>OY992876.1:176112538-176222538 GCA_963921405.1 Cepaea hortensis | reverse complement strand
AACAGTATCATAATGTACGCCACGGGGGTGGCGGGGTAGGGGTATCCCCTATCAAAGGAGAAGTAAGGTGCCTCCTTCCCTCCGCTAGCCTACGGGACACCCTTGGGCAAGATGGAGTACTCATTTAGCCTCCCGATCAGGGTTATGTGAAGCCATGAGTGCAGGTGGTGGATGAGGTTGAAGAGCAGCCGACAGATAGTTGTGGGTGTGGTCTCCAGCTTCTCGACGTTAGGCAGAGGATCTCTATTTTGAGGAGACAATCGCTATGGTCATTAACCAGTATGGCCACTGCTAAGAAGGAAAGCAATGGCAAACTACCTTCTTCACAGACGCCAAGAACATTATGTTTTGCGATATCATCGACATTCAGAGAAACGGTGTAAATGGGTGCTCGATAGGAGCAGCCTCGCCCGGTATGGATAGTCATGTGCACCAGATGACTCCAGATCGTCAGAAGGCTACTAGGTGCAAAAGATTATTATCATTAAAGGTAGGAACCTGGAATGTCAGAACAAAGAATGTATATGGAAAATTGGATAACATCAAACAAGAAATGGGAAGAGAGATTATTACTATATTAGGAATGTGTGAAACCAGATGAAGAGGGGCAGGGATCAAGACAGGAGAGGATTGTAAGATTATTTATTCTGGAGGAGAAGAACGGCAAAGAGGTGTAATCATTATGTTGGATCGGCAAACATCAAATTCTATTAAAGGTTATTGGGCTGTGTCAGACAGAGTTCTATTAGTAAAATTAAACGGAAGACCTTTTACAATAGATGTCATTCAAATATATGCTCCATCAAATGAATGCAGTGAAGAAAGTATATATGAATTTTATAATGACATTTAGCTTGCTTTGAAGATATGTAAAAAATCAGAAATAAATATTATAATGGGTGATTTCAACGCAAAAGTGGGAAATCAAGACGATGGATTCAGTGTAGGCAACCATGGTTTGGGAAAGCGAAACGGAAGAGGATGCAGACTTGTAGAATGGGCAAAAGAACAAGAAATGATTGTAGGAAACACCCGGTTTAAAAAAAACATCCTAGAAGATCATGGACATGGAAGAGTCCAAACAGCAGGATTAAAAATCAGACAGATTACATCCTGATTAGCAGAAGGTTTCGAAATGAGCTAGCAGTCGTAAAAACAGTTCCCAATGCAGACTGTTACAGTGATTACAGATTAATTACAGGCAGACTGAGGGTAACGTTAAAGAAAGTCAAGTATACAACCAGAAACACTAAATATGATTTGTGCAAGTTGAAAACTGACAAAGAAATACGAAATAGAAGTAAAGAACACATTTGATATATTGTCTGATCTAGAGATCCTATTTCAAGATGTGGATGATCAATATGAAATGTTGAAGAATTCAATCAGTTTAGCTTAAGAAAAAACTATTCCAAAATTAAAGAAAGTGGGTCGTCAGACATGAATGATTGAAGAAATTTTACAGCAATTGGAAACAAGAAGACACAACACAAATAATCCTGCCAAATATAAAGCAATTCACAGAAAAGTTAGAACATTATGTAAGGAGGCAAAAGAAGCATGGCTCGAGAAAAATTGCATAGAAATTGAAACGCAACACAACAGTAAAAATACCAAACTAATGCACAAAAGAATTCAGGAGCTTACTAATCAAAGAACACACACATCAGCAGGCTGCCTAAAGACAAAAGATGGAAACATCATAATAGAAAAAGATCAGATTTTTACATGAATGGTCAGATTATGTGAAATACCATTATGATGATAATAGAGAAGAACAGTATGATATTCAAAATAATAATGAAGGACCATCAATTTTAAAGATGGAGGTTCAGAATGCTCTTAACCATATGAAATCTGGCAAGACCCCCGGTTCAGACAGCATCGCAATAGAAATGATTAATGCCTTAGAAGAATACGGAATAGATAAATTTACCAGACTCCTGAATACCATATATGATACTGGAGATATAAATAATTCTGTATTTATCGCAATCCCAAAGAAATCAGGAGCCTTGGAATGTGAACATCGAACAATTAGTATAATGAGTCAAATCACGAAGATTTTGATAAGAATTATCATGCAAAGAGTTAGGAAGAAAATACAACCTGAAATAGGAGAGGAATAATGTGGGTTTGTAGAAAGCAAAGGTACAGTAAATGCTGTGTACATACTGAGAACAGTAATTGAACGTTCTATAGAAGTAAACAAAGATCTACACGTCTGCTTTATTGACTACACAAAGGCTTTCGATAAAGAGAGACATGTCGACATGATAAGATTGCTTGAAGATCTACAAATTGATGGAAAAGACCTTAGACTTGTAAAAAACATATATTGGAAACAACAAGCTGCCATAAGAATTGATAATGAAGTAGGTCAATATCAGCCTTTTAAGAGAGATGTGAGACAGGAATGTGTAATGTCTCCAAATCTTTTTTCCCGGTACAGTGAACATATTTTCAGAAATATAGAAGATACGGAAGGAATCAACATTGGGGGACGATGCATCAATAACATTAGATATGCAGATGATACAGTCTTGATTGCAGACAATGAACAGGACCTGCAAAATTTAGTAGATGCGGTTGTTGTACACTGTGATCAACTAGGGTTAGAATTTAATTGTAAGAAGACACAGATTAGGGTCGTCACTAGGAAGGAAGACATACCACAATGTAATATACAATTAAATGGGAATATTCTTCAACAAGTGAATCGGTACAACTATATCGAAACAGTAATAACATCTGATGGGAGATGCCTTGAAGAGATTAGAACAAGAATTGCCATGGCGAAGGTAGCTTTTTGCAAGATGAAAAACATACTGAACAATAAAAAGATATCAATTGAAACGAGAAAAAGAGTGTTGAAGTGCTACATAGAACCTATACTTTTATATGGATGTGAGGTGTGGACAATGAGCAGACAAGCTGAAAAACATCTGATGGCTGCGGAATTGTGGTTTCTGAGGAAAATACAAATAATACCATGGACAGATAGAAAAACCAATGAACAGTCCTTCAATAAACAAATGAAGATCGTAAACTGATTAGAGACATTAGACGTAGAAAGTCAAAACGTTTTTGGCATGTTATGAGAAGAAATGAATTGGAGAACTTGGTGACAACTGCCAAGATCGAAGGGAACAGACCAAGGGGAAGACCAAGAATTAAATACCTGGATGGTTTGGCTACATGGCATGGTCGAGACAGAAACACGGAGCTGATCCACGACTCTGGTGATCGAGTGAGATGGCAGAACATGACCGCCCACGCTTATCGGCTGTGATATATTACATTTTCACAAAAGTAACATCACGTTTAATATTTCCAGGACGACAAAATCGGCGTTCAAAGCAACCTAATTGTTTGTTCCACAATTGTACGATCCAAGATTTAATATACCCGTTGGCAATGAAAAACGTTAACCGGAAAAGGTACCGATATAAATAGCAGTGGACAACCGGGACACGTTCTGTTTTTCACCAACCCACACACACTAGGCAGACAGAGGCAGGTGGTGGAGTGAGTGCACCCTCCCAAACAAATAGTAAAATTAGTTTGATTACTAAGAGGAGGAAAGCCTCAGCCAACAAAGACATTGCAATCAGACTCTGAAACCGGTCGCCGAAGTATGTGGAAGTCATTCTGATAAATAAGGTAAACAACATATTTAATTCATTTAAATCTTAGATAAGTTGTGAGTCCTTGTTCCCAGAAGAAGAGTTGGTAAGTCGACTTGTTGAACGCGTGGTGAATTCTTAAGAAGTTAATTAGAATATATTTAATTTTTATAGTTTATAGATAAACTATTCATTAAGAATAACCATAGTGAATTTTATTTTCTCCCAAATTAGACAACTGATTTAATGTATAAGCATGAATCCAAGTTGTACATTTATTTCTTAAGCAACTCAATCTGCAATGATTGGAATGGTGAGTTCTTAAGACTGTAATCTAGTAGCAACTAAATAATATTATACTCAGTTATCACAGTCATAAGATAAACTGTACATTAGGAGAAAACTACAGTGTTTTATTTTCTCCCAGCTAAACAACTTAGTTAATGTATAAAAAATTAGACACATGTTATACCTTTTATTTCTTAAGCATGAAACTTAATCTACAATGAAGTAGAGTGGTAACTTAAGACTTAAGGAAACTATTGTAAATGTGTAAACACTGGTAAGTCAAACTAGTGTAATGTGTAATTAGTCAGTAGATTTAATTTTGACATGAGCACATGGGAAAACAAATAGTTTTCTTATAATTCATGAACACATGAGAACCAAAAAGAGTTCTACATGTATCATAATTTGTGTGATGGGACAGCACACATGGGGTAAGGCAAATATATAGACATGGCTGTCAACCATGGGGAATAATAATATTTGTGCCACATAATAGTGCGTAACCAACCGCCATGCAAGAAGTATTTTAATTCATAATGCCTGAATGTGAATTGGATATATCACCTAAAATGTATGTATTTTATGAGAGCAAGTGATAACTCATGGATTTCCTGTTGTTAAATCCTGGGTGAATTGCATAAGTGTGTTTAATGATCGCATAAATTTATGTCATGTGTGATTCATTATTGTAAACAGATGTGAATGTATCATTTGTAAACCACCTCAGTATGAATGATTAATTATCAATCAGGAAATATTATAATTTCTGATGAGGGAGGAGATTTGATTGTAATATCATTGTTATTGAACCTGTGAATTTATCAGGGATAAAGCACCTACATATGCATGAGTGTCATCCATACAGATATGATTGTCTGATGAATGGGTGAGATCTCATTGTGATGTCAATAGTGTAAACATTTTAATTTATCATTGGGAAATCACCCACCTTACATGCCAGTATGAAGGATTTGTGATGACTGATTCTTATACGATCAACCATACCAATATGAATGTGTCTATAGACTGAGGGAAATGATCATCCATGCATATGAATGTTTGAGATGAGTGAATCGACCTCGCATGCCCAGATGGATATGTTGACTGATGCATGAGGAATTTGAGTGAGTGAGTGAGTGACGTTACAGGTTGAGAGAGAGGGAGTATAAGCCAACAGTCAATCTCAGGATAGCCGGCTACTTGATGTGAAATGCCATGACTATCACCAAAGAAATGGTTCGGCGTAACCAAATAAACTAAATAATAATTTAGTACACTCCGGCGCATAACAACACTTTGTATAAAATATCATTCAGGCTATAATAATCTAGTTTTGTGCGCTAAGCACGACAGAAACTATATCATACATTATGCATAGCACCAGCATCTGTGTTTGTAACTTAAGCAAAATCCCACTTTGTATTTCATGTCACTACTGTTAACACATATGGTCTAGTGTAATGATAATAATGTACTACAAAGATAATGATGATGACTGTAATGTAATGAAAATGATGTACTAATGATTATGATGATAATGTTAGAATTATGTAATGATTTCTAAGGTCATAAGCATGATAACAATGATAATGATTGTAATTACAATGATTAAGGAAACCATGATGATGTTGATGATGATAATAAATATTACATCCATAAGAATGGAAGAAATCTTCTCACTTGAAGCATTTAATGAAGAAGAATACACCTGAATGCTATACAAGAATGATACCATAATGTGCTTATATTGTTTATAAGCAAATACTCATTGAAATGGGAACTGATTTTTAAAAGCCTTAATGTATGAGACCCTTTTTCTTGAATAGGAAAAGATGAATTAGAGAACAAAACTATGTACAGAAGAGAATGGTCAACATAATTGTCAAATTCCAAATCACTCAAGGTATTACTTGAACTGAGGACAGGCATAGGTGAAGATGAAACTGCACATCTGCTAGTTAAACCTTGAACACCTGATAGTGGAAGATTGGAGTGAAAGCAAACAACTATGTTGGTGATAACTAATTGAGAACACCAAGACTATCTTTCTTCTATGTTTATTTTCTCTAAGAACAAGATTCCTTTTATTGCTTTCACTGGTTATGTTCTTAGGCTTTTACATTTCATTTCTAATGTCATATTTATGATATCATTAGAATTGTGTGATTGGTGGAATTTCAGGTAGTGGTCTTATTCATGTCAATCCAGACCTGACTTGGTGAAGATTGAATGCAGCATCTGTTGAGTGAGCACATTGTTGAGTGATGCCCTTGATAGAGTAGCGCAGAAACATACCTACCTGTAACCATTCCATTTGTCTCATAGGAGAGGTAATCTTTACTTAAACATTTACCTGCCAACAATGGAAAAGAAAACCAAGAGCCAACTTATGTTCTACTAAGACCTGGAACACTAAGACTACAGCAATTAATTGATAGCCAGAGAGATTCCCAAAGCTGGAAGTGGAGAATTCTGAGTGTAGACAGTTCTTCTTTTTTCAGATCATCCAGGCCAGTAAAAGATTAGCATTACATGCCACTGGAAAAAAATATAGCTGTTAATATACACATTATCATTGGCACATCAATTCTGTATATTTTCTGTATATGTATATGTCCTTATTTTATGACAGGAAATTGTAATTTTGAATGCAATTTACAAAATCCATGTTTGTGTTTATTAAATCATAAAAAATGAGGTCATGTCATGTATTGATTGTATTTTACTTGTCATAGTCAAATTGTTTTAAACTACCCTAGATAGAATTAATTAGTTGGTAGAGGAGAGGCAAGGAACCACTTAAATGATATTTTAGGGTATAAAAGGGAATACAACTTTTTCAGTTATTTCCTGAAGGTATTCCTTGGTTCTCTAAAACTCTATTTCTGGTCTCAAACAATTGAGTCAGTACAGCTAAATTAATTAAACGGGCAGGATCACATTGGGAAAAAGGATTTTGCATCCTTTATCTCTTTGGGGTTGAGCCATTAATCTCGTCGTATCCGACATCGTCATGGCACGTAATGGATGGATCATACTGTAACCTACCATACAGGTCGTAAGGGAAATAAAGAACGAGTATCATACTGTAACCTACCATACAGGTCGTAAGGGAAATAAAGAACAGTATCAGACTGTAACCTACCATACAGGTCGTAAGGGAAATAAAGAACAGTATGATACTGCAACCTACCATACAGGTCGTAAGGGAAATAAAGAACAGTATGATACTGTAACCTACCATACAGGTCATGAGAGGCGACGAAGGAAGATTGGGATGTGGGCAGGCTTCCTCATCCCGAAGAAAAACTTTAGTCACAATATCAAACCAATCATGAACAAGTCCAATAACGAAAACAAAAAATTATAACCAAGCCAACCAAAAGGAAAGGATGCTATTCTAGAGGAGGCAATGCGCGATGCGAAGAAAGCTGCAAGGATTCCGGATCGCAGATTGTCTACCTGTCACCTAGTGAAATCTCCAGAATTGGCACATGAAAAGCCTTAGTCTGGAATCCGCATGGGAAAAGAAATAGAAGAAGCTCTAAAAACCCACGGAGAGGAGAAACAGAAACATGAATGAACAACATGGGAAGGACATGGGATAGCTAAAGATAAGTTAGCTTGGACTGAGTTCAGGGCCTATGCAGCACTTGGGTATGGAGGGCAAAAGTATAGAAGTGGTGTAATTATTCCTCATTATTTGTGGAAATGAAACATGAACAATAAATAAACGATACGAGAGCATAATTGGAGTTTTCGACATATGCTTATATAAACAAGTAACTGGTACACTTCATGGCGTGAGGCGAAAAGAAACAAGGAAGTATCACAAAAGCCGCAGTTCAAGCAAATGTTTCTAAATGAAACAAAAATCTGATCTTTAGGTTACTACGGAAACATCAAGAAAATCGACTCCGTGCTAAAAGAGGAACTGGAAGGAAAGTGAAGTGGCAGCGGGTAATTTAGACATGTTTAAGCAAGTTCTACATACGGGTCCTCCTAATGTTTCGCCTTTATCCGAGAAGGCTAAACACCAGTTCCATTACCTCACTATCGGGTAGATATTGTTCTCTTAAAATCAGTGTAGTAACATGTCGATTCGAATGCGTTTCTACTCGAATGTGAAACGGATATTAAACATCTATATTAAAACTGGGCAGATGCGGCATGTGTGAGTATTAATCTTAGACACGAATCTCTTCTCAACATGTCTTAATGAGTCTACCACAGGGATCACCGCTCTTACTGTTTGTGTTTACTTAATGTGTATACAGCAGAGGTCACGAGCGCATCGATAATAGGCCTTTGAACAACATATTTCGCCGATGATATCAACGTCTACCGACGAGGGAAAAACAAACCTGGAATCACAGAATCCGTGCAGTATGAACTATACTGACTCTGTGACATTGGCCATTTACAGGGGATGAGACGCTGAAAGAGAGACTGACACTGGCCTGATTACGCGATATGATACAATTCTGGTCAAACACATCAATGCTCCCTTATAGGTCAAGAGAGGAGATATGGTAACCAACTCCTCATGGGATTAGTGAGCAGAATTACTTTGGAAATCGACTATGTGTGGGCGCGTAATGGAGTATGTGTGGGTGAGTGAGTGTGTGTTGGTGGATGGGTGAGGAATGTGTGTGTAGGTGGGGAGAGGTGTGTGGTGTGTTGGTTGGGGATATGTGTGTGGTGTGTGGGTGGGGTATGTGTGTGTGGGTGGGAGATTTTTGTGGTGTGTGGGTGGGGGTATGTGGGGTTTGTGGGTGAGGGTATCTGTGTGGGTGTGGGTGGGGATATTGTGTGGTATGTGGGTGGGGGATATGTGTGTGGTGTGTAGATGGGGATGTGTGGTGGTATGTGGGTGAAGGATGTGTTGGTGAGGGATATGTGTGTGTGGTGCGTGGGTTGGAAATATTGCGTGGTAGGGGATGTATGTGATGTGCGGGTGGGGGATGTGTGTGGTGGGGGATTGGGTTAGGGCATGTGTGGGTGGAGGATGTATGTGTGGGTGATGGGGTGCTGTGAGGGGATTGGGGATGTATAGGTGGTTAAGGAGATGTGTGTGTGTGTGTGTGTCTGTGTGTGTGTGGGTAGGGAGATGTCAATTGGTGGGGATGTGTGTGTATGGTTTGGGGATGTGTGAGTGAATGTGCGATGTGTTGGTTGGTGGGGGATGTGTGTGCGTGGGTGGGGAATATGTGGTCGATGGAGGTGTGGCTGGCGGATAAGTGGTTGGAGGTGTGGGTGGGGAGAGGATGTGTGGGTTAGGATGTGTATGTGGATGGGTGTGGGTTGGTGGGGGATGTTTTTGGGTGGCGAGTGTGTTTTGGTTGGGGGAACAGGTGAGGGCAGTGCGTGTGGGTGGGGGATGTGCGGGAGAGGGATGGGTTGGTTGGTGGGGTATGTATGTGTGCCTGGGTGTGTGTGTATGTGTGTGTGTGTGTGTGTGTGTGGGTAGGTGGGGGTGTGTGTGTGTGTGGGTGGGGTGATGTATGGGTAGGTGGGAGATGGGCCTCATAACATGGTAATTTGCTTTGTTTATGCTTACAACATTCATTTCACAATGTTTATTTTTCTTCATGTGTAAATGTATAATGCTCTTGATGAACGAAAGATGAGTGATTGAAAGGGCCGAATGTAAGACGGGCCTGCGTGCCCAGTTTGTGACCCTTTTAAAATAAAGTTGATTTTATTTTATTTGATTTGATTTGGAATGGCTGCTGCTTCGTAGGACTGAGTACTGGAATGCCCAATATGCAGTGGCGTCGTTCGACATAACATAGCAGAACGTCTCTCTCATAAAGACCTACATGGATGTAGTGTCCGTGTAATTTTCAAGTGCAAATGAGCAGATCTGCTGACTTCAAGATCTCAGACAGCTGGAACACTGACGATGGACAAGGAAAATGTTTTGTAGACTATCAGTGAGCGTCAGCTGTTGGAGTTACAATAATAGATGAAACAATATATTTAAGGATGTTTTAGTCTGAATTTAAATGTAGTTCCAGTCGGAGGGGACGAATCAATCATGTCTACAGCCCCTGTGTTACTGGACATATCAGTATCTACAACAGAGGCGAGAATTCCCGGTCCGCTGGCCGAAACGCCGGGGAATTCCATTGGTCTGACCCTGTCAAGGCAACCACAGGCGGCACTGGAAATGCAGTCAATCGTCTTTAAACATTACATAAGTAATAATGAATTTCCCACTTTGAGGAAACATGCATTGAATTATGTATGCATCGCTGTTCGAAACAAGTTGCTGATGTGAGCATTTCTTTTCAAAACTCACCATCCCAAAGAGTCGATTGCGCTCTAGACTGACCGACACAAACATGGAAAAGCAGTTGCATGTAGCAAAATCGTCAATACCAGCTAACATCACACTCTTCACCAAAGAAAAGTAGTTCCAGTCACCACATTAGTGATGAGTTAATTAAATGTTTGACCAAATACAGTAGTCTAATTTTAAAGTTATACTGTATTGCTCGAGAACCATATTATACATATCCAAACGTACTTGGCCGGCTCCGTGGCCGAGGGGTTATCAGCTTTCTCCGCTAACCCCGAATACTCTTGTCACGTGACGCGACGAGAATTAGCAGTGGTTCGAATCGCAAAAGTGACTTATAAGAGTATGGAGCCGGTCGCTCAGAAAGTCGTGGCGTGCTGATGAGCGTAATCTAGCCTAGGAATCAACATACAGCTGAAAGATGCTGGTGTTGACCGCAATATCCTGAAACAGGATTGAAACGCGGAAAAAAAAAAAAAAAACGTACTTGGTCAGAAAAAAGGGGGATTCCTCATCCATAATCTACGCCTTACGACATTTATTGTGGGAACAGAGTAGCTATGATTTTTTTCCGAAATGCTTTGATGTTAATTCTTAAAAACCAGAAACCAAGAACTAATTATACCTCTAATCCACTCGACACCATACCAATATTATTAACGGTAAGCGAGACAATAGATAATCAAATCAAATACAAGAAATCATTTTCTGACGTTATAATCTTCGACAAGTTTATCAATAGCCTCTTTATGTTCAATTATTTATTTTGCAGCTTTTTTTATTTAGGAAATTACAAATCACGTCAGGTACACGATAAGAAATACGACTCCGGATATGAGTAATGCAGTTTGAGGAATGTATCGTATGTTGAATGCAAATCCAATAGCATATCAGGTAGCATGTAAGGGTGCTATGATATTTTTCACTCGACGCCAGGTGCATTTTAGAACAACCACACGCATTTCTGACCCCTAGCACTATAGGGCTGTGCGACATGGACTCCAAGAACAAAAATATAGGAGATCAGCATGGCAGAATGGATAAGAGCGCTCGCTCCTAAACTTCTGCTGTGCTGATGCCGAAGTATCTGCTTCAACCCCAACACCGGTCTGTTGGACTAATATGTTGACTTCTCGTCCTTGACTTCAGGGAGTGAATTACAAGTACCTCAGAAGTATGAGTGTGTCCGCCTGATGGCGATGGATACAAGTAATAGGAAAAGCTAATCCACACGCAAAATATCATTCCAGTTCACTCAAAGTAATAGCACATGTAAGGACTAAGTTTGAGCTCAAAGCGAGCAAACGCCAAAAAACAAAAAAAAGGCACACACACACACACACACACACACACACACACACACACACACACACACACACACACACACACACACACACACACACACACACACACACACATGGGGAAATAAAAGAAAATATCATGAAAGCGTTGTAATGGAGGCAAAACGCGAGATTTACAGAAAACAGATCCGATGTACATATTATTAAACACATTGAGAGAAAATATACAAAAACGATATATATTAACATGGTTACAATGTGAAATACGATATTCTGATATCGAAAATAAATGAAGGTTACATAAAGGAGAAATAAAAGGTGCCGTGCTATAAACAGTTACACCACACAGGGATAAATGAAAAGAGCCACATCACACCAGCAGACAAGAAACAGCTACTTTCACACTGGCACACAGGAAGACGGTCGGGCCATGGACCAGGCTTATATTCTGAATGCGTCGTTTGCGAGAACCAAGTGATGACTGCGAATCAACATCCATGGTCAGGCTGCGAGAACAGCAAGTTAAAAGACGTGTGGCCAAACAATAACACTATGCAGGAAGCCAAAGAATATTAATAAACCAACACAGAACTGGTGTCGTTAGCCGTTTCACGTTGCGGGATTTACTGAGGAGGGGACCCGAGCACTTATGGACTGATTGTTTCGATGTGCAATGTGGATGATCTGTCGACTAACTAACTAACTAACTAACTAACTAACTAACTAACTAACTAACTAACTAACTAACTAACTAACTAACTAACTAACTAACTAACTAACTAACCAACTAACTAACTAACTAACTAACTAACTAACAAGAACCACTCGCCAGACTCTCCTCTTCCTTGTTTGTATGATGTTCAATATTACCTATTATCTGCAAATACTTTAGCTTAGTGTTTAAAAGTTAGCTTAGAGAAAGTACAGGTTGTCCAACTACAGAAGCTGTCTCTTCACTGGGGTGTGAAGTGTTTGATCTTCACATAGTCTGAGGCTCACCGTTTAAGGAACTGATGTGAGTAGTTCTCTTCTCTTCGCCGCCATTTCTTTCCCAGGCATCCCCAGAAAATTCTGGAAATGACAATGTCCTTGTCCATATTTTATGAGTGTGGGTCGACCCCGGAGCCGTTCTGTTGTCTTCTTCTGCACTTCATCTCGGAACGGAAAATAGACCCTCAAACAATTCACGCCAAGCCAAGTGCTTTGTAGATGTGTACATGACTGGTTGCAATTTGCTGTACCTATATAGAAAAAAGAATAGTATTAGTAAATACTAATCAGTAAACAACAGTGACGAGCGGCTGGCCGAGTGACTAGAATGTCGTGTTCTCCTTCGGTTCGAATCCTCGATAAGAGGTGGATTCTTTTCTGTCGGGGACACAAAGAAGACCCTAACCTGCACAGTTCACGGAGACTACACTAGCCATGCGGCATTAATTCCTTAGGCTCAAGACCCCTGTTCTACACTGCAAGGTACTAAGTACAAGCAGTAGATGACAGTTTCTTTTTTTTTAATGGCAGACAGTAAATAATAGAACCTCTATACATTCTCTCTTCCCCCCCCCCCTTTTCTGCACTCCGGCATGGCCAGGGCACAAATTCCACACAATTCTAAGAATCTGTGACATCTGTAGCCATTCCACATAAGATGTAACCGAACTTGGCCCAATGTCTTTGTTGTAAAACAAGCTACGTCACTGTGGATGTTGTCTAGTAAACATGTTGCATGTCTCTTTCTGGACGTTGCCTAGTAAGCAACATGAACATCATCAGTTTAGTCAAACGATGTGTAAAAGCATGTAAGCAGACGAACTGCAATAAACAAATCTGCCATTTGTGGGAAAAAATACTAAGCAAGAGAAGCGACGAAAAACAAAGTTGTTCAGGTGCATAGGAAACAAACAATAATGTAAGGAAAAGCAATTTCGTTTTAAGATTAGAAGACATTGAAGGTTATAGGATAATGGTCACCTGGCAGGCATGTGAAGAAGAGAGAGTTTATCTTTTAAACCACATTGGTCATCTGGATGTTTTTGGCTGAAATTCTGTGTCAATGAACACACGAAACGTGTGGAGGGCGCCATACCAGTCTAAAATAGACATTGAGAATGGAGGTGGAAGCAGTCACAGCGGCATTCCGTTGGTTAGAGGGGACCACTGCAACACATATTGTCTTCATCACGGACTTATTAAGGTGAAGAAAGGAATATTTCCAGTAGAATGACTATCCTCGCTACAAAGGTCACAGATTGTGAGACATGTATGGATTTTTTTGCTCAGGCCACGTGGGAGTGCGGGGGAATATACAGGCTGATAGGATGGGAGAGAATGCAACTCTTGGTAGTAGATTACCTATAGACAAGGGAGAGGTGTTCAAGCGCCTGTGGGACGAAATGGAGAATGCGGGGGAACAGACTGAAAACCCGTATGTGAAAGAATGATATTGCAGGGGCTCGGCAGGGGTTCTGGAAGAATCTCAAAACTGAGAGGGAAGACCAGGAGAAATGTCCATCAGATAGCGGTGGGAACTATTAATAGTGTGATTCTTCACTGACTGTTGAATAAGGGGATCGAGTGCATATGGGAATATGTCCTGAATGCAATGTTGTCGGTTCTCAGCTCAACTCAACTCAGCATAAATTAAACCAATGTGTATGTTCTTTGTTGAATCATGACCTGCTTACTTCCTGGTTTACCTATCCGTTGATGTGAAGTTACAGTATGGATCTAGGATATCCCGTTAGCTTCTGAGCACGGGGATGGGAAGGAGAGTTCTGCAGCAAAGTCCCAGTGGAAATGACATTTTGTTGCTGGGTCAGGACAAAGTCTTTAAACCAACTGCACCCCTCTTCAAAGTTCGGGGAACCGTAGCACCAATGCATCGCACTTAAGAGTTAAAACTTAGCCTCCCTTAGGATTCTCCAACAACAATGACAACAGCAACAACAAACAACAATATCTTGTTTAGTCCATCTGACCTATTTATTACAGCTCCCTGACTCTGGTTTCCCGACTAGCGTCTTGAAGTGACGTCTAAAGGAGACTAAAATATATGTGGGCATTTCCTATTAAAATTCCATGTGTCAAGAATAAACATTTACTGTGACCGGTTTACGGGATCTATAACGGACGAAGTACTTCTAAGATAGGGGTTCTCAAAGCAGGGGTCACTACCACGTGGAGAATCTTCTTATAGTCCATATTGAGAGGTGATTATATCAGTTCACGGCCATCTGCCTGGTGTACAGCCAATTATTTCTGAAACGGCCATGATATTAGACTGTCCAGCATCTTTTCTCTTGATCTCCCCCCGCTCCCCCGCCCATTTTGCAATGTTTTATTTGTGACATCATACTCCAACTTTCCATATTTCACGACATGCCCAAATAATGTGGATTGTCTTCTTCTGATGCAAGTAACCAGTTCTCTTTGTGAGGTAACGTCTTTCAAGATGTTTTCATTTCTCTTTCTATTTGTCCACAATGGTCTCATCATCCTTCTGTAAAACCAAATCTCGACAGCTTAAACATTATTCCTCACCTGTCTGCTAATCGTGGGGCAATGGTAGAAAAGTAATTGGGTCTCTTGTTCCATTATAAACTTGTGTTGTTATATAATTATATACAACCCAAACACTCTATAGAGTGACATTAACGCCTTTGCCATGTAGCAGGGTATATGATATTGATGATAAAAATAAGCTATGTAATATTTATTTTAATGTTGACCTACACCTGCTCCATTTGAAGACATACTCTAAAGAGATGTCAAAAAACTCAAGTTTATAGCTGTTGTCTTTGGGTATATTCATGTTGACGCCTGGATGTGTACGAAGGAGACGAGTACTGAATTCACACATTGTAAGAAAGTCATCAACAATTCGCCTAATCGAAATAGGTCGCAAGTGAAACGTTTGAGAAACCTTATTCTGTGACTGTACGCAATGACAGCATTGAACTCGCATGTTTCTGCTTGCCCAACTTCCCATATGATTTACACCTGAGGTTTAACGATGTATAACCCCTAAATATAGCGGGATAGTAGGCCAACAGGATGTCACCATGCTCAAAGTTAAAAGCTTGACATGATTCATAAATACTCGTACATGTAAGACTGTAGGGTTCTGTACACACGCATGGTAGTGCTCTAGATTAGTGGAGTTTAGAAGTGTGCAGGAAAGAGCAATGTGGTTGTTTTTATATGGGGAAATCCCGTCTCTTTTTCTATTGGTTAAGTAGATAGCCACCCAGCAGCCTGCTCCATAGTGAAGGTGTTACGGACGCAGTTCGCAGTCCCGCATACCATGTTCGAAACACAGCTGTGTTGGTTTTTCTTTTAATGAAATGGTATAGGTGCCGGTCGTTCAGAAAGCAAAATAGCAAACTACTGAACGTAAACGTGCCCAGGAATCACGAACAGCCAAAAAATGCTGGGGTTGACTGCTACGTCCGTATAGAATATGCAACTAACTTTTAAAGATACCACCGTGTTACTAGTCCTCATAAGGTAAGCAAAGAATAGTAACTTTGTCAAATATCATGCATGTCGTAACAGGCGACTAGGTAGGTTTGGAAAGAGACTGGCTACATCATCCTGTAGAAAACTTCACCTGCAAAATCCAACCAACCATGAACAAGTCTAAAAATAACAAAGAACTCTGCCAATCAGGATGCCAGGTGATACCTCACTTAGGGTGATGGGGAGAAAACCCAGGGAGTCTAGATCGCCGACTTATCTTCTCGCACCTAGAAACATCCCCAGATCTGGCACCTGGTATCTTGGAACTATGCATGAATGCATGAATTGGAAACAAACAGTGCATGTTGTTGGGGAAATTAAATATGGTCAAATTAACTGCTGTATGTACTATGCAGGATGTTGCGATCAACATCATTCACACATTGATTTACTAGACGAATTTACGTTCAGCATTGTTCATCATTGATTTCTGAAGCACAGGAGTATTAAATATCCGCGGCCACGCTGACTGCTATTATAATATTAACATTTAAGTGTTATGCAAAACATGATTATTGCTTCGGGTGTATCTTGTGGTTTATTAGCGACGGAAGTGGTGACACGGATTTCACACAATAAAATAACTTGGTTTTTTAGTGTGAATGATGAGTAGTTATTTCAGAAAGCACTCAACATCACAAACTACTGAACGTAAATTTGATAAGAGATTACGAACAGCAAAAATATGTTGGGATTGACTGCAACCTACTGTAAAGGATATGCAACTAATTTTTAAACTCAGTTTCAAGCTCCTCACCATAGTCCCAAGATAAGACTTCTTCTCTACTTCATTTTTTCCGCCCAATAAACTGTTCTTGAAGTAAATAAACTACAGAATACTCCAAATGACTTTGCCAAATCATGCAGTATTATACTTGACGACTTAAATGACATCTTTCTCGAAAATTGCAATCTGCACTGGCTGTTGCAAAATATGTTACCTGCTTCAGCACGTCCACACAGATTACAGCATGCAGAAGTATTTATTATACCATTGGATGTTTAAAATCGAAGAACAGTGCAATATTGATGGGACAAGATGATATAATCAATAGATAGACGAAATGTCTGGAAGGGCTGTATAATGATAAGAGACCGGATGTAAATATTCAAAACAGTGGTAAGGGTCCAACAATACTTGCAGCGGAAGCTTAAGATGCACTACATTGCATAAAGATTGATTCATTTATTGATTTAGGAATCGACATCACAGCATTAGGGACATTCCCATAAGTGCTCCGTCCCCATCCTTAGCAGCCAGCGAAGAGTTCCAACACTAATAGTACCAGTAGCAATATTATTATATGTCCGTCTCGCCTTTCCTCTGAGCGTTGAGCGTCGGCCAGATCCCCTCGTCACTCCCCGCTGTCTCATTTTTGCCAGACCATGGTAATCCATTTGCTCCTCCGACGTGTACACATGCTCCTATAAGGCCGCAACCACGTCTGCCTTGTCATGTACCAATACTCCACCAAGTTCTGCAGCGCCAGCCAATCTGTCCGCCTGTTCATTTCCCAGCACACCGGCATGCCCCGGAGAAACGATCCAGGCGATGCTTGTCACCCGTGACCTCCGAAGCGAAGCAAGCCACTCCGCACGAAGCCTGCCCGTCCTCACCCTCGTCAGCATGATTTCTGAGTCAGTTACAACCACGATGTGTGTGTGTCGTATTCTCCATCCAGCGGAGAGCCGCAGTGACTGCCTCCACCTCCATTCTTAAGCTGGATGTTGTGGTATCATATGCCAGACTCTCCTGCACCAAACGTCGACCATTAGCTTTGGCTATGAACCCCCAGCTACTTCTCTCACCTCTTGACACCAAACCATCTGTGTTGATAATCACATCACCCGAGTGAGCATTGTCCTGAATTATTTGCTGGACTTCCACTTCCGTGGCCCCAGCTGGCAACTCCCTGCACTCCCGGCTTAATGTGATTATAACTCTGCACACGTCTGACTGCTCCGCTGGCACTCTGACCCACTCCTCTCCTCGCCTAATGTTCTCCACGGGGCACGCCTGTCTGATCGTATCCTCCGCCTGAGCCATCCATGATTTCCCTCTTATCAGTCGCTGACCCTTAACTGCGTCCAGCGCCTCATGCAGTGGGTGGTCTGTTTCTGCAGCTACTCTGAGGTATGCCTTCGCCCGCATAACCGTGAGTCTACCAGCAACAATCGGCAGACCAAGGATGTAACGCATACACACTACTGGGGTGTCTCTGGTGCATTCCAGAATGACCCTCATAGCTTCGTTCTGTATGCGCTCTAACTTCACCAGCTGACTCTCTGAGACAGTGAGCAGTCCTAATCCATAATCAATTACTGAGAGGATCAAGTGCTGGTATAGTGTGAAAAGCTTTCTCTGCTCTGTGTCCATTGCAGCCATAGTTTTAAGTGCACTGAGTCCCTTTTGAGATCTTGTCACAACCGTCTCCACATGGTCCTTGAAGGATAGGCTCCTGTCAAATGTGATCCCCAGATACTTCAGTTTGTTCTCTCTGCTGACATTTCTACCATCTATCGCGAGGCTTGGGACATCAGCTCTCACAATCCTGTTGTCCAGAGAGCACCACAAAACAGCCGCCTTTTCCGGGTGGATGACAGCACTCATTTATGTGCACCAGTTAATCACTTTATCGACTGTCGCCTGTAACCCCTGGGCTGTTTGCTCCCTATCTCTCCCCTGCCTATATGCAAGAATATCATCTGCAAATGTTAGTATTCTTCCAACCCCTGGTGCATCTAGATTTGCAGTCTTGCTCGTATACACGTTAAAGAGCACCGGTGAGACTGCAGATCCCTGTGGCAGTCCCCTGTGGCTCTGAGGTCCATGTACCCAGACGGAGAGCAAACCGACGAGAATGCAGGACGTCTGCTATCCAGTTCACCAACCAGGGATTGACCCCCTACTCCATCAGTGCGGTCATCAAAATACCATATCGAACTCTATTGTACGCATCCTCGAGATCAAGCGCTGCCGCCATCGTTTCCTGTCTACTCTGGAACCCCTCATAAACGTCAAAGGCAAAAGTGGCTGCATTTGACCAGGTATCTTTTCCTGGCCTGTAGCTCCCCAGGCCTCTTGGAAGAAGCTTCCCCCTTTCCTAAACCTCTTGCAGCTTGACAGCGACTTTCTTCTCTAGAACCTTCCCAAATGTATTTTGAAGGGTGATGATTCTAAAGCCGCTAAGCTTTGACTGATCCTTGAATGGTTTTGGGAGAGGGATGAGATAGCTGTGCACCCAATCCTGCGGTACTGATGCTGTCCTAATGCTCTGGTTAAAGCAGTCGGTCACCTCCTCCAGGTCTGCATCGCTCTAACCCTTCATGTGGCCATACCTGACCCCATCGGGCCCTGGTGCTGTGTCTTTTGCCTTTTTCAAAATGTGTTTAACATCTTAAACCCGTATGATGTCTTCATACTGCATATTCTTCGTGGTGCCAGATAACTCCTCTCTAACTGCATCCCTGGTGTCCGCATCATTATGATTGGTCTGCTTTAAAAATCTCTGGAGAAACGCCTCTCCTTTCTCTTTGTCTGTTGTCACGCGCACACCATCATCTCTATAAATTGTTCCCACTGTCATAGGCCGATCTTTTCTCTGGCGCATCGGATGTCAAGAAAGACAAGGTTGAGGTTTTCAAGCGCTGTGCTGCAAAGGCCAAAAGGCAAAATGGGAATGTTTCATGAAGGAGATTGGAGGTGATAAAACACTGCGAAAATTCTGGAAACTACACAGACAAATGCAGAGAAAAGATTGGCCTATGACATTGCATAAAGAAAGGAAAGGCACCCAGTACAGACAAAACTACAGTAGAGGAAATTGAGCTTCTGAGTGATTTTGGAATAGAAATATTGACAAAAGTTCTCAATGACATCTACATTAGATGGTACATCCTAGTGACACATTAAACTCCATCTTTATAGCTCTACCAGGCACTTTAGAACGCGAAGAGCATCGCACAATAAGTCTTATGAGTCACTTGAGAAAGCTGTTACTCAGAATAATTTTGAAAAGAATAAGAAACAAGATTGAACCAGAAATTAGTGATGAACATTGTAGATTTGTGGAGTGAAAGGGTACAAACAACGCTATATATATATATATATATATATATATATATATATATATATATATATATATATATATATATATATATATATATATATTCTCAGGACACTGTTAGAAAGCGCTATAGAGGTAAAAACAAATCAGCACTTATGCTTCATAGACGGCACAAAAGCATTTGAAAACGTGAAGCATGAAGAAATAATACAATTACTAGAGCAGCTGAACATCGACGGTGAAGATCTGGGAATAATAAAGAACATCTATTGGCAGCAAACAGCAGTCATGGGAATCAACAACCTTGTAGAAACATTTCAGTGTATAAAGAAAGGCGCCAGGTATGGTTGTTGTGTATTGTCTCCTGATGTGTTCTCATTGTACAGTGAATATATAATGAGATCTACAGAAAATATGAAAGGGATCCTGGTTGGGGGACATAATATTATACTTAGTTATACCGATGACATCGTCTTAATAGCAACAAGTCAGAACGATTCACAGGAAATGATAAATACAGTGGTTGTGAAGAGTGAAAGAATAGATCTTGGTTTGAATAATAGAAAGACAGAAGTCATGGTTATTTCAAAGAAACAGAATGTGCCTAAGTGTGCAATTAAAGTACAGGACGTTATTTTGGGGCAAATGCAGACATTCAGATATCTAGGCAGATGGATAACATAGATGGAAGATGCATTATTGAGATAAAGAACATATTAGGACAAGCAAAAACTGCATTCTATCAAATGAAGAACGTTTTGTGCAATAAGTCACAGTCCTCGAAAGTCAGAACAAGAGTTCTTGCATGTTACATAGAACCAGTTTCAACATACGTCTGCCAGTCTTGGACAATTATTAAACAGTCGAATAAAACAATCCATGGAAGCCTTGGAGATGTGGTTTTATAGAATAACGCTAAAATTAACTGAAAAGCCAACAAGAGCAATCAGGACGTTTTAATGGAAGCTGAGTCGCAAATACAACTAATCACAAACATCAGAAAGAGGCAGTCATGGTTTTTGGCCATATTATGATCAGACAAAAACTTGAAGATGTGAGAATCGGAAAGATTTGCGGAAAGAGAGATAGAGGTAGAAAGAGTGAAAAGATTATTGACAGTCTTGTGTCATGACTAAGAAGCGAGTCAACACACGAATTGATCCATGACGTCGGAGATCGTAATTTGTGGAGAAGCAAGATCACCCATGCCAACGGGAAAGGCACTGGCTGATGATGATGGATGTTGTGACAAATTATTTGATGATTGACAGAGGACCTAGGTTGTAGTGTTCTCTGGAGATATATCTTGAATAATAATAACAAGATAAAGGATATGATTTAGCACATTTTGTCTAGAGGTCACTCAAATGAGCTCATTTCTCACTCATTCCCGCAATAGCCTTTTTTGGAGAACATTTTTCTTTGGCTCAAACCCCCACTGTGAGACCACTCTGTATCTACACAGAAATTTATATAAGAAGTAACTAGTTCACCCAAGGCCAGAGAAGATCTGAACTGTTAGCGCCTGTACAACTGAGGATCCCTCTCACTCAACATAATGTTGCCAGTGTGCTGTTCGTCCGTCACATGGATCATTCCCTATATTTTTTGTCATTTTGTGACCTATATCAGTTCAATTAGTCTTTAGGACTTTAGGACTCTATTTATTTGTAGACAAACAAACTTCAACAATAACGGTACTTTACATCTGTTGGACAAGACATCTACATGACAGTTTCCTGCCAAAAGTGGGACATACATTCACAAGGAATTGTTTACGCCACAATTGTACAAGATAGACATCATGTGATACTTGACAACATCTATAAAGGACTTTTCACAATATGTATAACCAACCACAGCACTTAAGACAGTCACCAGAGACAACACTTGACAGCAACTGTACAAGAAATTCACTGGGGACATGTACTTAAACTGATTCATAAAATACACAATTTATTGAGTTGGTGAGTAGAGTGGTGACCATTGCCTCATCACCTGTCATGTCAACATTTCAATCATTGCATAGAAAATGCATAAAATATGTCACACATGCAGATTGATAAACAAGATACAACACTTCTTATTTTCTCCACCAGCCAACAACTAACTCCACTCCTCCTCTCTCTAATATCTAACTACACCATTGACTTTTATCCTTTCCTCTACTGTTAATGAGGGAAAACCAAGATAAGCCATAACCTGGGGCAAGCATAGGGACATTCTGCTCCACTGGTCTGTTGAATCCTTTTAGCACCTATGATGGGTGTTGGACAAGCTCAGGTTGCAGTTCTCCCCATGATGATTTTCCAAGTCTGACTAATTATCCCCTACTGTCACAGTTTGAAGAAAAGCTACTGCCTTATCTTTCACTGGTGAGTTGACTGTTTATGAAGTTGAGACTTAGGATGTTGTTCTCCTTTTCCTGTAGAGGAAGATCTAAGATACAAACATGTCCCAGTCTTCTTTCTCCTCAGTCTATCTCACTTACTCTGACTGTTCATGAAGTTGACACTTAGGACTTTGTTCCACTTTTCCTGTAGAGGAAGATCTAAGATACAAATATGTCCCAGTCTTCTTCCTTCTCAGTCTATCTCAAGTCTTCATTCTGAAAACACTGTGTGAGCACCAGGCTGGAGATTAACTAAGATAAGTCCTAGCCAAACAATCCATTGTCCCAGTCATTTCACCAGACGTCTGGAATGAGGTTCACCACCATAGACCTGTTGTTTAGTTCTCAGATGACATTTGATTGACTCAAAGATCACTGTCCAGTTCACCACATTTGTAGTGCTTCAGATTGTGTCATGCTCCCATTTATGCATTCAGCTGTTGAGCTGAGAGAAAACTCTTCTTGATATTCCCACATTTTGATAGGGAGTCACATCTGGATCTAGGACTTCTGTTTAGTTGTCCCAGATGATATATGGATGGCCTCTCCACCATACTGTTCTCTGCTGTCCAGAGAACAATATATTATTGAATCTTTAAGGGCATTGTTGGGTCATCACATCACACTAGCGACCGCTCCTGGTGAAATCCCCGCTCAAACTAATTAGATTTTAAAATATGGCCCAGGAATAGCGTGGGCTCATTACTTATGAACCAATCAAAAGACAAGTGCATACCGCCGCCTCCCCCAACTCGTTCTAGAACATACGATCTAAGAATAGCCCTTATATTTGGGATGGTCCCTGTTAAGACTTAAAGTATCTTTATGAAATGTGTCGGACTGGAAATGTGGAATTCTGTTCCATCATGCTACAGATGTCTACGACAATCTGCGCTAAGATTATGTAATCATCTACACAGATGGCTGAGTGCTAAGATGCAAAAAAAATTCTTGGGTCGGAGGGTGACTCCAGAGGGCACATAGCATACACATGACGTGATTGTAACGGAATAACAGATCATGTTGAGAAAGGTGCAGACAGACATGTTTCGTGCAAAATGAGATGCTTCAATTCAAAAATCAAAGGTAGGGCACATCCGCTGTAACTTTTCCTCGGGACATGCTGGTGTGATGGGAAACGAGCAGGGTGACAGATTGGATTGGTCTGCACAGCTGGGAGAGGTTTTGATGCTCTATAAGTCAGATGTGGTAAGGTCCCTTTTGAGATAATGTGTATAGTGTGGAAATAAAGATACGTCACCATGAACTGGTGATAATGATGTGGGAGGGGGTGATCATATGATCTCGCGGACACACAGTATTCCGCAGAAAGGTCATACTGACACAACATCGCATTGCAACTGGTGCATCTAGTATTGAGACACCTCGCTGGTTGTTGAAGAAGATGGCGGAGAGCGTATGGGAAATGTCCCGAGTTATGTCATTTCATTTCTTGACTCAGCTGAACTCAACTCACATATCCCTCCCCCACCCCACTCCCCCATCCCCATCCCGAGCGAAACTAGTTAGATCATGCATCTCTCAACCTATACTTTACATGTCTCGGCGACTAATAATGCTTCATCATTTTCACTTTCTGTGGAGTTGACCAACTAACTTTCTCCGTTGGAGTTTAATTTATCAACAATTCGTCTTCTGAACCCAAACTTTGTATACCGATTATTAAAACTTGATAGAGCTACGAGTATGTCTATAATATAAATTACTTGTTAATATCTACATGGATTGAATATTTTATGTTCTAATAGCAGTATCTTCTTAGGCTACAGTAAAGCCTTTGATTGTGTGCAACATCAGAAATTGTGGAACGTCATGGGTCATGTGAGGCTCTTCAGCACATTAAATACACTTAATTAAATTATACTATAATCAAACAAGTAGCCTGTCAGAGTAGTTGCTGAAACATCAAAACGGTTTGACGTGGAAAGGGAAGACAGACAATGCTGCATTCTCTCTCCATACATATTCAATTAATGTGCAAAACAAATGCCAAAAATGATAAGGCCAGAGTCAATGTTGATCCATTCGAAATTAATTAAATCCAATTCCGAAACTTAAACATGCAAATGACACATCTCTCAGTCTCAAACAGTGCTAAAGGATTAGAAGTGTTGATCGTGTCTGTTAAGAGACACATTACAATTCAAAATCTGTTTCTGAATGTAAGCAAAACTAAAAAAAATGTCCAGTGACAACAACTACATACTACAACCTGCTTAAAAACAATATCATGTCAAGTAACCTGAAATACTTTGGCCACATTAAATGTAAAAATGGCTTGAAAAGAGAGCAGTGATGGAAGGCGTGATTCCTGCAAGAAGAGACAGAAGTCGGCACCACTGAAGTGGATACATGACATTGCAGACACCTTGGGCATGTTGGTGAATGAAGTGAAAGAACTAGCAAGAGTTCAGGAGGCTTGACGGCGCACTATGATAGGGGAGATGGCCTGTGAATGAGCTGCTATGTGATAATGATGAATACAAGTATTAATTTTATTTTAACCTGACATCTGTTATGACATATAGAGCAAACACTGTTTTTGGAAACATCGTAACATCTGATAAAGCTTGCCTTGTAAATATGACATCGTCATGGTCAAGGTAGCGTTTACAAAATGGAAAATATACTCACCAATAAAAGGCTGCCTGCTTCATCTTGAAAAAGTGTGTTGGAATGCTTTCTGCTGTCTTATTTTCTCACCCAGTAACTTTCTTCAGCACAGAAAAAAGAGCTTTGAGACCATATATCAAAACATAGAATTATTCTCAGTAAGTTAATATCGTGATTTTTCTCTTTACTTCCAGGTTGTCTAGTTTGCGACCTTCACCTTTGACAACAATTTCAGGCTGTCAAGACAATGAGAATCCCCCTTTGCTGAAACGCAAAGCTCTCTAGATATTCAGATGGGTACATGAACCGCTGATCTGCGTTTGTCAAAACCTGTGTGCTTCGCATCCCCGTATCCATTAAGGGGGGGGGGGGGGGGGGGGAGTTGGGTTTACTGAAGTATGAAACTACAACGGTAATTCTCAAATTGATCAGTACTTCCATCTTTCAAGATGGATATAAAAATCTACAGGACTATACAGCGTTATCAATAGACACACCTGGAAGTAAATAATTTATTTGCAGCAGAGAGTGATGCCTCGAAGACATCATAGATAATGGGAACAAACATGCATGTGGAGATGTGAGACCGACGTGTTACTGACCACTTGACTCATGTCCTGGTGTTTGGTTGGGATCATTATTATCTAGTGACTTTGTCCTGTGCCGAACTTTAACCCCCCCCCCCCCCCTTTAAACATCATTATGATGTGCCATGCCGATAAGCGTGTGCGGTCAGGTTTCGCCATCTGACGCGATCACCAGAGTCGTGGATAAGGTCCGTGTTCTTGTCTCGACCATACCACGTGGCCAAGCCATCAATGTATTTATTTCTCTGCCTTCCCCTTGATCTCTTCCTCTCAATCTTGCCAGTTTGTCACCCAGTTCTCTAGTTTATTTCTTTTTATAACGTGTCCAAAAAAGTTGACTTCTAAGTCTAATTTCTCGCATCAGTTTACGGTTTTCTTATGCTTCTTTTAGGACTTGGTCGTTGGTATCTGTTACCACACCAGCAATCGTTCTATATATATATATATATATATATATATATATATATATATATATATATGCTATACTCAAGCTCAATCCCCCAAGTACTTGAATGGTTGCATGTTACCCTTGTTGGGCGAAGGGAGGTCTAAACGGGTACTATAACTTGCCCATGGGAGTCCCGCAGGCCAAGGGAAGGAAGGGCTGCGTTACTTCTCCAGGAGAAGATAATATGCCTATATCACGGAAATGACAAGATTGCCTGCAAAACATTACACATTCTTCCACTCCCCTCTCTCTCTCTCTCTCTCTCTCTCTCTCTCTCTCTCTCTCTCTCTCTCTCTCTCTCTCTCTGTCTGTCTGTCTGTCTATCTCCCTCTCACTTCCTCTCTCGGTCTCTTTCTATATATATATATATATTCCCCGCGTTTCCATCCTGTTTCAGGATATTGCGGTCAACATCAGCATCTTTCAGCTGTATGTTGATTCCTAGGCTAGATTACGCTCATCAGCACGCCACGACTTTCTGAGCGACCGGCACTATACTCTCATAAGACACTGACGCGACTCGAAACGCTTGCAGTTGTCGTGCGCTCACGTTAACCACGAGAGTATTCGGGGTTACGGAGAAAGCTGCTAACACCTCAGCCAGGGAGACCGGCACAGACACACACACACACACACACACACACACACACACATATATATATATATATATATATATATATATATATATATATATATGTGTGTGTGTGTGTGTGTGTGTGTCTGTGTATGTGTGTTTGTGTGTTTGTGTGTGTGTGTGTGTGTGTGTGCGCGTGCGAAACACAGCTGCAGGAAATTTGGAAGTTGACCGCCTTGCGGAGGTATTTCATACAAATATATGAGTGCCGCTCTGACCGCCTTGCGGAAGTATTTCATACAAATGTATGATTGCCGCTCTTACCGCCTTGCGGAAGTATTTCATACAAATGTATGAGTGCCGCTCTGACCGCCTTGTGGAGGTATTTCATACAAATGTATGAGTGCCGATCTGACCGCCTTGCGGAAGTATTTCATACAAATGTATGAGTGCCGCTCTGACCGCCTTGCGGAGGTATTTCATACAAATATATGAGTGCCGCTCTGACCGCCTTGCGGAAGTATTTCATACAAATGTATGAGTGCCGCTCTGACCGCCTTGCGGAAGTATTTCATACAAATGTATGAGTGCCGCTCTGACCGCCTTGCGGAAGTATTTCATACAAATGTATGAGTGCCGCTCGTTCAGAAAGTAATGGTAAACTTTTTTTTCTTCTTCCGCATATCCTTTACAGGACATCGCTGTCAACACCAGCATTTTACCGCTGTTGTTGATTTCTTGTTGTTAAGAGGAGCGGCTGGCCGAGTGGCTAGAACGCCGGATTCTCCTTCGGGAGACCCGGGTTCGAATCCTCGGTAAGGTGTGGGATATTTTTTCTGTCGAGGGCAAAAAGAAAATCCTAACCTGCGCGGCGACTGCACTAGCCAGGTGGCGTTAATTCCTCAGGCTCAAAGACTCCCCTGTCATACACCGCAAGGTATTATATTGGCAGTAAATGACAATTTGACAGTTAATTTCTTGGCACGATTACGCTCAGTAGTTTGCCATTGCTTTCTGAGCGGTCGGCTCACTTATCCCGTAAGTCACTAACGCGGCGAAAACCGCTTCCATTTCTCGCGCACTGCGTTGCTCTGCGTGGATAAAAAGGATTACGGAGAAAGTTGTTTTAACCTCTAGGCCAGGGAGCCAGCAATGGTAAACTACTGAACGAAAATCTTGCCAAGAAATCACAAACAGCCAAATAAGGCTAGGTTTTACTGCTACGTCCTGTAAAGTATATGTAACTAACTTTATTTACTCCAGTCATGTCCTGTGTGGCTCCTGAAGATTCCTAAGTGCTATCTTCCGTCAAGTTTGTAATATGTACTATCTTTCCGGTGATCTGGATGCTCTGATCCGCACGTGACTATATAAGTAAATCAAAAATACCGAAAGTAAATATCCATGCCACACGGCTTTAGTCACATTAAGTACATAGTGCTAGCCCCATGTTTTAGAGAGCAAACAAAAGGTACTTGAGGCGAAAGTGGTTAATATCACGCCGGTCACCTGTACTTGTCAATATATTTCCTGGTAACTATTTTAGGCTGGATCAATCACAGAGCCCTTGTCAATGTTAAAAAATACGCCAGGATGCGAATTCGAACTCAGGGCTTCTTTGTAGGCTGGTAAATGTGCTAACCAATGCTCTACCGCGGCTCCCGTCTTTGTAAAGTAATACGAGAGACTGAGATAAATTTTGCATGGCATAGTGTTCCTACAGACATTATGATTATCTTATTGTTGAGGCATGCATAGGGTCGCCTTCGTTGTATTGGAACATGCCCAGAAGTGGCCATGTTCCCTCCTGTTTATGTATATAATACGCGGAAGACCCCGACACCATGCAGAAATGTCATAGCACCAACGTGGCTGGGGATGATGGTAAACATACCAGAATTACCGCAGGTTATTTCCTTACTCACGTGCCTGATCTGGAGCAGACATCGGCCATTATAACTCTCTATCTTCACTATCTTATGATGTTCTAATTCGTTGATTTTGCTAATAATATTCCGTATACTATAATTACGTTCTAAATACAGCTGTGGGCGATTTGGAAGCAGACCGTATTGCGTTAATTTCCATACAAAAGTATGTGTTCTAGTCGTTCAGTAAGCAATGGCTAACTATTGAACGTAAACTTGCCAAGAAATCACAAACAGCCAAAGAACAATGCTGGGGTTTACTGCGACGTTATGTAAAGGATATGCAACTTATTATGCTATAATTATTAAATTCTTTAACACCAAGGAGGTATCCTATGCAGCATTATATTTGCGATATCCAACTGCCTAGTAATTGTTAACTTTCCTGACGTGTACATAGGACGTCTAATTTGTCGCCCTATGTAAAGAAATGTTGGCATCTTATCCACTACCATTAGATCAAAGAAGAGTAAGCGATCCTGAAACTCTTATTTGTTAACATCACCAACATCTGGATTCGACCACATCACTCGTCGAACTAGAAGCGGCTATCACACACTCAAACCACACTCTAGTAAAACGATTGAGAACAACCTGAACCAGACCATGGGGTTACATGGAAATAAACGTGATTTTTAAGTATTTTACACCTAAAAGTAGTCATTAAATTTAATTAAAAATCTAACATAACGTTTGAATTTGCCACTACAAATTATAACAATAAAATAGCACATCTCAGTTACCTTGTTAGGTCTAAAGAACAAAGAAATGTAAACTACTCATCCCTTACTAGGCTTTAGTCTCTGGCGTTTTGTACAATTTATGTGATTTCTGTCCTTTTAAAAGGTGCATTAACGTCACGCATTTTTCCTCCTGTATTAGACAGCTCACCTACAAACGTGAACACCAGGAACACAATCAATTGCCAATAGGAAGGGAAGGCAGACAATTAAAATTCCTTGGAGAAGTGAAACAATTTTAATGTTTCTGGTCAATTATTTAATGAGTTTTGAAGCATTCTAGTATATTACAATGTCCGTTTCTACAACGAAGATTTGATCAAACTGTAATGTTCATTTGCTTTACCATGCGTTCAGTAAAACCTTGGGGCTGTGTCAAGGTATTTATCGTTTGATCTGTTCGATTTTCCGTCTCATTTGATGTTTCCATGTCATAACTGTTAAGATTTGATATTATTAATTGTTTCAAGAATGAAACTCACTCCGTACTTGCAGTATTTGTAAAGAGCTGTTAATTCCTTCTACCTGTCTATTAGGTTTTTGTTATTCCTCTTGACACTATTTTTCAAGCTGTTTATATTATTTTATTCTTCCACGATATATGATGAAAATTATTTGTAAAGTATAGTAATGCTAATATATGTGTGTGTGTGTGTGTGTAAGAGAGAGAGAGAGAGAGAGAGAGAGAGAGAGAGAGAGAGAGAGAGAGAGAGAGAGCGAGAGAGAGATGTTTGAAACAGTATATTAATGTTAACAAATTCGCTGTTTTTGTACTACACGTTACATAACAGTTCTTAAAATATTGTGGGCTAAAGAGAAGACAAATACTGACCTTCCACGAGATCTAAACATTGAAGAAAGCCGGTTATTATACACAACATGTCTCGGAAAGAAAAATACTTGGGCCGTATTAACCTCACAGTGGTTTGGAAAGAAGAGAGATAGAAAACGTGGTTTCTGACAGAAGTGGCAGGATCCAACCAGCAGAAAGATAGGCATAGGTCAATGAAGACACCTTGGACATGCAAATACATGAAATAGGGCATATCTCACGGAATCAACGATGTTTTCGGCGGGTCTTGATGATGGCGACGTTCTTCAAAGAACCTGGTAGGTGAATGTGATGATGATGAAGATGATGATGATAATGTAGATGATGATGAATATCATGTTAATGTAATATAAAGAAAGACATAATTTGGAGTTGATCTGTCGTTTTATGAGAAATGAAATCTTGCCATCTTTTCCATGTATCTTAATCACTAAGATGTATGGTTTGAAAGTTCGAGAAGGGCAGCTGAGTTCACAGACCAGATCAGACTTGACACTACTAGCTCAGGCGTCAGAGAATGACTTTGTGGTGCAGTCTACCCATAGACTAGGGCCCCAGTCATACTAACTAATACTCCATAAATCTCCATGTCTCTGGCCAGATGTGAAACACTACCTGACTTGCACACCCCACGTGTTTATTTTTAACTTAGAGAGTGGAATGAGAACTCTGAAACACAGCTCCGGGGACATTGCATCCCTCCACACTAAGCTCCGGGAGTCGCGGTAGCGCAGTGGATAGCGCGCTGGCCTGCCGGTCCCGTGGTCATAGCTTCGAATTCTCATCAAGTCGGATGTTCAAGCAGCTAGGTGTATCCAACCTAAACTTAGTACCAGAAAATATCTTTTGAAGTAAGAGCGGCATGCGTGAAATTGATGACACCATCCGTCGAGTACCAAGTGGTCAATAAAAACATGGCGCTGGCACCATATGTCCAGTATGCTTTAAAGGAAGTTAAAAGGGTTCACTTTGTTTTGTTTTTTAACTTTTATTTTATTTTTATTTTTTTTTTTATTTTTTTTTTCCGCAAAGCTCGAGGAAGTCCTAAATAAAACTGGATCCAAAACAAACACAAATACAGACATAATCTTTTGTTTGAATTTCTGATTAGGAAGTAAAAAGATAGCAACTTTCCATTGCGATAATTGTTAAAGTTCATAAATATATTGACCATGCATGGCGACCTTTATTTGCTTATGTAATAACCCGTACACATGCAATAGTTCTTCTTTATCGAGTTGTGCAATCTGGTCCCTTCGATTTATTCCTCTAATCTAAAATAAAAATAATAATAATGAAAATAAATTGTCTTGAAACAGTTCCCTGCTACTGGTCTGTGATGTGATAGCATCATCATCAAGTGCCCTGCCAGCTGGCATAGGTGTTCATGGCTCTCCACAGATCTCAGTCTTTGGTTTTCTGGATCAAATCTGCTGCAGATATTCCTCCTTGCCACCGTCTTAATCCATCCAGCATGATTTCTCTTGGTCTGCCTCTGCCTCTCTTCCTCTCGATCTTTCCAGTTGTCACGATGTTCTCCAATGCCTCTCTTGTCATCACATGACCGAAGAAAGATGTCCCTTTCTTATTGTTGTATATAATGTTCTAGCTTCATTAGACTGTTTCAGGTAGTCGTTGTTAGTTACTCTGGTAGTCCAAGGAATTAGCAACATTCGCCTCAGGAACCACATCTCTGTTGCTTATAATTTCTTCTTAATTTGTTCATTTACAATCCAAGATTCACTGCCATACAGCAAAACTGGTTCTACATAGCATGTCAACACTCTCTTTCTTACATTCAGTGATAGTGATTCATTGCATAATATACTCTTCATTTTCTGAAATGCGGCTTTTGCTTGCCCTATTCTGCTCTTAATCTCTGTTGTACATCTTCCATCTGGTGTTATACATGTCCCTAGGTATCTAAAATTATCCACTTGGTTAAGAATTCCCCCTTCTATTTCTATGTCACATTTTGGTGTCACCATTTTCTTTGATATCACCATTGTTACTGTTTTCTTGATATTTAAGGAGAGTCCTTTCCTTGCACTCTCTGTTACTACAATGGCCAACAATTGTTGTAGGTCTGTTGATTTATCCGACACCAATACTGTGTCATCTGCATAGCGTATATTATTTATATTATAACCTCTAACTAGTATTCCTGGCATCTCTTTGATCTCTCTCATTTTTACTTCGATATATAGGGAGAAGAAATCTTGTGACAAGACACACCTCTGTCGTACTCCTTGCTTTATCTATTCGTAACTACCCTCTTTATTTCCCATTGTAATTGCTACTTGGTTCCAGTAAATATTTTTTATTATTCGTCAATCTTTTCCATCAATACTGATATCTTCCAACCTTTTAATCAGTTCATCATGATTTACTTTATCAAATGCCTTAGTATAATCTATGAAGCACAAATATGTGTGTGTGTCTCTCTCTCTTTCTCTATTGACCTTTCTATTAGTGTCCGTAATGTATAAATTGCATTGTTTGTGCTCTTTCCCTCCACAAATCCATACTGTTCTTCACTAATTTCCATTTTTATTTTCATTCTGGTTCTTTCCATTATGATTCTGAGTAGAAGCTTAGTGATATGGTTTATAAGGTTAATTGTACGAAAATCTTCACAATCAATTGCTCCTGATCTTTTAGGTACAGCTATAAATACAGATTTCAGCATATCACTGGGTAAATATCCACTGCTGTAAATATCATTCAACATTTTGGTTAATATATCTACTCCAAATTCTCCCAATACTTCTAATTCTTCTATTGTGATAGCACTATCTCATTTTGTAGGCTGAGAGCAAGGAGGAATAGGTGACCAATCTGTCCCTCACTTTGGCAAGCGACAAGCGTAGGTGACCAACCAGCGTTCGACCGTGGTCATGACATTACTTGCTCAGATGGCTAGCGGCTAGCGCGCCAGTTGTTCCTATTATTGTTGTTGACAAAACCTAGACTATCGGAAGAGCATTGAATATAATTGCTAGTATATGACAGGACGGTCTAGAGAAAGACCGAAGACATATGAAGGTCAACTGTCCGAACAGTTGCTACCCAGTGTTCAAGCTTATGCTTTGTTTCATTTAATGATGCAGAATACAATAGGCCAGCTGCTGGAGAAGTTAATTGCCCGGAAAATATCAAGCCAGCTAGAAAGGCAAGGTGTTTTTCCACCTAGCCTGGGTGGGTACCGTCCAAAAAGAGAAACCTGGACCAATGCAGCAGTTTTTGCCCATGATGTCTATTAAGGTTTCCACTCAGGCATTGAAACCTTTGCTGCAGCGATTGATCTTGAGGACGCGTACATCAGAGTTGCCATATAGTGAGTGCAAACAAAAATGACGTCATATGAATTAGAGAACTGTAACAATTGTTATATTGATGCAACCAGCGGTGTGGCAAGAGTACCATTGGATTTTTTAATGCTTCAGCTTCTTGAACTTAAAATAAGTCCATTCCTCCTTAGTTGGATCGCTGCAGCCCTCTTCCAACGGAAAGTAGTTTTTAGATGTGGCAGTTGGACTTAGGAACCAATAACAATATATCCTGGCCTACCACAGGGATCACCATTACCTCTTCTTCTTTATATCTTCGATTGAAACATCGGCCCGTCAGTCTTGCCCAGTGTCAGAGGTCTCAAGATGGCTGTTTCGTGTGTTTAATATTTCTATTTGAGATATACACCACCTTTGCCTGAAGTTAGACTTCGACCGATATTCCTTCATCTCGGTGATTGCTACAACGTAGTGTTTCGACTATATTGCAGAGTAGTACATTCACATGTGCACTGCACTCATTAGGAGATATGGCTACGAAGTCGAGGCGGGACAGTAAAAGTTTCAGAACTTAAATGAGAGATTGCTCGCTAGTTTCGATGTTAGACTTCGGACATGATATACTTCGATTTCCAGACAGAAATGTGAACCATATTAATGCTTTGATTTATCCCACTCAACATTCCCATTGCTCCAGAGCCACGACAATGTCTTTTCTGCTGTTTGGTTATATTGTTTTTGTTTCCGAGTCCTCACTTGCCTTGTTATGCTTTGTTGCTTAAGCACTGAGTGGGAGGCTAAATCTTTTGAGAATAGATCTAAGGCAAATAGCCCTACATTATGCTCTTCCTGTCTCAGACTCACTTTGCTTCTTCGTCTTTGATGTGGGCTGCTCCACGATTCTCGACTCGTATGGAACGGTCAGCTCGATCAGCGTTAACTGTCGAGCCGACGAGGAGAGCACTATGTCTGTTCGCAACTGAAACTGTCGGATTACTGAATGATAATGACCATGGTCTCCTACAGTTCTGCAGTTCTGCTCCAAAGGAAGGTGGTGCTAAGATGCGGTAGTTGGTCTTCTGAGCCGATAACGATATGTCCAGGATTGCCGCAGGGTTCACCACTGTCACCAGTACTATTCAACGCGTATACGGTGCCGATCACTGAACAACAGTTGGACGGGAGGGGTAGGACTCTGTCATTTGCTGACGATATTCTCGTGTATCGACAGGGTCGAGATAGACAGGCGGTTGCCAATTATATGCAGGGCGAACTAGATCGAATTTCCTCATGGTGTGCTGATGCCGGCGCCCTTGTCAACCCTGCAAAGGCATCGGTTACATGGTTCTCCCTAAACAACCATATTGTGAACACAGACCTGCCGGCAGTAAGAATGGATGGGAGCATTTTGAGTTGTTGTTTGTCCATCAAGAATGATGATGACCATTCATTTCATCCAGTGGGGTTGAAGGTGTGGAGCCGTGGGTTCTAAGATGGCTGATAAGGCCTATTTTGGCTCTAAATGTTCTTTGACAATGTGGGCAAAGAATGCTTGACGTCTCTGGAGGAGGATTTCCTGCAGTGGTTTTTCTGTCCTGCCTTTTCTTCACAGCTCTTGCAGTCCTGGTTGCCTCACATATGACTGCACCTTTGCGCAATGATGCACGCCACGAATTTCGACGTTGGATGAAGAATGACTTGCGCGATGACTTGGATTAAAGTGAGGAAGAGTTGCGCAATTCGTCGACCTCACTCTCTCGCCTGAGTCCATCTGAGTCCAGTGGCAAGACAAGTCGAGACGATTGGAGACGAATACAGGTGCAGTGGATGACCAGGGCGCTCTACGTGCCTTGCCGTGCTCATTACGTTCCACAACGCTTTGCAGGTAAACGCCGTCTTGCCCGTTGAATCAGGAATGATTTCTTCCGCGCAGTCTGCCGAATCCTGTCTTCACATGCTGGGTAGGCATACCCTAGTTTACCTCTTGGTTTGACACCAAATCGGATACCCATGCCTGGTTTAGCCAGCCTCTCACAGCTGTTGCCCGGGGGTGGCCGCTGTCGCATGCTGACAGCTACTAGGAGCCACAGGCACGAGCTGGGTGTCAGACTTGGACCAGTGGGGGATGGGTCCTGAAAGGACATGAGAGCCATCCTTACCAAAGGTGCATTTTGAGTAGAACCCAGTCAATGACATATCTTGGCGTGAGGCTTGATCGTAGCCTGTCCTTCAGAGATCATGTCGATTATGTCATAACGAAAGCTCGAAAAGGTTTGTCAGCAATGAGAGTCATGGCGACTGCCAATATCGAGCAAAGACTGCCAATACTTCTGTTCCAAGGACTGGTGCTTTCACGCATCGCGTATGCCCTGGCCATCCTCACTGTCAGCCCTACACAGATTGGAAGACTTAAAAAGGTACGAAACAAAGCCATGCGCATCATTTTGGGCTGCACGAGAGACATCAGCTGTGTAGCAATGAGATACCTCCTTGACTTCCCGACAATGGAACACAGGATCAAGATCTGGAGAGCTCGTGCATACTTAAAAATAAGTGCAGATGAGCAGCACCCTCTGCATGATGCTATATTCAGAGAAAAAAGTAACAGGCTAAAGAGGGGCAAATCATGGATGGATCAGGCAGAAGATGTCGTTAGACAGTCTGCAGTCTTACCAGTATCAACCCCGGCAAGGAATGGATGCCGGTGCCTCCGGATTTTAAGTGCACTTTCTCCTGCATTATCACACTCGACAGACGGTGCAGAGAGCAGAACCCTGCCGCTGTCAATGCAGAGGTCAACGCGCTCATCTATGAACACTCAGATAGCCCCGAAGTGCTCATCTATACAGATGGATATGTTGTAAAGCAGCAGAGAAGTGCGTGGGCATTTACAGCCCGTTCGGCGGGCCGAACCGTTCAAGAATCCAGTGGTGCCCACTTTATGACCACGAGCAGCATGACGATGGAGGTGATGGCAGTTACACAGGCTTTCATATGGCTGGAATCACAGCATTATACCAACGTGTGTGTACTAAGTGATTCAATGAGCATGCTTCAGAAGGTCGAAGCTGGACCTGTACGTAGACAGTGGACTGAGTCGCTGCGGAAGTCTGTTGTCCGTAAAGTCACCTTCATCTTCGTCCCGGGACATGCGGGAGTCGAGGGAAATGAACGAGCTGATAAAATGGCTGGCTCTGCACCCCCTGTAGATGGCCAGCCCATGGATCGTGCCGATGTTATTAACGCCCTTAAAGATATGGCGAGAACAGAGGACTTTGACGTCAGTGAATCCACATCGCTGTCCAGGATGAAAGACTTGGGAGTAAGAATCGGCACGGCCAAGCGCGAGAGGTACATTGGGAAAACGAGGTGCCTAATCAACCAACACAGAACTGGCACTATTAGCAACCGGACGGTGATGCATATGCTGGGGGGAGGATCTGAGCACCTATGGACCTGTCCAGAGTGCAATGAAGATACCCCAACTGATAACTTATAACTGATAACTGACCATGGTCTTTTGGGTCAACTGCCCGCACCCAGTCCCTCGCTCCATTCAGGATGAACCGTAAGTCTTCTTCTTACCTCCACGTTTCTGTCCAGCTTTGAAATAAATGCGCATCGGCCTTGCAGAAACCTCTCAATTCGTCCGCCTCTTTGCTTCATCCACTGTTGCTGCCAGAACAGTGAGCACTTTCTTGTGGCGCCAAGTGAATCGGCCTTGACAAAGGGCTACCTTGCAAGCAGACAGTATATGCTCTTCTGCCTGACTTTTCCCTTGACAGATGGGTACAAGCCGGATTCGAGGATTTACCCCACGTGACAAAGATGGCAGCTGATGGTAGGTGCAGCGGTGTCATGTGCCAGATATTGCGTTATGTCAGTGACCTTTGCCGCTTCCCAAGACACCCACTGGCCCTACTACGACTGTTGAGCAATCTGTTGTACTTTCATTGTATCCTCTCCTTCACTGACCTCTTGAACCACCATGCCTCTACGTTCCCTGGCCGACGCTTTGGACTGCAACTGATATATGTCAGGGTGACCGAAATCTGTTCTAATAGAGTGGGTGTGTTTCAGGACTTCCTTCAGTTTGAGTGAGGCTTGAGCAGATTCGACTGCTGTGCCGACTTTTCACTTCCGTCCTGTTCTGCGCGCGAATTGTGAGCAGCTGACTGTTTCATATGGAGACTCGCGCAGTATCATCTCGAGCCTGTCTTTTCCGACGTTGTACTCCGCTATGATGGACTTCAACGGGAGGACTAGCTTCGCTTTATAGCAGTATAGCCCTACTTTCGACACACCAGATGGCCCTCCAAGCCATTGCCTCTCTCTCTCTCTCTCTCCCTCTCTCTCTCTCTCTCTCTCTCTCTCTCTCTCTCTCTCCCTCTCTCTCTCTCTCGCTTTCTCCTTTGCTGTGTTCATGCTTATCTCGTAAATTAGTCGAGGTCATACCAGTTTTGGAATCAGCATGAATTAGATACACCAGCTCTGGGATTTTCCTATCAGTTTGCTTCTCTTTATGGCAAGCAGATCTTTCTCCTTTGCCTCGAGTATGTCCTGTATTGGGTCTTGTCCGAAACTTTTCACGGGTTCCTTCATCACTATGGAAATTGCCTGGCCGTGTTCACGGTTGCCGCCACCTTGTCCTTCACGATGACAGTTTTCTCGATTTGTTTTGGGGTTTAAAGCTCAACCTGCACTAACCGGCCATTTCATCCAGTCCTAGAAGCTTTCCCATCTGTGGTATCAGGTTTGTCGTGTCGTCCACGAAGGCCCTCAGTGGCGACACGTTGCATTCCTCGCTGAGTCGCTGTCCTTGTACTTAGCCGGATTCCGCATCAAGGATCACCTGCATAGACATAACAAATAATATCAACGAAATCGAACGTCCCATTGCTATACCCACTGTTCCAATAGAAAGAAGTCGAAACACAAGCACACAAGCAAACGTATTTTCGCTGATCAAATCTAACGTTGAGTGTCTTTATTTACCCATTCGATTGATCATTACACCAATGTTGAGTGTCTTTATTTACCCATTCGGTTGATCATTACTCCAATGTGTTCAGACAAACTTCAGGTGCTCCTCTTACAACATGTATGGCAGATTACAAGATGTTACTGTTCTTTGCTTCCATTAATGACCTCAGAATACACATCCGCTCCGTGGCGAAGGTGTTACGGACGCAACCCTCTTACCGCGTTCGAAACACAGCTGCATGCGATTTGGCAGCAGACCACCTTGCGTTTTATTAATGAAAATAGTATGAGTGCCGGTCGTTCAGAAAGGAATGGCAAACTACTGAACGTATACTTGCCAGGAGATCACAAACAGCCAACCAATATGCTACGTCCTGTAAAGGATATGCAACTAACTAATCCACACGCTTATTCTCCTCTTACGACATGCATGATAGGTTATATTGTTAACATTATTTGCTTCCCTTAAGACCCAGAAAACATATGTGTGCATCCATACAGAGTACTGTTTTAATGATAGAGATGTATTCCAAGTGTGATACTAGGTTTTATATGGTCTGACTCCAGTAAATGTTCTGGGGATATGAAAGCTTCTTTTGTCTTTTATATTCTTATTTTAAAACAATATATCTGCTCCTCATCTATGTATGCGTTGCTGCCTAAATAGATGTATGATTCCATCATATCAAGCGAGGTTGGACCAAGGGAGATATTCTTATTGTCTTGATTTGTTTTCTTCTTATTTGCCTATTCTATAAATGTTTATCCGTATATGGTTTTACCACAAGCCAAGTGTGTATTAGATTTCCTGTCTGGGACAGGAGGGTATGTCGCCAACGAAGACCATACTTTTTAACTGCTCTGTCAAAGTTCTGTGAATTCCACTAATGGCGATGAGTGTTGCTGTATTCACAATCCGCTCTATACGCAGTAAAAATAATGAAGTTGACACAAGTTATTCCTATCACACCCTTGTTTCTATTTCAAATGTTTCGGTTAGTTTTCTGAAATGGAGACGTACATGTTATGTCTTTATATGTGGTCACCTTGACCGAATGGATAAGAGTACTCTGTGAACGGACTACGCTTAACTTCGAAGCGAGCGAACGCAAAAATAAAAAAAAAAGTCTGTATATGTTACCCTTATTAAGTTCGTGATTTTCTGTAGGATCCTATAGTGTCTAATCAGTTTTCAAAGAGATTCCCCACTAATGATGTCAAAGGTCGTTTCATCAAACGTTCTTGATTCACATTATTATTCAGTGGAAGACTGGACCAAACATGTTCTTGAGAGGCAAAATCAACAGGATTACTATAGAGTGGACTGCAGGCGGGAAAGCTAAGAGAAGTCCACCACACCCAGAAGTAGAATCAGAGATAGCCAGATTCATCCACAGTTAGAGCACTCACCCTGCGACCAATGGAACAAATGGAGAGAGTACTTTGTTGCAAAAGGAAAGGTCATCGGGCCCAGGTTATAAACTAACAATACATTTATTGATCACGCATTAAAAATGAAGAAAATGATGAGGGTGGTGATAATCGTGATGATGAAGGTGACCATGGAGGTGATGATGTCTGCCCCGTGGCAATTAAATTTGCCTTAACTACCGTAAGTAAGTAGTAATTAAAGTTCTCCTTTGAGCGCCTTATGGCACATTTGGCATATGGTGCCCGATGGGCACTGGATGTGGTCATTATAACAGCAGGCGTCTTCACTTCCCAAGATATTCCCTAGTTATCATTTTAGGCTGGGTCCACCTGGGTGTCCACATCAATTTAAAACATTTAAAACCGCCCCAACACGGATCCAACCCAAGAATACAGCTGCGGCAGGCGAGCATCTAGCTCGCTATACCAGCTCAGTTCCCATACGTTTATTGATCATCATCAAGTGCATTGCCAGCTCGCTTAGGCTTTCTTGTCTCGCCTCACATCAGTCTTTGGTGTTCTGGATCAACTCTGCTGATAATATTCCCCCATGCCACTGTCTCAGTCCATCTAGCATTATTTCTCTTGGTCTGCCTGTACCTCTCTTTTACCTCGATCTTTCCAGTCGTCACCATGTTCTCCAGTGCCTCTCTTATCATCACATGACCAAAGAAAGCTGTCTCATTTGTATTGTTGAATATAATGTTCTAGTTTCATTAGCCTCTTTCAAGCAGTCGTTGTTAGTTATTCTTGCTGTCCAAGCAATTCGCAATATTCGCCTCATGAGTTACATATCCGCTGCTAACAATATTTTCTTAATTTGTTGATTTGATTAGAAGATTCACTGCCATAAGCAAAACAGGTTCTATATAGCATTTCAGCACTCTCTTTCTTACATTCAACGTTTATTGATCACGGATAAACAAATGAACACGAATATAAATCAGATGATGATGATTTGTTTCATGGCAAGTAAAATATCTTTACTACCCTTACTCCAATGAATATGCAATACTGATCAGACATTACTTTGTAGTAGTGTAAAACAATTATATTTCATAAAGTCAGGTGGCCAAATTTTTTCAGCCTCTACATAAATTCTCTTTACCAAAAATGGAATGACACTGAGTTGACCATAAAGTTGCGCGGTCAGAATATATTATGTTTTCATTTCCATAGAACAGATATACAGTTTAAACTTCCCGTTAGATTTACGATCATGCGTATCAATGATTTTACTGATTTGAGCACGCCTGAATTCAATGTTCTAGAAATTGTATCCAACCATGAAAGGTGGAATTACAAAACAAACACCTCTGTATAAACATGATGTAAGAATGTTGTTTTCAGTTCTGGAGATTGACGAATAATCCGTTTTTTAGGCGAGGAGAGGGGGTGTATGGTACCGTATACAGAAAAGTATAAATGTCCAATGGCTTATTTGAAATGTTTCATATTTGACCATTTGGTAAACAGAGTTTGGCTGGAGTCGCGGTAAGCATAACAATGTGTTTTTCTTGTGACTCGTGCTGAAAACTTGCATTCTCCCTTTACGAAAATATATGTAAATAATAGGTGTCGTCTTTTCAATGAAGGCTGGCTGCCATACTTCCCCGTTGCTTTCTGTTATTCGCCATTGCTGTACACACTGTTAGACTGCTGTTCGTCTATCTGTTCATGTTATTTCCCCACATGTATGACTATCTACCTTTCACTCGCCTGCCTGAAATTCTTCCCTCAATATGATTTTTGCAAGTGTGGTGTCTTTTCATGTGATTTGTCTCTTCTTTTTTTTTAAATTTGTTTGTTTCATCATCTCTTCTTCTTCTTTTTTTTCATGTCCACACGCTCTTCCGTGTTTCCATGAAATACGATTTTTTTTTCTTTTGCATATCCACATCTATAGGACTTCAATTCGTGATTCCAGTTACTTCAAAATATATTAGAACGTGTTAACCATGGATAATTCCCGTTAACTAAAGTCATTTTCGAAGCACGCAATGTCTGATTAGGAACTCATATATACATCGTAGGCAAAATCAGCCGCATGACCCAAGTTTTCTCTATTTCCCAGGTTTCCTCTAAGGGTAGGTGGGAAAAGACCTTGCCTTTCAAGATGGGATGATATTTTTCTGGCAATTATCTTCTCCACGTGCTTGCCTATCATATTATGTGTGTTGATTACACGATATCCCTCAATCTTTGTGTCGTTTTTGTGTGCTTTGGAGTGTGTGTCAGGTAACTATCAGGCTTTCTCCTTTTACGCCGCTCTTGATGCTGTTCTGATTTCTTTTCATCTGGGAACACTTACCAGCGTCTTCGTATTGTTTGCCGTCTGCAACTGGTGCACTGTTTTTGCCTTGATGTTGTCCACTCAGTGGCTGGCCGAGTGGCTAGAAGGCTAGATTATCCTTCGGGAGACCTGGATTCGAATCCTCGGTAAGGTGTCGATTTGTTTTCTGTAGGGGGAAAAAAAATATTTAAATATTGAGCACAACCCACTACTGGCAACGCTGATCGTATTCTGGTATGAACCTAAGGCCTATCCACGTCAATATGGAAGCACTATACTCGAGTTTCGCTCTCGTTTGAGCTCGTCAGTAGTGCATATCCATGACCGGATCCGGAAACAAGCCCCGGATCACTGGCGTGTGAAGCGGGTGTGTAACCACGCGGCACACGCTGGACACGCCAAATTATCATAACAGAATATTACAACGTTACCCATCGTAGGCTATGCTCAAGATTGCCCAATCGCCGCGACTGACGTCCGTCAATTGATGTGGACCCGAACGATCAGGACTTCTCACTGGCAAGGAACACCAGGCCTCCTAAAATCCAGTGAGCAATAATCAAATTGATTATTTGGTTGTTTCGGGATTTGAAATTTAAATATTGAACACAACCCACTACTGGCAACGCTGATCGTATTCTGGTATGAACCTAAGGCCTATCCAAGTCAATATGGAAGCACTATACTCGAGTTTCGCTCTCGTTTGAGCTCATCAGTAGTGCATATCCATGACCGGATCCGGAAACAAGCCCCGGATCACTGGCGTGTGAAACGGGTGTGTAACCACGCGGCACACGCTGGACACGCCAATTTATCATAACAGAATATTACAACGTTACCCATCGTAGGCTATGCTCAAGATTGCCCAATCGTCGCGACTGACGTCCGTCAATCTATGTGGACCCGAACGATCAGGACTTCTCACTGGCAAGGAACACCAGGCCTCCTAAAATCCAGTGAGCAATAATCAAATTGATTATTTGGTTGTTTCGGGATTTGAAATTTAAATATTGAGCACAACCCACTACTGGCAACGCTGATCGTAGTCTGGTATGAACCTAAGGCCAATCCATGTCAATATGGAAGCACTATACTCGAGTTTCGCTCTCGTTTGAGCTCGTCAGTAGTGCATATCCATGACCGGATCCGGAAACAAGCCCCGGAACTATTCTGTTATGATAATTTGGCGTGTCCAGCGTGTGCCGCGTGGTTACACACCCGCTTCACACGCCAGTGATCCGGGGCTTGTTTCCGGATCCGGTCATGGATATATATAACTGCCTTATATATATATAAGACTTTCGAGAATGGACCCTCTTTGTCTGTAGCTCACACACTTTTAATGTAGAATGCGAGCATTCTTGAGGCCTGAACAGACATCTGTAAGTTCTGTTTTTATATCTCTAGGGTTCTTTCCTTGACCATTCAAACTGTTTCTTAACAGTGAGGTCAATAATGCGCACACGCTGATCCACCAGAGAGTAAACACCACACAAACTCGCTTCGAAATTGGAATACACTTATTAGAAAAACTCCACAAAGCACCGACGAAAATCATGACAAACGTTGACTTCTACTTTCAGACAACTTATTACGCCCGGGAAATGATAGAAAAAAAATGATCTTTTGGGGGAAAATATTGGGGTTAACATTGAAAATACACACAACCCACTGCCACTTTTTGACACAAAGTTAAATTAAAGATAGTAAAGAATGAAGTTTGGAAGTTACAAAACAAAACAACACTCACACACACACATATCTGCGTTATGCAGATGTGACATTATTGATAGTTGACAACGCAACATATATGCAATATTTAAGCAAATAAACCATAACCAACTGTATATTACGATACTATCCACTTCACATATATTACTCTAACAACAATAACAACAACAACAACAACAATAACAACAGTGAATACATTATTAACAATTTTTAATAATAAATTAATAACAATAAAAACATGACCGGAATACTTTCTTTTTAACAGTTCAGTGGTTCCGGCGTATGTCGTCTACATTTAACTCCAGATTTAGTAGTTACGAGTCATGCTATGAAAGATTATTTGCATACAAATTAGGAACCAGAAGTTGTTTTAATGCCTCAGTATCCTTAACTGGCTGTCTAACTTACTCGGATAAGGACGGAAAAAGTAGACGATCATATCTCAAGGAGTTGACCTGTAATGCAGTAAATATTTGTATCTGAATGAGAAAAAATAAAATAAACAATACGGGAGGAATTAAATTAACAGTTCAGATTCCGTCAAAGTAACCCAAAGGACCCTTTTACAGGCCCTAAGAGAAATAGGACAAATTGTACTTGACCGATAGTTTGTAGAGACCAATCACTACTCTGTGGCTGTTATTGTTAGTATCACGCCGGCGTTCTTTACTTCCCAAAACAATTCCTGGTAACCATGTTGGGCTTTATCAACCCAGGAGCCTGGGTCAATTTTAAGAATCCGCCTCGATGCAAAATCGAACCCATGACTATCTGGCAGGTTAGCTTTTAGTCACTGTGCTACCGCGGCTTCCCGACTTCATCATCATCATCATCATCATCAAGTGCCATTCCAGCTGGCGTAGGCGTTTATGTCTCTCCACTTGTCTCTGTCTTTGGTGTTCTGGATCAATTCTACTGTCGATATTCCTCCATGCCACCGCCTCAATCCATCCAGTATAATTTCTCTTGGTCGGTCTCTGCTCCTCTTCCTCTTGATCTTTCCAGTCGTCACGATGTTCTCCAATGCTTCTTTTCTCAGCACATGACCAAAGTAAGCTGTTTGTCTCTTTCTTATTGTCTTATTGTTGTATATAATGTTCTAGTTTCATTAGCCTCTTTCAGGCAGTCGTCGTTATTTACTCTGGCAGTCCAGGAAATTCGCAACATTCGAGTTAGGAACCACATCTCTGTTGCTTCCAATTTCTACCTAATTTGTTCATTTACATTCCAAGATTCATTGCCATACAGCAAAACAGGTTCTATATAGCACTTCAGTACTCTATTTCTTATATTCAATGATAGAGACTTAGTGCATAAGATACTTTTCATTTTCTGAAATGCGGCTTTAGCTTGCCCTATTCCGCTCTTAATCTCTGTTGTGTACTTTCCGTCTGATGTTATAAATGACCCTAGGTATTTAAAATCATCCACTTGGTTAAGAATGTTCCCTTCTATTTCCATTTCACAATTTGGTGTCACATTTTTCTTTGACATCAACATTGCTACTGTTTTCTTAATATTTAAGGATAATCCTTTCTTTGCATTTTCCGTTTCTACATTTCCCAAATTAGGTGTAATTAATATAACAGCTGCCGGATGTAGAAAAAATAATAAATGTTCATTGTCTCAGAGACAGCCGTAATTTCCCATGAGTTCTGCTTGATTCAGAAGACGTCATTGATTGATTGGTTGATTGATTGATTAATTGATTTAGGAATCGACATCACAGCATTCGGGGCATTCCCATAAGCGCTCCGTCCCCATCCTCAGAAGCCAGCGAAGAGTTCCAACACCAATAGTACCAGTAGCAATCTGATTATATGTCCGTCTCGCCTTTCCTCTGAGCGTTAAACGTCGGCCAGATCCCCTCGTCACTCCTCGCTGTCTCATTCTTGCCAGACCATGGTAATCCATTTGCTCCTCCGAGGTGTACATGTGCTCCCACAAGGCCGCAACCACGTCTGCCTTGTCAGGTATCAATACTCCACCAAGTTCTGCAGAGCCAGCCAATCTGTCCGCCTGTTCATTTCCCAGCACACCGACATGCCCCGGAGAAAATATGCTTATCACCCGTGACCTCCGAAGCGAAGCAAGCCACTCCGCACGAAGCCTGCCCGTCATCACCCTCGTCAGCATGCTGAGTCCGTTACAATCGCGATGTGTGTGTGTGTGTGTCGTATTCTCCATCCAGTGGAGAGACGCAGTGACTGCCTCCACCTTCATTCTTAAGCTGGATGTTGTGGTATCATATACCAGGCTCTCCTGCACCAAACGTCGACCATTAGCTTTGGCTATGAATCCCCAGCCACTTCTCTCACCTCTTGACACCGATCCATCTGTGTAAATAATCACATCACATTCAGAAGACGTTAACATCGTAAATCCATTTTTTTTCTCTTGTTTTAAAACAATATATTCCCTTAGTGAATGAATAACAGAAGCCAAAAACAATATGTTGCACGATTATTTTACTGGCATATTGCGCTGCATACCGCCATGTGTAGACTGCAGAGTTATATATCATAGAGGTGAATACATGAAGTTTGCTTTGGATAAAATACTTAAAAACATAGTCTCTGATAGTTTCGAGTGTGGAGCATTAGTTATCCACCGGGATTCTCAAATTTAAAACTAAATCTTACCGTTTGCGCAAAATTTGCGAGAAACTGTCTAGCTGCTGATGCCTAGATGCATTTTGGGATGCAGATTTACATAATCTTCTTATATATAAAAGGCAATTTCCGTCTGTATGTCTGTCCTTTATGCGTTCGCGAACGGTCCATCCGATTGAGATGAAATTATCTACACGTCTTCCTCTCATTCCCGCGCTGCCAACTGTCATATTTTTTTTAGTGTAAAATCGGCTACTCACTTAATATTATGTAATATTTCATTTTCCATTATAATGTCTATATAGCAAGGGAACTTAAATCTAGAAAAGTTATTTCAAGGGGCATAACTTTTAATAACATTACTATAAAACTTATAGTCATATTGTTGCATCGTTTTCAAAGATTTATAAACTCTTTGTCTATAGTTATTTACCGGCATATGAGTTATAATAAATAATGATATAATCTTTAAGGCATTTTCAAAGTTTTCATAAAAATAATGCATAATGCATAACATTGTAACTCCTCTTTTTATGCTAAAGAAGTTATCTACAGTCATGTCGGTTATTAATAACATAATAAATAAATAATAGTTACCTTATCTCTATTAAGTTTGAAGATTTTATATTTCTTTACACTGTCGCCAACTCTAAGAAGACATGGAACAACTTCAGCCATTATTAAATCATATATATAAAAGGGACTGTCTGTCTGTCTGTCTGTCTGTCTATCTGTCTGTATGTCCTTTATGCGTTCGCGAACGGTCCATCCGATTGAGATGAAATTTTCTACACGTCTTCCTCTCATTCCCGCGCTGCCAACTGTCATAGTTTTTTTTTCTTCTTCCTCCTCCTCCCTCCTTCCCCTCCTACCTCCTCCCTCCTCCCTCCTCCTCCTCCCTCTAAATCCTCTCTCCACCCTCCTCCTCCTCCCTCCTTCTCCTCCTCTTCATCCTCCATTTCCCTCCTACCTTCTCTCTCCTCCTCCTCCTCCCTCCTCCTCCTCCCTCTACATCCTCCTTCATCCTCCTCCCTTCTCCTCCTAATCCCTCCTCCTCCCTCCTCCTCCCCCCTCGTCCTCCCTCCTCCTCCCTTCACCCTCTTCCTCCTCCTCCCCCTCCTCCTCCCACTTCCTCCTCCTCCCTCTTCCTCCCTCTCCATCCTCCTCCCTCCTCCTCCTCTCCTCCTCCTCTCTCCTCCTCCCTCCCTCTCCCTCCCTCCTCCTCCTCCTCCCTCCTTCTCCCTCCTCCTCCTCCCTCTATCTCATCCTCCTCCCTCTACATCCTCCTCCTCCCTCATCCTCCTCCCTCCTCATCCCTTCACCTTCATCCTCCCTCCTCCTCCTCCTTCCCCTCCTCCCTCTTCCTCCTCCTTCCTCTTCCTCCCCCTCCCTCCTCCTCCTCCCTCCTCATCATCTCCCCTCCTCCTCCCTCCTCCTCCCTCTCCCTCCTCCTCCCTCTCCCTCCTCCTCCCTCCTCTTCCTCCTCCTCCCCCTCCTCCTCCTGCGTTCTCCTCCTCCTCCTGCCTCTTCCCCTTGCCTCTTCCTCCTCCTCCCTCTTCCTCCTCCCTCTTCCTCCCCTCCCCCCCTCCTCATCGCTCTTCCTCCTCCTCCCTCCTCCTCCTCCCCTCCTCCCTCCTCCTTCTCCCTCCTCCTCCCTCCTCCTCCCTCTTCCTCCTCCTCCTGCAGACAGATAGACAGACAGACAGGCAGTCGGGAACGGGAACTTATATGACTACTTATATGAATTAAATGAGATGCTCCCCATCAGGAGCTGGGCGAAGCCGTGCCGGGTCAGTCAGACAGACAGACAGACAGACAGACAGACAGACAATTAGACAGACAGACAGACAGACAGACAGATCCCCCGCCAGGGCCTGGGCGAAGCCGGGCCGGGTCAGCTAGTATACCAATAAAGGATTGTACAAATATATTGCGGCATTAGTAATTATGCGGTACCAACCAATTCTGTCCACACAGAAAGATCTTATTTTAAATCTACGATTACCGTGTGGATATCTAATACTCTACATTCGAACAATGTCAGTGACTATATGTTTTAAGTATTTCATCCAAAGCATACCTCATTTATTCACATCATTTGACGAAACTCTACTTACCCTTTGTCGACTAAGAAAAAGCATTTAATAGAGTTGATAGAAACAAGCAGTGGGAAATCCTTAAAGGATATGGAGTGAGTGCACATCTAACAATAACTTATGTAGAAGCGTACATAACAACAGTGAATGAACGGTAAGGACAAACGGATAACACTTAGAACCCCTCTCCATAAGATCCGATAAGATCCGGAATACGACAAGGCTGTGTCCTGCCCCCCCCCCCTTTTCCATTTTCTTTTTCATAACCTATATAGACAGCATATGTAAAGAAACCAGCCCAACAAAGATTGCAACAACACCACATGAAGAACAGAACTCAAACGAAGAACCAACAGCAAATTACACCATTAAAGAACGCCTTTATGCTGACAATCAAGCACTAAAAGCAAAATCAGAAGCACATTTACAAGTCCACATACATAGTCTAAACGAAGTGTGTAAGGAACATAACATGAAACTTACCATCAGTAAAACAAGAGGTAATGACTATAACCACAGAAGAAAACCACAGCACATATTTATTTAAAAGAACACCCCTTAAAACAAGTAAAGAGCTTCAAATACTTATGAAGTATAATATCACCAAATGGATAATCAGAAGACGAGATCGAAAATAGATGCAATATGGCAAACCAACTCATTGGACAAAAGGTGCCAATACTAAAGAACAAACACTTATTAGTAGATACTAAGAATAGAACTCTTCAACACAATCTTCCTACCAACTCTATGTCACCAATGCCAAACCTGGACAATGACAGAAAAAGAGAAACGCAAAAATACAACGGAAATGAGATTCCTGAGAATGTTCAATGTATCAAGAAGGGAGAAAATCATAAATGATGAAATCAGGACCAAAGTATGTGTTAAAGCAGCGCTATATTTCATTAGAAAACAGCAAGTTAAATGTCTCGGCCATATAACTAGGCTACCAACTAACAGTATACCACAAACAGTATACCACAACAAGCAATGATATACAGACCAAATGGAACCAGAAGAAGAGACCGATCATGTAAACTATTGAAGACCATAGTCTACTCTTGCAAAAGATAGGTGCTGAAGACGGAGGCAGCCAGCCAGGAGGCGCACCACAGAAATCAGGCTGCCACGCAATAACGCCGTGAATTATGTCGACAACTGCTACATGCTATGGTGCTCGCCCTGCTCTGGTCCCACAGACAGGTGCAGTGCCCCGGGCCTTATGCCTCGTAAGGGTCTAACCACAAATAATGGAGGTCCTTCTCAGATGTCCAGCGGAGCCAGAGGGCCTGACAATAGACCGTCTGGCCGTACCAAACAAAGACTTAAAATAATGCACTGGAATGCAGAGGGTATCAACAAAAAAAGAATATAACTAGAAAACATCTTGGCCAATGAAAATGTAAGTGTATGTTGCTTGCAAGAAACTCACCTGAACGAAAATATAGCTTTCAAAATCAGAGGCTACCAGTGTTACCGATCTGACCGAAAGGACTGGCGAAAGGGTGGGATACTGACTCTTGTCAAAAACAACATTCCTGCTTCCCAAATTGAAGTTCACATGGAAGGGGCTGAGTATCAGGCTCTTAAACTTAAGACAGACAATACAGACTTTCACCTGATCAATTACTACTGTCCAAATGACCGCCCACAGGCACTGGACACACTACCATTAAAAGGAAAAATGATTATGTGTGGCGACTTCAACAGCCATTCGCAGAGCTGGGGCTATGATCACATGGACCAGAGAGGAGAGAGATTGGAAGATTGGCAGGATGAGAATAGATTCATCCTGATTAACAAGCCGTCTGACCCACATACCTTCTACTCGAGATCATGGCACTCTACAACTACACCTGACCTGGCGTTTCATTCACCAGACCTGGAGTGGAACATTACACGAATTGTTGGGAAACAGCTTGGTGGCAGTGACCATCGGCCAGTCTTTCTAACTGTTGAAAATGAGCTTGTAAGTGAAAGCAGCACCCTCTCGAGGTGGAACTACAAGAAAGCAGACTGGGCAATGTACAAGCATCGCACCAGCATACTGGTTAGAAACCTCAACACTGAGAAGGACATAAATAAAGTAGTTGAAGAGTTTGGGAAATGCATACTACAGGCATCACGAGAAACAATATCAAGAGGAGCCCGTAAACATTATAAACCCTACTGGAATAGTGAACTGGAACAGTTGCATAACGATGTGGATGTATGTAGAAAACAAGCAGAGGCCAATCCCAGCCAAGAGCACCACAATAAATATCAGCACGCAAAAGCCAAATTTCAAAGGGCCCAACTGCAGGCTAGACGTAAAAGCTGGCAGGAGAAAACAGAGTCACTGAACTTTGAAAGAGACACAAGGAAGTTATGGAGGCTAATAAAACAGCTTAACGATGAGGGCACAGGGAGAAACTCAAAAATTGCGCTACATAAATACGGAAAAGTCTTAACAGGAAAGCAAGCAGCTGACCATTTTGCGGACTCATTCGCACAAGATAACAATATTGAAATTAGTCCACAGAAACAACTAGAGATTCGAGAGAAATGGCAAAATACAGGACAGAAGGAAATTGTACATGAGGTTATGGAGACACCTATCACATTCAGTGAACTGGAGCTAGCCATATCAAAACTGAAAATGAGAAAATCACCAGGAGCTGATGGTATCTCCAATGAAATGATCAGGAACCTAGAACAGAGGCCAAAGCAAAGCTGCTACAGATCTTTAATAATACATGGACCTTAGGCAGTGTTCCACAAGTCTGGAGAGAAGCAATCATGATACCCTTTCTAAAATCTGGGAAAGACAGTTCCATTGCCTCCAGCTACAGACCCATTAGCCTCACCAGTTGTCTCTGCAAAACAATGGAACGCGTCATCAATCACAGACTACAGTGGTACATTGAAAGTGAAAACATCCTTGTACCACAACAGGCTGCCTTTAGGCAGTGCTACTCTACGGAAGATCAGACAACCTACCTCTCCCAAGAAGTTGAGGATGCATTCCAAGAGAAGAAGCTGGTACTTGCGGCTTGGATAGATCTGAAGAAAGCCTTTGACAAAGTATGGAAAGAAGGTCTAATGAAGAAACTGAGAAACTGTAAAGTCAATGGAAGAATGTACAAATGGGTAAAAGCATACTTGCACAACAGAAGAGCCCGAGTACAGATAGACTGTCTCAAGAGCAAGAAAGTACTACTGCATCACGGTGTTCCCCAGGGCGGAGTCCTGTCCCCAACACTTTTTCTAATCTTCATCAATGATCTTGTTGCTAATCTACCCAATGGAGTTAAAGCGGCAATGTACGCTGATGACCTGGTTTTGTGGAGCGCAAATGAACATGCATCAGTGGCCACCATATTGCTACAAAGAGCTGTAGATACATTTGTTGCATTGGCGGATAGATGGTGTATCAGCATAAACACTGACAAGTGCAGCACCACTCTATTTACGCTTTCTCCGAAACAAAAGGCAGGGAGCATTCAGATAAATGGAACACCCCTAAGAGAAGACAAGGAACCAACATACCTTGGTGTAGCATTCGACGACAGGCTGACATGGAGAAAACACATAAAAAAAGCAGTAGCAAAAGCCAGAAGGAAAATTGTCATCCAGAGAAAGCTAACTGGAACCACTTGGGGAGCTCCCGTGTGTTGCCGGGGCCCATAAGGGAAGCAAAGAATAGCAACACTGTAGCCTACCACGCATGTCGTAAGAGGCGACTAAGGAGGCTATGGTTCCGTCGCCCTGCTACTGAGTGAGTGCGTGGCGCGACTCTGTGAGCTGTGAGTTTCGTGTGAAATGCTTTTGAATCTGCCTGAGGTTTTTTTTTGGAACGTGACTGCATGTTCGGAGCGATGGCAGCTGGCTATGTCCCAGAGTTGACTGGTTTTTGCCTTATGCAGAAATGCGTGGCTGCTGGGCTTCTGGTTGACTGCCACTGCCATCGACGATGAACTGTATTTTCGAGGACTGTGTGGGTGAACATCTAGGAAACATCCAGATGGGAAAATGACTGCCGATTCCATCAGAGATAAACTGGATGTTTCGTTGGGGACTATTGTGTTGACATTCTGGCAGCGGCATTATGCACAGTGTATCTGTGCGAGCTGTTGTTTGTCGAGACTCCTGTCTTTTTCACTTTTCACATTGGGCAGTGGGGAGCGTTTTATGTGATATTCACTGGCACAGGAACGGAGCATAATTGGGAAGACCCGTTGCTGTGAAGTTGGAACCGTGACTAACTAACTAACTAACTAACTTGGGGAGCCAGTGGGAAAATACTTAGCAAAGTTTATCAACAGAGCATACGACCACACTTGGAATACGGGTCAACTGCGTGGTGTTCAGCATCAAAAACTACATTGCAGGAGCTGGACAAGGTGCAAAATCAAGCTCTTAGAGTCATCACAGGAGGGATGAGATCAACCCCTATAGTAGCAATGGAGAAAATGGGGAGGACACAAGCTTTAAGAGAACGCAGAGATACAAAAACACTCATACAAGCAGAAAAGTTTCTCAGCTTGCCAGGCCACCCTATGAAGAACCGATTTGAAAACTTAGCTATGGGGCGGTTGAAAAGAAGCAGTTTCATCCACCAGGCCAAACAACTCTGCAGAGAAACCATCGATCTTCCCACAGTTGGTATCCCCCTGACAACCATTCCAGAGCGAACCCCGTGGAGAGATGAACATAGAATATCGCTACAAATCCAGTCAAAAGTGAGAGGAATATTTGACAAGGAAGAACAGAACAGTGTACAGCGCAGAACAGCCACTCTCAGCTTCCTTGATGACGAATACCCACAGGACCTATGGATCCGAGTTTACACAGATGGGTCAGCACAAAATGCTGTTCGAAATGGAGGAGCAGGAGTGTACATAGAATACCCAAATAATACTAGAGACACGGCCAGAATTCCAACAGGAAAGTACTGCCATAACTATAATGCTGAAATTGAGGCAATCAAGATAGCCACAGAGAAATTACAAAATACCAGCAATGGTACACAACCTGTGGTGATATTGACAGATGCAAAATCCGTAATAGAGGCGCTCCTGTCTGGGAAATTGCCAGTTCTGAGGACACTACTTTCTGAACTTAGCAGTCAGCGTAAGATCACCATACAGTGGATACCATCCCACTGTGGAGTCCCCGGAAACGACAGAGCTGATCGATTGGCTAAGGAAGGAGCAAAAGAAGAACAACCTGATGTGCCTATTACATACCATCAAAAGAAAAGAATGATCAAATCAGTCAGAAGGCCACCAAACCTTACTCAAGACGACTACCACGTTATGGACAGACCAGAACAGGTCATTCTTCTGCGCCTCAGAACAGGCCACAATAGATTACGCAACCACATGTATACAAAATTCAAGATTGGTGACTCAGCCATGTGCACATGTGGTTTGGCGTCGCAGACAGCAGTGCACATACTCCAGGATTGCCCAAACAACAACATATCCAGGCGAACCTTCTGGCCTAGAGAGACAACAGTGGAAGATAAACTCTATGGACCGCTGAATGAACTAAAAAAGACTGTTAAATTCATACAAGAGACAACATTGCAGTTATAAGCATATTTCAGGCGAACGAAAGAAGAAGAAATGTAAACTATGAACAGAAGAAGAAAACAGAGGCTATAGGAATCTTGATATTCGAAGCCCATAAACGGGCACTTTCCTGCTGCTTTTGCTTCACTTCGTCACAGCAAGGTACAAGAGGAACAAGATGAGATGATGATGATATCAGACTATATTTTATATTTGATTCTGCAGTATGCACCTGACGAGATGCAGCGAAATATACCTGGCAATAAATCGTGCAACATAGGCTGGTTATATACTTCTTGATATGTTGTGTTGTTTGTCCATCAAGAATGATGATGACCATTCATTTCATCCAGTGGGGTTGAAAGTATGGAGCCATGAGTTCTAAGATGGCTGATAAGGCCTATTTTGGCTCGAAATGTTCTTTGACAATGTGGACAAAGAATGCTTGACGTTTCTGGAGGAGGATTTTCTGCAGTTATCAGTTATCAGTTATCAGTTGAGGTATCTTCATTGCACTCCGGACATGTCCATAGGTGCTCAGATCCTCCCCCCAGCATATGCATCAGCGTCCGGTGGCTAATAGTGCCAGTTCTGTGTTGGTTGACGAGGCGCTTTGTTTTCCCGATGTACCTCTCGCGTCTGGCTGTGCCGATTCTTACTCCAAGGTCATTCATCCTGGACAGCGATGTGGAATCACTGACGTCAAAGTCCTATGTTCTCGCCATATCTTTAAGGACGTTAATAACATCGGCACGATCCATGGGCTGGCCATCTACAGGGGGTGCAGAGCCAGCCAGTTTGTCAGCTCGTTCATTTCCCTCGACTCCCGCATGTCCCGGGACGAAGATGAAGGTGACTTTACGGACAACAGACTTCCGCAGCGATTCAGTCCACTGTCTACGTACAGATCCAGCTTCGACCTTCTGAATCATGCTCATTGAATCACTTAGTACACACACGTTGGTATAATGCTGTGATTCCAGCCATATGAAAGCCTGTGTAACTGCCATCACCTCCATCGTCATGCTGCTCGTGGTCATAGAGTGGGCACCACTAGATTCTTGAACGGTTCGGCCTTGAACGGGCTGTAAATGCCCACGCACTTCTCTGCTGCTTTACAACAGATCCATCTGTATAGATGAGAACTTCGGGGCTATCTGAGTGTGTTTTTTTTTTTGGTTGAAGAATGACTTGCGCGATGAATTGGATTAAAGTGAGGAAGAGTTGCGCAATTCGTCGACTGTCAACAACCTGAATTCACACAAGCACGCTGGTTCCTTCATTCACACCTCATAATTACAAACACGTCTTTGTGTGAATGGTCGAAGAAGAATCACGCTTTATTCTATATATATTAGAGAGCTCGTCTTACGAGCATACACAACTGGCATTCAGCACTCAAATACATTCTCTATGTTAGCTACGTATAACTATGCCCTCTCTAAACTACACAACTAGCGAGGGTAAACACAGAGGTCTTATCGCTTTAACTGTCGGTCCCGGTCTGCCTTAATTCACAGGTCTAGTCCAGCTACTCGTCCCCCGTTCTCATGCGGTCATCCGCACGGCGTGCTGGGTCGCTTGTCACGTAGTTTAGTGGCCCAGTCCTCGTAGCCTACAGCTGTACTAGAGTTCAGTCTGTTTACGGGCAGTCCCCGTGATTACTAGACTCTGTCCTATGTCGGGAGTTAATCCCGGTATGTCCTAGTCATGTCCTAGCTATGACAGGTGCGTGTCCTGTCTAGGTCTGGTCCTAACACTAGTTTGGAGTTCTATCTCCTTATACTGTCTCTCTCTATCTATTCTCTTGTAAAGGTCCTTATTATGTCCTGTCTCTGTCCTTTACTTTCCTCCGTCCTGTCCTACTTCTATCTATACCTATCCAGCTTCTTGACATCGACCTCACTCTCTCGCCTGAATCCATCTGAATCCAGTGGCAGGACAAGTCAAGACGACTGGAGACGAATACAGGTGCAGTGGATGACCAGGGCGCTCTACGTGCCTTGCCGTGCTCATTACGTTCCACAACGCTTTGCAGGCTTCACATGCTGGGTAGGCATACCCTAGTTCACCGCTTGGGTTGACACCAAATCGGCTACCCGTGCCTGGTTTAGCCAACCTCTCACAGCTGTTGCCCGGGGGGTGGCCGCTGTCGCATGCTGACAGCTACTAGGATCCACAGGCGTTAGCTGGGTGTCAGACTTGGACCAATGGGGGATGGACTTCTTGATATATCGTTGCATCGAAGGTCACACAGAGTTCTCATGAGTGGAATTAAGTGTTTAAATTGTTCATATTTGTTTCCTTTTGATTATTCGTTGCATCGAAGGTCACACTGAGTTCACATACGAATTATGGTAACTGCAGAGAAAATATGTCGTTATAAGAAGCAATGTAATTATACGTGGTTGTTGGCATGGAAAATATTTTTAAGCATTTGCAGTTCAAACTATTGAATTTATTTCCGTTATAGTTAAAACTATTGAATTTATTTCCGTTACAATTTGTTTTTGTAAAAGGTCGGATAAATTAAGACGGTGTACTTTGGTGTCATATTTCCTCAATTACATATAGCGTGAAAGGAATGTGGTGGGTATGCTATTACTTCTGGTATTTACTAGACCTCGTTTTTATGTTTTCTGTTGACTACAGAAAGGTGAGGCACCCCGGAAATGCAGTGGCTAGCTTTCTTGCCTGCTGGTTAGGTGTTAATATGTTCGAATCCCCATCAAAGGTCAATACAGTGTACCATGAAGTAGTCTGGGGTGTAACGCTGTCAGCGTGATATTGTCCATATCACAAACCGAGTGTCATTTGATCTATATATGAGACTAGCATCATATCGCCAATACACCCCACGGCGTTGGAAAGGTTTCTTTACTTATGTTACTACAGAATCGTAACATTTCTTCTTCTTGTTCCTCTTCCTCTTCTTTTTCTTCTTCTTCTTGTCTGCTTCTGTTTCTTCTTCATAAAGTTGATTTATATTGAACATTTTTTTTTGAAAATTGAAAATAAAATTGATTTGATTTGATTTGATTTGATGTCTTCTTCTTCTTATTCCACTGCTTCCCCCCCCCCCTTCTTCTTCTTCATTTTCTTCTTCTTTTTCTGTTCCTTTCTTCTTCTTCTTCTTCTTCTTCTTCTTCTTCTTCTTCTTCTTCTTCTTCTTCTTCTTCTTCTTCTTCTTCTTCTTCTTCTTCTTCTTCTTCTGCTGCTGCTGCTGCTGCTGCTGCTGCTCCTCCTCCTCCTCCTCCTCCTACTGCTCCTCTTCTACTTCTGTCTGTCATCTCCCACTAGAACATAGACACTTAACCAACTCACGCCAAGTCATTTGTAGACATGTCCATAATTGGGTGGGTTTTTCGGCTCAGATTTCTATAGGAAGCGGAAATCGGTCTAACGTTAGCATTTCCTTGTCGCCTCTTAAGTCACGCGTGGTAGGTCCGTGTTTCTTTACTTGGCTTCCATTCTAACCAAGACTGAACGCGGGCGGAAGGGTGACTCACTGGCCACATAACTGTCCTAGATGTAGTGAAGTTATTTTCAGGTTCTGTAAATGTGTGAGTTATTTACAAGTGGGTGTTTGTATCAGAATTTGCGGAACAAAATCAAGACATGCTGGGTAGAAATTAAACGGAGAGAAAAATGTTACACTGTGAAGGATTACAACCAGAAGACAGATAACTGAGGAAGTAAGCCGGTCTCGGTGGCCAAAGACTTGCGAACGCGGTTCGTGTGCAGCTTACCAGGTGTTCGAAACGCAGAGCGACCGATTTGTGCAGCAGACCGTGTCGCGTTGTGTTATAAGTGTTGGTATAGGAGCCGGTCGTTCAGAAAGCAATGGCAAAATACTGAACGTAAAATTTGCCTAATATATCAACGGCAGCTCAAAAATTCTGGTGTTGACTGCAACGTCATGCAAGGAATATGCCATATAAAAAAGCGATGTGATATTATGAAACATGGCAAATAAATTAGGCAGCACAGAACCATCATGAGAGAGAAAATCACACGAGGAAGCTTAAATAAAGAACATATAGATTAAAGCAAAGAACAGGTAACGGCAATACAGAAACACTATGAATTGTATACAATATCAGAATAAAAACAATAGCACACCTTACATCATAGCAGATAGGAAATGTAAAACACTCCTATGGAATTATAAAAGTGCCCCCCCCCCCCCCCCCCACACAAAAAAAGCTGCAATTAAATTGACAAAGTTAAAGATTAGAGGACAGTGTTTGATAGTCACGAAAGTATTCCGTAACACCATCATTATTCAGTGGTCTGTCCTGTGAAGAGCTTCGCCCTCATAACTTCTTCTTCTTCAGCGTTCCGAGCCATTGAGGTTCTTTGCTGCAGATACAATCCGTCTCCATTCGTCTCTCTGGTTGACCTTCTCTTGCCAGTCGTTGATTCCAAGTGCTTGTAGGTCTGTATATATATTATCTCTCCACCGTCTTCTTGGTCTACCTCGGGGTCTACGGTCATTTATTTCCTGAGTGTAAGCGAGTTTTGTTTCCCTATTATCTTCCATTCTTTCTATATGCCCCAGCCATTGTAGTCTATTAGCCTTCATGATACCAGTGATTAGCGGGGACTTAAACTGATCATAAATGTCTTTGTTACTTCTTCTTTTCCACTCTCCACTTTGTGTATCCCTAATGGGTCCAAAGATGCGTCTTAAAACTTTGTTCTCAAAGGTTTGTAGCAAGGCTTCGTCTCCTTTCGTTGAACTCCAGGTTTCAGAGCCATACAGCACAACTGGTCTGATCAGTGTTTTATATATTGTGATTTTGGTGTTACGAGATAGCGCCTTTGATTTTAGTAGATGTTGTAGTGCATAGTACATCTTATTTCCAGAATTGATTCTAGTTTGTATTTCTTCCCTTATGATGTTGGAGCAGTTGAAGATTGTACCCAGGTATTTGTAGGTATCCGTTCTTTTAATGGTCATATGATCTATTTGTATGTGGCCAGAGTTTTTAGCCATTCCTTCTCTTGAAATTACCATATATTCTGTCTTATCTTGGTTGATAACCAGCCCCATCTGTTGAGCTTTATCCTTTAAGTGAATCAATATTTCCAATGTCTTTTTTTCATTTTCCCCTATAATATCTATATCATCTGCATAACCAAGCAAATTGGATGTTCCTCCAATATCACATTCCTCCTTTACCCTCCTTACAACTTTCTCTAGAGCCAGATTGAAGAGTATCGGCGATAGTGCATCACCCTGTTTCAAGCCAGATGTTATTTGGAAAGGATCTGATTTCCTGCCTTTATGTGTTACTATATTATAAGTATCTTCCATGCATAGTCTGGTCATGTTGATTAACTTCCTTGGTATTCCAAATTCCCGCATAGCATTCCATAGACTATTCCTATGGACACTATCATAAGCCTTTTTAAAATCCACAAAAATGTTATGGAGATCTCTTTTATATTCCCAATTTTTCTCGGCTATTTGTCGTAAGATAAATATCTGATCTATTGTTGATCTATTTTGTCTAAAACCCGCCTGGTAGTCACCTAATATGTATTCTGAATATGGTTTTAGTCTATTTAGTAATACTGCGGATAGTATCTTATACCTTATGGACAGTAGTGATATTACTCTATAATTTTCACACTGGAACTTGTCTCCTTTCTTAAAGATAGGTATCAATAATGACTCTTTCCAGTCATGGGGTAATTCTTCAGTCCTCCAGATTTTTATTATTAGTTCGTATAGCTTTAGATGTAATGCATGGCCACCCGCCTTTATAAATTCAGCAGCAATTCCATCAGCCCCTGTTGTCTTATTGTTTTTAAGTCGTGTGATTACATATAGGATTTCTTCAAAGGCAGGTTCTTCAATTTGTGGTTCACACATTAGAACCCCTTCCTGTGGTAAAGTGTTACTTGGAGCTTCATAATTTAGTAATTCAACAAAGTATTCTTTCCATGTGTTCCATATTTCCTCATTGGTATTTATCATATTCCCATTTTTGTCTTTTAAACCATATGTGTTGTGTTGGTGCCCTCGTTTCATTGACTAAAGTTGATTTGATTTGATTTGATTTGACTTCAGTTCTTTAAAAAACTTTCTGGATTCGTTTTTCTGGTGATTAGTTTCCATATCTTTGATCATAACAGTCTTTCGAAATTCCTTTTTTTTCCTTCAAATATCTCTAGTAGTGAGTATACCTGTTTGTTCTCCTTTCCATTCAATGATTTAGGGACAGCTAAGATGTGGTTATATTGGAGAATATTGAGAAACCCTTGCACATATTGCTGGTGCCATGACAGACGATAGTTTGTTGCATTGCGTTTCAAGAAATTGCATAATAACTGCAACCCATGACGGTAACTAATGTGAGATAACGACCCATTCGCGCAGTAAATGTTCGTCCACAATGGATGCTACCTCACGCACAATCCGACGTCTTACACGCTCGGCGTGTGACCTATCTGCAGTCATTTGCTCCTTTGTCTTTATTCCATTTTTGATCTTTGCTCGACATGTAACACGAACAGATGCGACTTGCTCCCAGTGTGCAACATCAATGTCTGTATTAATCATGTCCCTCTTACGCACATGTTTGTACCTAAGTAGAGGGTAACCCCGAGTTCTGTTACCCATCTATAATTCACCAAAAAGGCTGTTCTTTGGTATTCTACCATCGTCCATCCTCCTAATGTGTCCTCTCTAAGTCTATTGCACATGTTGAAAAGACAATAAAGAAGTACAGTGATACCTCGGATTACGAACTTTATTCGCTCCAGAACTAGGTTCGTAACCCGAAATGTTCGTAACCCAAACATTGAAATCAGTGAAATAGAGACAATCCGTTTCAAGATGAAAGAATCGTTCTTTTTTATTAACATGCGGTCGTTTACGTGACAAAACTCAAAGATTACGCGTCCTTCGCGTATTAAATAAAGAGAAAGAAAATAACCAAATAAATTAAATATAAAATTTAAAAAAAAAATTTTAAAATGTAGTCTATATTTATTACCAAGAAAACGATCATGGGAAATTTGTCACTTTATGTACTATTCTGTATCATTAGTCTCAGGAGTAGACTCGTGGTGAAGTGGTCAAGCCGTTTAGCTCGGGCTCCGAAGGTTGTGGGTTCGATTCCGGGCCGCGTCCTTCGGTTCACGAGCTAAGTTTTTCGGAGACTCCTGTGGGTCGTCGCTAGAGCTACGGAGTTCGTGCTTTGTGCGACGCTTTCCGCACTGCGGAAAGAGGTCGAGCCATATGGGACAAAACCCGGTGCAATGAAGTCGACCCTATCGACTTTTAAGCGACTTTTTAAGTTTCAGGAGTTTCGTGTCGCTGTTTCTTGGCAGCCGACTGGGAATCTTTCTGCACCAAGAAAATATCATGGGAAATGTTTCGCTTCCTTTGCTGGAGAATCTTTCTTAAGTGGGCCATCGCGTTATCACCAGGTTTACTGTCCTGTTAGCAACAAGTTTGTTTGGATGATGTTTGACAATGAAGTCTTCGACGTCTGCCCACTTGCTGCAAATTGCTTTAATCCTGGCAGTGAAACGGTCACTGGCTCCTCATCATCGGACGACTGCTCCTCCTTTAATGTAATTAGCTGTTCATTCTGAAGAACCACAGGCTCATCTTTAGTGAGCTGTCCACTGTGGACCTCAATCAGCTCTTCCAAGTCGTTGCCATCGACTTCCAGGCCCATAATTTTGGTCAAGGACACAGTCCCATCCATTAATTTGGCACAGAACAGCAGAGTTAGCCTATCCTTCATTGGTTTGTGCTAAAGGTCATAGTTGGCATTTTCTTCCAAAACAAGTCCGTTTCATCGCAATTAAAGACTTGTTGTGGAATGTAGTCTTCCTCTTTGATAATCTTATCAAATTCCACATTGAACGCTTCTGCTTCTTTCTCGTTAGATCATACAGCCTCCCCGTGCCTAATTACACTATGAATGCCACTTCTTCTTCTTTTTCTTTTTTTCTTCTTTTTTTTTTTTTTTTTTTTTTTTTTTTGGAACTTTTCAAATCAGCTTCTGCTGAATTTACAATCGTCAGTCACAGCACGTGTACCCAGCAATTTCGACAATAAATCACTGTGCAACACCTTCTCCTTTTCACATATTATTGCCTCACTAACACTGTCTCCTGCAAGTTGCTTTTCATTGATCCAGATCAAGAGAAGATTTTCAATCTTCTATAAAGTTTGAGGTCTTTGCTTCTGCAGCTTAGTTACGCCTTTAGCCACATCGATTGATTTGCATAACTCTTTGTTATTTACGATGGTGGAGATAGTTGATTTTACCATGCTGTACTCATTAGCGATGTCACACACACGAACGCCATTTTCATGTTTCATAATTATTTCCTCCTTTACCTTCACTGTTATACGTTTCTGCTTCCTAGCAGCACCAATACCATTCTTTGAACGCATAATTGATGGGGTTAACAAGGAAAATAATGAAAGAGATAAACGGAACACAGTGCCACTGCTAAGAAATCTGTTACTGCTGTGTAGTAAGGCCAGTGAAAGCGAGGCTGCGCACGCTTGCAAAACTAGGCTACTAGGCTAGCGCTAAGCGATGTTAGTACTGCGTGGCCTTCGTTTGTACTGTACGCGATCGTTTGTCTCCAACGTTAAACCTTGTTCTCTCTCTCTCTCTCTCTCTCTCTCTCTCTCTCTCTCTCTCTCTCTCTCTCTCTCCCCCCCCCCCTTCGTTCGTAACCCGAGGTACTGTTCGTTACCCGAGACAAAAAATATTCGAAGTTGTTGTTCGTAACCTGAATTGATCGTGACCTGAGGCGTTCGTAACCCGAGATACCACTGTAATGGAAAGTGTCAACAAGTGAAGAGAATTGGTAAACTTATCGATAGCAGGAAGGTTAGAGGGGTGGCGAGATAGTTGAAGACTTGCAGAGGAGATGCTAGACAGATTTACTCCTTAAAGTCGCTTAAAAGTCGACAGGGTCGACTTCATTGCACCGGGTTTTATCCCATATGGCTCGGTCTCTTTCCGCAGCACGGAAAGCGTCTCACAAAGCACGAACTCCGCAGCTTTTAGCGACGAAGAAGTCTCCGAAACATTTAACTCGTAAACTGAAGGACGCGGCCAGGAATCGAACCCACAACCTTCGGAGCACGAGTCAAACGGTTTACACACTTCGCCACAGAGACTCTCCTTGGTTTAAGGAAACAATGGTATTGGAAATGAGTTACGGCCAACGTAACCAGAGCCTGTGGGGCGAAATGATTATCAACGAATTGTAATTATTTACTGGATATGTCGGCGCTTTGGCGAAGTGGCTACGAAAGCAATTCACAGTCAGGCATATCGCGTTCCAAACACAGCTGCAGACGATTTGGAAGCAGACCGCTCGGTACTGATTTTCATAAAATTGTATGAGTGCCCGTCGTTCAGGAATTAATGGCAAACAACTGAATGTAAAACGTGCCTATACATCAAAAACAGCAAAAATATGCTGCGGTTGACGGTGACTTCCTTTAAAGGATATGCATCTAACTGTAACCGGATATGCAAACTTATATCACACATCGGCTTTCTAACACGCGTTCATAGAGGATTGCTCCTTAATGTAATATAATATGTTCTTGACACTTGATTCCTGACTGTCAAACACCTTATTAAAATGCTAGTAGTCAGTAGAAAAGTTAATCAAACAGACGCTGCATGCATAAACTACATTAAACGTGATATTAAATTCAAAACCATCTAAATATCCACCAGGTTATTTATTCTGACATCTATTTTCATGCCTTGTCTAAAGACAAGCTATAAAGTCAGTATTCAGCCCAGGCTTTGTACTGTGGAGCAGTTAACTCCATTTTACGCCTGTCAAAACGACAAGGGGTCAATCAATATAGATATCCATTCTCGTAGAGTTTTACATCATGACTTCATTTCTTGGGTTTTCATTTGCACAAGGCATTGCTTATTTACCTAACAAATATTTTTTTACCCTCATTCATTCTTCCAGAATAACTAAACAATGAGTTCCTGGAGAAGGCTAAAGAAAGTAAAACATTATATACAATAAGATGATGAATCACTAAATAGCAATACAAAACAAGTTGCTATAGTTACAGCTATAGTCAAGGGATACAGGCACATGGTATCTAATACTTGAAAATATCGTGTCTGGTGTCGTCAGTCTCTACACGCTGAGAGACATAATGATGAGAGGATTGAGCATTTGTGGACTTCAATATGGAATAAGGATGCAATGAGGATCATACCTATGTCCGCAAAACCATAGGTTATTTTTATTTCGTTCTCTGGCTTTGAACTCAAGCGTAATCCACACACGTGCTGCTACTTTTAGTGCACTGGACAGATTTTTGCGCGTGGATTAGTTGTCCCTATTACCAGTGTTCCTCGGCATTAAGAGAACCTACTCCGACTACAGAGGTGCTTGTAATTTACATCCCAAGTCAAAGATGAGTCCACATTAGTCCAATTGACCAGTGTAGGGATTAAAACCACGATCTCGGCATTAGCACACCGGTAGTTTAAGTACGAGCGCTCTTATCAATTCGGCCATGGTGATATCCAAATTATCTTTAAAAAAATAATTAGCATATTCACACTAACCCTATGCTACCAATATCAAACTTGTACATTATGCAAATCACAATTAAGCAAAATCAACACCTGGCAGATCAGACGCTTGAGATGAGCTGCCAACTTAATTATTTGAGACCGAGTAAATAAAATGATGTTATCAGACAGTGGGATCAACACCTTGTGCCACATACATTGAAAGGCAGGAGGTCATTTTGTTCGACCATCTCGTTAGGATGCAACAGCATCAACTGCCAGCACTGACGTTACATCAAAGAAGATCTGATACGAGAGCAAGAGGATGCCCGACAAGAAAATGAATTGACAGTATCAAAAACATTGTACAATCACACGGAATGAAACTGTTCAGTGCCACCCTTCGGGCTCTAAAACGTCAACTATTCCTCCCCAAGTCGCTTGATGGCAAAAATGAAAGAATATGATGATAAGTATGATGATGATGATTCATGAATTTAACAAGTGGAAATTTGCTATCTTTTCTCCTCCTGTTTGGAGATAATAGTCTTCTAATTTTTAATGTAAATTAACCATAAACGCCAAACTACAATTCGGCAACCCACAATTTGAAGCAGGAAAACCCCTGTCACTGATAACCGCCTACCTGCCCTACTTATCCTGTTGACAGAAAACCTCCATATAGTTTATTTTTGGTAACAGTTCCTTGAGGATCGCATTTCCTGGTGAAATCTGGTTCTAGGAAAAGTTATGGTTATGTTCGTATTTCCAACCGTTCACTTATCTATAATGTCCACACCATTATGAAGTTTCCCAGAGGGTGTCGCATGTTCTGATTTCTTAGTAAACAGTGCGCCACGTGAAGAGGCAGCCAATAGCAAAAAAAAAAATGACCAACATTATCTGTCTGTATTTAAAAAGATAATAGCATATCCTTTACAAGACATTGCAGTCAACCCCATCATTTTTGGCGGTTGGTGATTTCTTGGCAAGTTTATTTTCAGTAGTTTGCCACTGCTTTCTGAACGGCCGGAACTAATACCTTTGCATGGGAAACCAACGCAAGACTGTATGCTTCCAAATCGCCCGCAGCTGTGTTTTGAACGCGGTATACGGGATTACGAATTGCATTCGTATCACCTTCGCACAGAGCCAGCAAGTTATAAACCTAGATATAAACCAGCTTATTCAATGTAACCAGTGTCATCTAGGCATTGACGGTCGGCTGCTATACATTTGCATTCTTTTGATTTGTAGAGCATTGGAATCTTCTATATATATAAAAGGCAATCTCCGTCTGTATGTATGTCTGTATGTCCTTTATGCGTTCGCGAACGGTCTATCCGATTGAGATGAAATTTTCTAAACGTCTTCCTCTCATTCCCGCGCTGCCAACTGTCATAGTTTTTATTTCTTCTTCCTCCTCCTCCCCCCTCCCTAAATACGTACGTAAATAGAAGAGATCAAAGAATCCCTGAACCACAACGCTAGGAAAAGCGAAGAAAATGACGTGACTACACAGAATCGTCACACGGCAATGTCAATAACAATTCATCTTTTTATGTGTAAAGAAGTTATCTACAGTCATGTAGAAGGGAAGGACAATAAATGGAAGGACCGAAATCACAGAACCTAGACGAGTATGAATTCGGATTGGCGAACTCTCTCCTCCTCCTCCCTCCTCCTCCTCTCTCCTCCTCCTCCCTCCTCCCTCTACCTCCTCCCTCCACCCACCTCCTCCTCTCCCCTCCTCCTCCCCCTCTTCCTCCTCCCTCTCCCTCTCCCCTCCTCCCTCCTCCTCCTCCCTCCTCCCTCTCCCTCCTCCTTCTCCCTCCTCCCTCCTCCTCCCTCCTCCTCCCTCCTCCTTCCTCCTTCTCCCTCCGCCTCTTCCCTCATCCTCCTCTCTCCTCTTCCCTCCTCCTCCTCTCTCCCTCCTCCTCCCCCTCCTCCTCCCTCCTCCTCCTGCCTCCTTCTCCCTCATCCTCCTCCCTCCTCCTCCCTCTTCCTCCTCCTCCTTCTCCCTCCTTCTCCCTCTTTCTCCTCCATCCTACTCCCTCCTCCTCCTCTCTCTATCTATCTCCGGAGAGTGAAGACGTGTTTTCGTATCTCTTACTTCTCGGATTATTATTACTGCAAGCTGAATCACCTATCATGGATTTTTATATCAATGTGCTCGTTGTGATTCTGAGGATGTGGTTAAATAGTTTTTAGATTAATACAAGTGTTGATTATCGCAAAAATGTGTGTTATATATAATATTCATTTCGAGTGATAGTTGAACACTATTAAATTTTAACCAATCAAGTGCACGAGGCGTGTCAGAAACAACCACGAGACCTCAAATTGCCCGCGTCGTGGCTAGATAACAATGCGATTGCTGCGTTCTTCAAGTTTAGTTATTCGTAATATTATGCAATAATGTCAGGGGAAGAAGAGTGCTCCGTATTGGAAGTGAATGGTGAAAGGACTCGCTCTGGTTTACGATCGGCTGTCAATAAAACTTACACACTAAACAAAGAGAGGGTCGTGAAGAATAAGCTATCCAAGTGCATAAATCCCAACGGCCTAGTCGTCAAACACACCAACTCAGGACAGTGTGTTATTGTTTCCTTCAACAACACACTCCATTATGAGGCATTCCGAACTTGCCTACTCAACTACTACAGGCTTGAACTATTTGAACACAGGCAAGATAAGCACGGGGCCCACGTTGAGGATCTAATTACGACGCCAGTGATTACGATACATTTGTACCACAGTAAAAATAAATTCATGACACAGGGCAGTAATGAAAACATTAATTCCTGGCTAAAAGTAGATGTTGTTGAACTTGAAAACTCGACACAGGCATTCACCGAATCTACGCAGCCCACAACTACAGCTGTCGACAGACACCAGCTAACAATGTTCGTCAATTAACTCATACGATGAGTGTACATGACAACATCAACACCAGGCCTGCCAACCCACCAGTGCTCTTGGCCATTGAATACCCAATGGAGCGTATCCAAAACAACATAGAAGCCAATGTTGACATTGTTGAAGAAGTACCTGCCTCAGATAACAATAGCATCTTAACTATCAATGGACATTCGTGCGACTGTAAACAGCGCATTGAGGAACTAGAACAATCACTAAAGGCGCTCATTGTCACTTTTTCAACCAACATTGAAGCAAACAACAAAATAAGCAGTGATTACAATGCTCTCAAGACAGAAGTCGCACTCCTGCGAGATGAAAATTTGCTGCTGAGAAATACAGTTCAAATCTTACAGAATGTGTCCTCTACCAACCAAACCGAAGAAGCATGTAATTCCCAAGCAACCGCTTCATCCTTAGGAAATCTTGGGGAAGCTCAATCCAACCCAGAACAGATAAGCGCTATGAAAACACCTCAACGCACAGAGGAAGATAAACAACAACAAACACCTCAATGCGCAGACGAAGATAAACAACAACAAGCATTCTACCCCATTGACGTCAAAATAAGCAATAGGTTCGAAGTACTTCAAGAAAAGTCACCAGAAAACCTACAGTGCTCTAACATGCTGCCAACGGCAAGACAAGCCTACATGATACATCGGGAGAACCACATGGAGACATAAAGACTGCTGATAATCGGAAATGGATGAAACAACCGGCGAGACGTGCTGAAAACCAACATGAACAGACAGCACGACCTGACTGTACACATATTATACTAGGCGATTCCTTAATGAAAGGTTTATACAGCGACAGGATGGCCACGTCAGACAAAGACATTGTTTCAATAATCCCACTGCCTGGGGCTGGTGTAGACCGGCTAACAGACAAGATTGGCAGGTTGGCTGTTAATCATAGCGTTAGAAGGGCAAGCGTACATATTGGTTTCACCGACACCATGAACAACCAACAAATCACAGGGTCTCAACTGCTGGCACTCTTGAACGGATTACGTCACACATTTCCTAACTCATCCATTTTCTTCTCCTCCATCATATCACCAAGTTATGGACAGCAGCGCCGTCTAGCTGACATAAATAACAACATTTTGCAGAAGTTCTGTTCTCAAAACATGATACAATTCATCAACAACACAGCATCATTCACTTCACAGGCTGGTGCACCAAAAAAGAGTCTTTATAAGGATCAAATACATTTGTCTACATTGGGCACCAGTTTTCTTGCCAATAATATCAAATATTCTGAACTGACATACCATACATCCAATACGGGATCGCGCCGGACACTTTTAGCTACTCCTCAAACTCAAGCCAGACGACATACTCCCGTCACATCAAGTACCAATAGGACAGAAGTGTGCAGACCACTCATAACCACTGCACCTGAAATCCAAGCCAGACGGGACACTACCACTGCACCAAGTCCGTTAAATACTTTCACACAGGAGGGTAATAATTACGAAGATATTTTTCCTATTCTCCCCAGAAAGGAATCAACTCTCAGCAACAACGATGTGCCACCACAACCTCCTGTTAGCCACCAACCAGAGGCTCTAGTTGGTAGTCATTACATACCCATGAGACATCATCAGTACCCATTTCATTGTAACCCAGAATGGTTGCACCTCACACGGTATAGCCCAGCTACACTTCGTCAAGCACTTATAATGTCGCTATACCAACAACCAACACAACCTGGTATTTGCTAGCAACTTAGCACAAAGCTACACCGGATCTCGGTACAAGAAAGAGCCTCTCCTAGAACGTTTATCTGCATATTTGGTTACTACTTGATCTAGTAACGTATTAGGTTATAAGCAACTACAAACATTGACTTGTTTTGACTTTATATTAATTGATAGTACTTAGCTGTATAGCTTTTATAATACTTTTCATTGTGTTTTTACTGTGAGTGAGGGGGTCTTCACTGTTCTTCCTTCTGCTTACTGTTTAACGTTTTATTTCCCGTGTGGGATACTCCGCTTTAAACAGAGACATTGACTTGTATAGTCATTTATTAATTCTTTTGGATAACAGTTGGTTACTTAGCTTGTGAAGTAATTTTTTTTTTTCAGGTTAATTATTTGTTGTATGTTCTTTAATTCGTTTTGTTCCGTGTTTGCATTATATTCGTTGGTCTAATTAGTTATATCGTTATAATATTGTCATTTACATATCGATTTGTATTACTGATATTTTGTAAGTTAATGTAATTGTGATTTTTTAATGATCTTGTATTTTTGCTTACCTTTGACTAATTTACACTTTCTTCATGGATGAAATGTCTGAGACGTGGCAACACTGGCTCAATAAGTCAGGAATACGCCTTGGACACTTAAACATTTGCAGCTTTTTTAACAAGCTACCAGAGTTATCTTCTATTCTTAATCAAAATTTTCATTTATTCGGCCTTAGTGAAAGTAGACTTAATGATAACATTTCAGATGAGGACATATCTATTAAAGGGTACAAAGTTTTCAGAAGGGATCCCTGTAGGAAACAAGAGACAGGCATAGTAACCTATGTTTCTAATTTACTAAATGCTCACCGTAGGCTAGACTTTGAAACTTGCGAAATAGAATGTGTGTGGTTAGAGCTAAAACTTCAAAACCGCACACCCCTGATAATTGGCTACCTCTATCGAAATCCCAGTGCTGGACACGTCTGGTACGAAAACTTCACTACCATGATGGATGTGGTTTTCGCTTTCGGGAAGGAAATTATAATACTCGGAGACTTTAACATTGACACCAACAAATCCAACATAATATGGGGAAATATAATTGCATCATACAATTTCCAACAAATAGTACAACAGGCTACTCGAGTAACAAAGTCATCTTCAACAGTCATAGATCACATTTATGTAACTTTCTCAGACAACATCATAGAATGCGCTGTACCCAATTGTGCAAAGAGCGATCACTACCCAATATGCTGCACGTGGTCTAAACAAGGAATTAAAACTCCTAAACATAAACACATAAGTGTAAACTATAGAAGTTACAAACATTTCAACCAAAACGCATTTTTACAGGACTTGCTCAGTTCACCTCTAGACAATGTTTATCAGCTTCCTGACCCGGATGATGCTCTGGAATTCTGGATGAAAACATTTATTGATGTTTTTGATAGACATGTGCCAATCAAGGAATTTCGAGTAAAACACCACGTCAAGCCACCTTGGATCACCCAGGAAATACTTGAAATTATGAGAGACAGAGATAAAGCACATAAAAAGCGGGATCTCAGCGCATACCGTACTCTTAGAAACAAAGTTCAATATACCATTCGACGGGAAAAGAAAAATTACTTTAAGAACTTAGTAATGGATAAAACAAATAGTAAGGATATATGGAAGGCAATTAACACATTGACAAACAAGTATAACTTCCGAAATTCTTTACCATCAAATCATATTACATGCGACCAATTCAGTAATTTTTTTCAAACTGACATAGACCAGTTGAAGGCTTCAATACCTAATTCTCCTTGCAACTTATCTTTACTGTCATCGTTTTGCGAGAATAGATGCTCCGGCGATATTCTTTCCCGACATACCGCTAATGACAATCACTGAGGTATTCACTTACCTCAGTAACCTAAAAAACACAACCCCATCTGGGTTAGATGGAATCAGCAACCGGATTCTCCGTTGTGCTGCGCCAGTGATCTGTATGTCACTAACCTATGTATATAATCAGTGTCTCACAAAAGGCCACTTTCCATCAGCATCTAAAGTGTACCCTCTTCTTAAATCTGGTTCATTGGACAATGATCTCCCGAACAATTACAGACCCATTTCCTTACTATCATCACTATCTAAGCCACTAGAAAAACACATCCATAAAGTAACATTACAGTATTTAGTTCGCAACAAGCTTAATGTTGACAACCAATCAGGATTTCGACCAAAATATTCTTGCCATACGGCCCTAACAAACATGATAGAAAATTGGCACCAGAATATAAACAACAACAGTCTATGTGGAACTGTGTTTACTGATTTCAAGAAAGCATTTGATATGATAGACCCTGTTATTTTAATTAAAAAACTTGAGACAATGAAAATTGGCCCTAATGTAGTCACTCTAATATCATCTTTTCTATCAAACAGAAAGCAAGTAGTATCACATAATAAATGTCTGTCTCATACCAATACCTTCAATGTTGGAGTACCGCAAGGCTCTATCCTTGGCCCTCTATTGTTTGCCATATATATTAACGATCTACCTTTGCATCTTTCGTCGTCCTGCGATCTATTTGCAGACGACTGTACAGTGTACACAAATGCTGAAAACTGTATTTTATTGGAGTCGTCTTTACAACAAGAATTAAATAATGTAGTTAGGTGGAGCTATTCAAACCGTATGCAAATTAACATCACTAAAACAAAATCAATGTTACTAACAACCAGACAAAGACTTCAAACTCTAAACTCACACACACATCACTTCAACTTCACATCGATAACATGCCAGTAGAAAGTGTAATTGAGCACAAAACATTAGGCATAATCATTGATAGAAACCTAACCTTTAATTCCCACGTTCAAGCGCTTATTAAACAAACAGCGAAAAAAGTCTACCAACTCGCCAAAATTAAAAACTTCCTTGATGAGGACACAAGTAAACTATTCTATACTTCTCATATACAGACACATTTTGACTACTGCTCTACAATCTGGGACGGTTGTTCTAATTCAAACACCAAGCGACTTTACTCACTCCAGAAACGGGCCATGAGTCTAATTTATAACAAACATTTATCTGACAATCCTAGCCTGTATAAACGCCTTCAGTTACTACCATTCCGCAAACGCCTGCTTTTCAATAAAGCTAAACTAATTCACAAAATCCTGCATCGGAATGCCCCAAATTACCTTTGGCCATTGTTTAAATATAATGCTAGACACAGTAAACGTTTAAATATATTACACATTCCGAAGCCTAGGATTGACTTATACAAAACAAGCTTAACGTCAAAAGACATCACCAATCCCTATTCATATAATCGCAAATTACTCGAACACTATCTCTGTACGGATTATCTTCCCCCTTAATAATAGAGATAATAATAATAATAACAAAACCCTAGTATAACAGCCAGTCCCCTTTTGGTAGGCCAGTATATTCCACATGGCTAATAACAAGTGTCAGACCATTATCTAATTTTACTGTGTCGTGTAGTTTTGATGTTCGCATTTTTGCCCATGCCTTTATAATGCATATCTTTTATATTGTTGCTGTTCTCTGTCAGCCTTGAATGATGTGTGAATGAAATAATGTATGAAAGAGAGTGATAGAAGGGCAGAATGTTAGACGGGCCTGCGTGCCCAATTCTTAACCCTTTGAAAATAAAGTTTGTTCGTTCGTTCGTTCTCCTCCTCCCTCCTCCTACTCCCTCTACCTCCTCCTCCTCCTCCCTCTACCTCCTCCCTTCACCCTCCTCCTCCTCCCTCCTCCTCCTCCCTCTACCTCCTCCCTCCACCCTCCTCTTCCTCCCTCCTCCTCTTCCTCCTCCCTTTCCCTCCTCCCCTCCTCATTCTCCCTCCTCCTCCCTCCTCCCTCTCCCTCCTCCTTCTCTCTCTTCCTCCTCCTCCAATGACATACCTCAAACCTGTAAAGGAGACATTACAAACCCACCGGGACGCAGACGTGTTTCCAAGGCACCAGGGCCGGGTTATATACTGGCCAAGACCTATTGACGAGTCCTCGTCGAGCGTCCTGGGCAACAGGTCCCTTCGGGGTCCTGGCTAAAGTCAGTAGGATCGCCGATTCCTCCGAAGTCGGAGAATGTCTGCCTGTACGGCGAGGAACCACCAGTCTGCATACAAATAAGCCAGACATGGGACAACGGATACTCACGCAAACCTCAGGTCCTGTATGACATCACACTGATGGTGGACAACAGGATGCCTTCATCCGACATACAGGACTTCGCGTTGGAGCTCAAGCCAACGAACACAAGCAAGCAAGCAACAAACCCACCCCTAATCTCAGCCAGTCAGCGAATTCTGTGCTGCGTCATGACTTGGTTATATCCTAGTATGCCGGTAAACAAGTATGACCGGGCAGTACCGGTCTTCCACAACTGATTTGTTTCTTGGCTTGGAGAGGAGAAGGAGGGGATCTGTAACACAGTGCCGAGGGAGATGGCACTTAATGTCTCATCCCATCTCATCAGGTTCCTCTTGTACCTTGCGGTGTCGCGGTGAAGTATAAACGGCGGGAGAGTGCCCGCTTACGGGCTTCATGTATTGATGTTCCCATGGACTCTGTTATTACCTGCGTTCATCTTTTACGTTGTCGGCCTTTTCCTCAGCTTCCATCTGGTCTGTACATTATTGTGTGTTGTGGTATACTGTTAGTTGGTAACCTACTTGCATGGCCAAACCATTTGACTTGTTGCCTTCTAATAAAATCTAGTGCAGCTATAACCCCCACTTTAGTCTTGATTTCTTCATTTCTGATCTTATCTCTTCTTGATATGTTGAGTATTCTTCTCAGGAATCTCAGTTCTGTTTTTTTGTGATTTTTCTTGTCTCTTTTTCTGTCATTGTCCCGGATTGGCATTGGTAACATAGAGTTGGTAGGAAGTTTCTGCTGTAAAGTGCTTTCTTGGTAGTTATCTATACATGTTTATTCTTTAGTATTGGTGCTATTTGTCCATTGAGTTGGTTTGCCTTATTGAATCTATTTTCGATCCTCGGCTTCTGATTTCCCATTTGATGATATGATACATCCTAGGTACTTGAAACTCTTTATTTGTTTCAAGGATGTTGGTTTAGGTGAATTGTTGTTGTTTCTTCTTCTTTATTTATAGTCATTACCACTGTTTTACTTGGGCTAATTTTCATGTTATGTTCCCGACACATTTCGTTTAGACTATTCATGTGGTCTTGTAATTCAGCTTCTCATTTTGCTATGAGTGCTTGGTCGTCCACAATCAGAGTCATTTAATGGTGCAATTTTACAGATTGTTCTTCTTCTGTGTTCTCGTCATGCGGTGTTCTTGTGGTCTTTGTTTGGCTTGTTTCTTTACATGTGTTGTCTATATATGTTATGAACAAGAGAGGGGAAGGACACAACCTTGTCGTACTCCAGATCTTACGGTGAAGGGTTCTGAGTGTCCTCCAGTTGCTCTCACTATGCATTTACTGTTGTTTTATCATTTTCTACATAGGTTTGTTAGATGTGCACTCACTCCGTATTGTTTAATGATTTTTCACAGCTTGTTTCTATCTGCTATATCAAATGCCGTTTCTTGGTCGACAACGGCTAAGTAGAGTATTTCATTGAATTCGATTGATTTTTAAATAAGTTGTTTTAGAGCAAACTCCGCAACTGTGCATCCTTTGTTTTCCCTAAATCCAAGTTGTGTTTCGCTTAGCTGGGGTTCTATAGTAGTTCGTAACTTTTTCTCAAGAATTTTGCAAAATATTTTCCCATAATACTCAAAAGGGAAATGCCTCTGTATTGTATACAGTCTCTTTTGCTGCCTTTGTTTTTTCCAAACTGGGATAATTATGGCGCTTCCCCAGTCTCGTGGTGTCTGTTGTTCTTCCCAAACATGGTTTAATAGTCTATGTAGCCATGCCGTTCCTACTTCTCTTGCTGCTTTAATTAGTTCATTTGGTATTTCATATTGTCCTGGTGATTTGTTCAATGGGGCTAATCTTACGGCTTCTGTAATTTCTTCTTTCATTATGTCTGGTTCTATCTAGCTCTTCGGTGGCATCTGTGTCGGTTTCTTGAATTACTGTGACCTCTGATGGGATGTTGAGAAGTTGTTCGAAGTACTGTTTCTATCTTATTAGGATTTTTTTTTTTTTTGGGGGGGGGGAGGGGGGGGGGGGAGTTCACTTATTGGTTCTCCTTTTCGCTGTTAATTATTTCAGTTGGGTCAAAGGGTTATCCTCTGGTTCTCAATGCACTTATCTTTTTGTAGAAGTTTCTAGTTGCTTCGTTGTAGTTTTTATTTAGGGTTTCTCCATACTCCACTCAGGTTTTTAAAAAAAATATTTTTTAAATGTTCCTCTCTTTACTATTTTATTCACATGTCTTCTCGTTATTCTATATTCTTTGTAATGACATTCCTGATTTCTATTCAACAACTTTTTATATTTTTCCTTTTTTTTTTCTTTTACAGCGTTCTTTACCTCTGCGTTCCACCAACTTGTTATTTTCTTTATTCGTGCTTTGCGTTTTTGTGTGTGTGTTGTTGTTTTTTGGTGTGGTTCCACATGCTATTTTTGCAGTATTTAAAATGCTTTATTTGAACATCTCCCATTCTTCATCCACTGTGTTTCTTTCTATAGGTAATTTTACAAAGATTTCAGTTAGTTCTTTCTCATAATTCTCCCTCATTGCCTCGTCTTTAAGGTTTGTTTTAAGTTTACTGATTCGGATGGCATGTAATTCCTTGTTCTTTGCTTTCTTCAACTGGTGGTTCTTATTGTGGCAATGATTGCTTTGTGGTCTGTGTTTATACTTAAGTTGGGCATAGCCCTTATATCTAATATATTTCTATTTCTGTTATTTCTTGTTAATATAAATTAATTTGGCTGTTAGTGTCTAGATCGTTCCATTTATACCAGGTGTACATGTGTAAGTCTTTGTGTTTATAGAATGTGTTTGTTATACAGAGATCTGTTGGCTGTATTGCTCTATCGGTCTACTTCCGTTATCATTTCTTTCATTATGTTGGTCTCCAAATGCTCCAAGATGTGTTTCTATGCCCGCTCTGTTATGTCCTAGTCTAGCATTGAAGTCTCCCATAACTATAATTTTGTCCTGCTATTGTATTTTGCACGTCATGGATGTCTTCGTAGAATTCCCGCATTCTTGCTAATTTTTGTTTGTATTACATGGTGCGTATATATGTACATATGTTATAATTGTTTGTTCTTTTATTCTCACTGTTATGATTCTTTCTGATATATATTTTATTTCTAGTATTCCTCTTGCTTGCCGGGGTTTAATTAATATCCCCACACCGTGTCTTGTCCTTTCTTGCTGTTCCACTCCAGAGTAGACAAACGTGTAACTGTGGTGGATCTCCTTGCATCCTTTCCCCTTTATTCTGGTGTCCGCTATTCCCATCAGTCCAATTTCCCACTCTTTCACTGTTTCTATATGTTCTTCTTATTTACTATTAAAACCGCAGACGTTCATTGTGCCTATTTTTTAAATCGCTGATCTATCTCCTAGTCCATTAACATTGCCGGGTCTATATCCATTTAGGTCAGTCCGTTTATACTTCTTAGTTGTTCTACGAGTAGTTTCAAGATCCCCTGCATGCTTGCTAGGCCAGTCGTAGGTTTAAGACAAAAAAAGCACTTAATAACTGGGACGAAAGGATATTGCTACACCAACCTTACCCCTATAGGCGCCAGCCTTGTTCGTGACTCACACAACCTAAACGGCAACATACAGGACTCCAGGGTCTATGAGAGGAGTCACCAATAAACCATCTCCAACTAGGAAACTTTTTTGAGTGGAAATAACATATTTAACAATTTTATCAACGACATAGATATACATTACTTTTATGTACAGACGTTTACTCGGAAATCATCTCTTTTGAAGGCATATTTCTTCCTGCAAGTTACAAGTTTTTCACTATACAATACCCATTCGCAGAATACATCCACCCATAATTATCTGATGTTTTTCTAGCTGTGGGTTGCATCACTTGACACCGTGTTAAATTGCCATCATTTTGTCCCTGTCTCAATGTGGTATTTCCGTGGTAGGCAAAGAAGCGACACTTCAATCACAGTGAGCACTTTGCAGTTTGAAGTTGTTTTTATCCAATTGTATAATGCATCCCTAAACAAATTTGTGCTGAAGCAGCTTCCTTTTATGGTCTGTGATGTGATAGCACCATCCAATTTTGTAGGCGTGAGAGTAAGGGGGTATATGTGGCCATTCTTTCCCACACTTTGACAAGTGTCATAGCCCGGTCATCAAACCTGCGTTTGACCATGCTCTTGACCTTTCTACCGCAGATCATTATCAACTTCGCTGCCCAGCCAGCCAGTGAATCCCTTGTAGGAAAAGTATGGACAGACTTGAATCCCTGCTATGGTCATCGGAAGACATAAGAACTAAAAAAAAATGTTTTGCATATCCTTTACAGGACATCGCTGTCAACATTAGCATCTTTCAGCTGTATGTTGATTTCTTGGCAAGATTACGCTCAGTAGTTTGCCATTGCTTTCTGAGCGGCCGGCTCAGTTATCCCGCAAGTCACCAGCGGGGGTCGAACCGCTCCCAGCTCTCGGCCTGCTACGAGACTCTGCGTGATAAACGGGATTACGGAGAAAGTGTTGTAACCCCTCGGCCAGAGAGACCGGCACATAAGAACTACTGAACCTAAAATTTTATGATTTGGGTAATACGCGGGCTAATAGAATAGAGAAATTAACTAGTAAAGCCGGTTTCACAGAATATAAAAGTTCATGAAACAACGACTGTATAATCAAAGTGTCTATTTCCTACTGGTTAGGTGATGGCCACAATATTTGCCTAATCTCCATAATTAATATGCAATGTATTTTTATGTTTTGTGTAATATATATATATATATATATATATATATATATATATATATATATATATATATATATAGAGAGAGAGAGAGAGAGAGAGAGAGAGAGGGGAGAGAGAGGGAGAGAGAAGAGAGAGAGAGAGAGAGAGAGAAGAAAAAATAATAGATGACATATAACGTTTTGGTAGCCACCGAAGCGCAATGGTTAGGGTGCTTTCTTATTGGCGCGATGGCCATTGGTTGAATCATCATTGAAGAGAAGTTTCTAAGCCGACATGGGCTTCCAGGTTCGTCTAACCTAACCTTCGAATCGGACAATTTTGTGGGAAGTAAAGCAGGCGTACGGGATAAGACCATACCTTCCATAACATATCGATTGTTATTAAAATATAAGCACCATAGCACCATATACCTAGGGACGCTTACCTGCTGATCCGGTGGTCAAGTACTGGAACTCTCATCGAGGGTAGCATTTTTTGGTTAATTCATCCGAGTTCCCAAGTTGTGGCGAGAGTATTGTGACTGCAATTTGCAATCCTGCATAGAGCCTTCGAAACAAAGATTAACTGCGACGTCCTGAAAGAGGATATGCAAATACTTTTTTCCTAAGTTGACCTAATCCTGAACGATAAGAACGCTGCTGGTCCAGATGGTATAATAGCAAAATTTATTAAAGTCAATACAAACGCCTCAGCTGAATTAGAGCTTGCAATTATCAAAGCATAAAGATTGATGAAATATCAGCAAACTTTAGAGAATGGTATCTGGTGACGCTGCCTACGAAAGGAAACACAGGAATGTGACAATTATAAAGGTTATTGGCAATTACTAGGAAAATATTCAGCAGTATCATTCTGGAAAGATTAAGATATGTCATTGGCAAACAACCAAGGGATGAACATGCAACTGACCAGATACACATTGCAGTTTTGACAGACGATAGTTTGTTACATTGTGCTTCAACAAGGCGTAATACGTAGTGGCTGGGGCTTTATTGCAAAGACTAATGGACGAGTCTTTAAAAAGGAGAGTCTGGCATATGAGACTACGACCTCCAGCATGAGAATGGACGTGAAGGCAGTAACAGCCGCATTCCGGTGGCTAGAGGAGACCACTGCAACACACGTTGTATTCATTACGGATTCAAAGAGTATGCTTAGTAAGGTGGAGAAAGGAATGTTTCGTGTGGAATGGCTCTCGTCGCTTCAGAGGTCACAGATTGTGAGAATTGTATGGCTATTTTGCCCTGGTCATGCGGGGGTACGGGTGAATGAACTGGCTGATAGGCTAACAGGAAATGCACCTCTTGGTGGTAGCTTGCCTATGGACAAGGGGGAGGTGGTCGTGCGCTTGTGGGACCAGGTGGAGAAGGCGGAGGAACAGATTGAGAACCCATATGTGGAAAGAATGAGATTGCGGGGGATCGGCAGGGGTTCTGGAAGAATCTCAAAACTGAGAGGGAAGACCAGGAGAACGTTTAATCAGATAGCGGTGGGAACGATTAGTAGTATGACTCTTCGCTGGCTGTTGAACGAGGGGACGAAGCACGTATGGGAATGTCCTGAGTGCAGTAATGTCGGTTCTTAACTCAACAACTCAAAGCGTAATAACTTCACCATAGCACAAATCCTGGCCTGAATTGTAGATATCGTATGTCACCCATGCATCATGATCTCTCTCTCTCTCTCTCTCTCTCTCTCTCTCTCTCTCTCTCTCTCTCTCCTCTCTCTCTCTCTCTCTCTCTCTCTCTCTTCTTTCTCTCTATCTATCTCTGCATATCTAGCTTACTTCAGAGGAAAGGTAACACCATTACATCAGGAACAAGACAAGCTGCAGAAGATACCGGATCAGCAAAGTATTGCTTTAACTATGCTTTCTCTGCAATTACGATATAGCCAAATTACGCATCACATTAGAACAAAGCTTTGAAATGAATTGGCCACTATATTTTGCGTCTATGTGCCAGGAAATGGTCTTCCACTGCACTGATAGGGAATTTTATTTTGGCAAATGATGAAGAACCATTGGATCTAACAGAAGATCGTTAACGAAATAAAAGCAACATTTAAAGACATGAAATGCACTTTGCTATAAAAACAGAGTTATCCTTTATTACTCCTACTTACTGTAGACTCGATTATGAAGACATAAATAACTATTGTGAGAAGTCGAATTTATTGAACAAATTAGGAAGAGATTGGAAGCGACAGAAATGTGGTTCCTGAGACGAATGGTGCGAATTCCTTGGACTGCCAAAGTAATTAACAACTACTGCTCGAAAGAGGCTAATGAAACTAGACCATTATACACAACAATAAGAAAGAGCTTTCTTCGGTCATGTGATGAGAAGAGGGGTACAGGAGAACATCGTGACAACTGGAAAGATCGAGGGGAAGAGAGTTAGAGGCAGACCAAGGGAGATGATACTAAATTGATTGCAATGGTGACATGGAGGATATCAACAGCAGAGTTAATCCAGAAAACCAAAGACCGAGATCTGTGAAGAGTCATGAACGACTACGCCAGCCGGCATGGTACTTGATGATGATGATGATACCATATCAGCTTGATGATAATATTCTGTATCGCTGATGATATTTTACTCCTGTTCCACGTGAGAAATTTGATGTAGGATACACCAGCTTGATGGAGGTCACAACAATTAAGTATAAATATTCAACAAGGACAGACAAATTCAATGAGAATGAATCATGAAATAATAATCTGATCTCCCTTGGCAAAAAAAAAAAAAAAACATTTCAAGAGGTGGAAGCATAGACATATCCAGATTTCAATGCAGATACAGATTTGGGAAATGATAGTTGTCAAAAACAACAACAACAAATAGAATTTAAAAATCAAGCAGAGCATTCATAGCACTAAAAATGTTGGAAGTTAAAGAAACTTAATTCTTTCAACAAACTTAAATCATCTCAAACTAACGTCCAATCAGATATGCTGTGTGGCCCAGAAACACTGAGAAAGATAAATACAGTTGCTAATAATCTAGAATCATACACGTGTTTTTCTTAACTTGTGACCGCACAGAATGGAAGGGTGAAAATAGAACAACAGAAACACTAGTGCTGTGTCGATTGGGGGGGGGGGGGGGACTAAAATGTGATCAAATCAAGGTGTGAGGAACAGACGTCGGTGCTAGATAAGGAACACTTATTGGGGAAGTCTGTTAATAATATCGCTAGAAAGTCCTTGCTCAGGAACGCACATGGCAAAAGAAATAGAGGGAAACTGAAAAACAAAACAAATGCAGCTAAGAAATAGAGACAGAGATGAATAATATCTGGATGGATTGGGTGAGGTTGTTCCATATAGAGATAAATGGTAGCAGAAGAATAACACAAACACAGACATACACAGGGAATAACAGAGTCCATGGGAATATCGATACATGAAGGTACAAGAGGAACATGATGAGATGAGATGAGAAGAGATGACACACACACACACATGTATATATATAAGTATGTGTGTGTGTGTGAGAGAGAGAGAGAGAGAGAGAGAGTGTGTGTGTGTGTGTGTGTGTGTGTGTGTGTGTGTGTGTGTGTGTGTGTGTGTGTGTGTGTGTGTGTGTGTGCGTGTGACTTCAAAATACGAGTAATTGAACGATTTGACAATACCTGAGAACTGCAAATTAACAGACACAGTTTTGGCGAAATTATGATATCTATATTAAACCATTGTTTACTTTATTAATTCCATGGATGAATGAATCATATACACTGAATTAACTTCAACTTCAAAATAATAGGAAAAAATAAGAAGTCCCTGGAACTGCAAATACAATAATATAGCGTTGGCTAAAGTAAAGCTTCCATTGCGACCACATTCTTTTCTATTATATCTGATGTCATGGGAAGGGAAAAGCTGGAGTATGTCGTAAAAACGAGAAGGTTGGAGGGTAAGAAAGGAAGGGAGGATTAGAAAAAGAGAGAGCAGATGGTGTACAGTTTGACACAATGACACGGAGGAAAATCGGTATCAGAAATAATTGGAAGTACAAGAGACAGACGGCTGTGAACAAACATGATCATCAACGCCACCCGGCATAGACTATAAGATAAGATGAACTAATCGTGCATACTTAATCAAATTCAAACCAGAATAGCTTCATCATAAAAGTAAACACACAACTGCAATGACACAAACAGACAACAATATTCGGTTGGAGTTTTCATAACTAATCTTCCCATCGTTCGTACATATCTGCTCCAAAACGTTGTATATTAACATGTTTGGTCTTTGTTAGTCATCTGTTGTGGTATAATCCTTGCACTCTGGACAAGTCCATAGATGCTCAGATAGTTCACCACCGCCCCCCGCTCCCCCAATATATGCATCAGCGTCGCGTGGCTAATAGTGCCAGTTCTATGTTGGTTTGCGATACTCCTCATCCTCACGATGTGCCTTTCGTGTCTGGCCGTGACAACTCTAGCTTCCATGTCTCTAATTCTGGATAACGAAGGCGATTCACTGGAGTCAATGTCCTCCGCACTCGAGATGTTGGTTATAAGAAGACCATTTGTGGCATTTAACTGCCGTTTGTAAGTTTACTATTAATATACTTTGAGTGCGTAAACTTGAAACAATGCAACAAAAGAAGCTGTTCTATACACTGAGATTAGTTACTTTTAATGCATATACGAGGGTAAATTAATAAGTAAGTCACAAATGGCTGCAGAAAAATAACTAAATATGATAAAAACTTGAAACCAGTTTATTTTTATACATACATTGTTCCTTTATTTCTCAACATTATTTCCACCAACGTTGATACACTTATCCAATTGTTTTATCAGTCCTCCCAAACCGGCTGCATAGAACTGCGTGCTCTGTTTTCTAAACCAAGTTTTCACTTCGCATTTAACATCGGCGTCATTTGCGTCATGTCTCCCGTCAAAGTGATTTTTAGTGGACCAAAAAGGTGGTAATCGCTAGGGGTTAAATCCACTGAAAACCCACCTAGGCGGGAGACATTTTACGAATGACGCTGAATTTGAATGTGAAGTGAAAACGTGATTCAGAAAACAGAGCACGCAGTTCTGTGCTGCCTGTTTTGGAGGACTGATAAAACGATGGGATAAGTGCATCAATGTTGGTGGAAATTATGTTGGGAAATAAATAGACAATATATATATATATTGGTATATATATATGGGTAGCGGGGTAGGGGTATCCCCTATCAAAGGAGAAGTAAGGCGCCTCCTTCCCTCCGCTAGCCTACGGGACACCCTTGGGCAAGGTGGAGTACCCGTTTAGCCCCCCGATCAGGGTTACGTGAAGCCATGGGTGCAGGTGGTGGATGAAGATGTAGAGCAGCCGACAGATAGTTGTAGGTTATGGTCTACACCTTCACGACGGTAGGCAGAGGATCTCCTTTTTTGAGGAGACAATGGCTACGGTCACTGACCAGTATGGTCACTGCTGGGAAGGAAAGCAATGGCAAACTACCTTCTTTACACATGCCAAGAAAATCATGTTGTGTTCACTTATCGATAATCAGAGAAACGGCGTAAATGGGTGCTCCATAGGAGCAGCCTCGCCCGGTAGGGATAGTCATGCGCACCAGGTGACTCCAGACCGTCAACAGGCTACTAGGTGCAAAAGATTAATATCATTGAAAGTAGGAACTTGGAATGTTAGAACAATGAATGCAGATGGAAAGTTGGAGGACATCAAAAAAGAAATGGAGAGAGAGAAGATTAACATATTAGGAATATCGGAAACGAGATGGAGAGGAGCAGGGATAAGGACAGGAGAGGATTGTAAGATTATTTACTCGGGGGGAGAAGAACAGCAAAGAGGTGTAGCCATTATATTAGATAAGCAAACATCAAATTCTGTCAAAGGATATTGGGCTGTGTCAGACAGAGTTCTATTAGTAAAATTAAACGGAAGACCTTTTAAAATAAATGTAATTCAAGTATATGCCCCAACAAGTGAAAGCAGTGAAGAAAGTATAGAGGCATTTTATAATGACATGGAGTCTGCTTTGAAGAACTGTAAAAACTCAGAAATAAATATCATAATGGGTGATTTCAACGCAAAAATAGGAAAGCAAAGCGATGGATACAGTGTAGGCAACCATGGTTTGGGAGAGAGAAATGAAAGAGGTTACAGACTTGTAGAATGGGCAAAAGAACAAGAATTGGTTGTAGGAAACACCTGGTTTAAACAACATCCTAGAAGATTATGGACATGGAGGAGTCCAGACAGCAGGATTAAAAACCAGATAGATTACATCCTGATGAGCAAAAGGTTTCGAAATGCATTAACAGTTGTAAAAACAGTTCCAAATGCAGACTGTTACAGTGATCACAGATTAATTACTGGCACATTGAGGGTAAAGTTAAAGAAAGTCAAGTATACAGCAGGAAACCCTAAATATGACTTGTGCAAATTGAAAACTGACAAAGAAATACAAGATAATTTTAACATAGAAGTAAAGAACAAATTTGATTTATTGTCTGATCTAGAGATCCTATTTCAAGATGTAGATGATCAATGGGAAATGCTGAAGAATTCAATCAGTTGTGCAGCAGAAAAAACTATTCCAAAAGTAAAGAAAGTTGGCCGTAAGACATGGATGACTGAAGAAATTTTACAACTAATGGAAACAAGAAGACAGAACAAAAATAATCCTGCCAAATATGAAGAAATTCACAGAAAAGTCAGAACCTTATGTAAGGAGGCTAAAGAAACATGGCTTGAGAAAAATTGCAGAGAAATTGAAAAACAACACAACAGTAAAAATGCGAAACTAATGCACAAAAGAATTCAGGAGATTACTAATCAAAGAACACGTACATCAGCAGGCTGCCTAAAGACAAAAGATGGAAGAGTCATAATAGAAAAAGATCAGATTTTACATGTATGGTCAGATTACGTGAAAACCTTTATGACGATAGCAGAGACGAACAATATATTGTTCAAAATAACAATGAAGGGCCAGCAATTTTGAAGATGGAGGTTCAGAATGCTCTTAATCATATGAAATCTGGCAAAACCCCCGGTCCAAACAGCGTCACAACAGAAATGATTAATGCTTTAGAAGAATATGGAATAGATAAAGTTACCAGTCTGCTTAATACAATATATGATACTGGAAACATACCTCATGAGTTATGTAATTCTGTATTTATTGCAATCCCAAAGAAATCAGGAGCCTTGGAATGTGATCAACATCGAACAATTAGTATAATGAGTCACATCACGAAGATTTTGCTAAGAATTATCATGCAAAGAGTTAGGAGGAAAATACAACCTGAAATAGGAGAAGAACAATGTGGGTTTGTAGTAGGCAAGGGTACAGTAAATGCTGTGTATATACTGAGAACCGTAATCGAACGTTCTATAGAAGTAAACAAAGATCTACACCTTTGCTTCATTGACTACACAAAGGCTTTTGATAAAGTGAGACATGTCAACATGATAAGGATGCTTGAAGATCTACAAATTGATGGGAAAGACCTTAGACTTGTAAAAAACATATATTGGAAACAACAAGCTGCCATAAGAGTTGATAATGAAGTAAGCCAATATCAGCCTATTAAGAGAGGTGTGAGACAGGGATGTGTAATGTCTCCAGATCTGTTTTCCCTGTACAGTGAAAATATTTTCAGAAATATTGAAAATATGGAAGGAATCAACATTGGGGGACGATGCATCAATAACATTAGATATGCAGATGATACAGTCTTGATTGCAGACAATGAACAGGACCTGCAAAATTTAGTAGATGCGGTTGTTACACATAGTGAACAACAAGGGTTAGAATTAAATTGTAAAAAGACACAGATTATGGTCGTCACTAAGAAGAACGAAATACCACAGTGTAATATACAAGTAAATGGGAATACTCTTCAACAAGTGAATAGGTACAATTACCTCGGAACAGTAATAACATCTGATGGGAGATGCCTTGAAGAGATTAGAACAAGAATCGCCATGGCAAAAGTAGCCTTTAGCAAGATGAAAAACATACTGACCAATAAAAAGATGTCAATTGAAACGAGAAAAAGAGTGTTGAGATGCTACATAGAACCTGTACTTTTATATGGATGTGAAGCTTGGACAATGAGCAGCCAGGCTGAAAAATATCTGATGGCTGTAGAAATGTGGTTTCTGAGGAAAATGCAAAGAATACCATGGACAGCCAGAAAGACCAATGAACAAGTCCTTCAAGAAACAAATGAAGATCGTAAACTGATCAGAGACATTAGACGTAGACAGTCACAATTTTTTGGGCATGTTATGAGAAGAAATGATTTGGAGAACTTGGTGACAACTGGTAAGATCGAGGGGAACAGACCAAGGGGAAGACCTAGAAACAAGTATCTGGATGGCTTGGCCTTGTGGCATGGTCGAGACAAAAACACGGAACTGATCCACGACTCTGTTGATCGAGTGAGATGGCAGAACATGACCGCCCACGCTTACCGGCATGGCACATGATGGATGGATGGATATATATATATATATATATATATATATATATATATATATATATATATATATATATATATATATATATATATATATATATATATATATATAAACACTGGTTTCAAGTTGCTATCATATTTAGTTATTTTTCTATAGCCATTTGTGACTTACTTATTAATTTACCCTCGTTCTTGAAATAATGCCAAAAAAAAAAAAAAAAGAAGAAGCTGCTCTATACAATGAGATTAGTTACTTTGAATGCATATACTTGAAATAATGAAACAAAAGAAGCTGTTCTATATACTGAGATTAGTTTCTTTGAATGCATATACTTGAAATAATGCAACAAATGAAGCTGTTCTATACACTGAGATTAGTTTCTTTGAATGCATATACTTGAAATTATGCAACAAAAGAAGCTGTTCAATACACAGTCATTAGTTACTTTGAATGTATATACTTGAAACAATGCAACTAAAAAGCTGTTCTATGCACTGAGATCAATTACTTTAAATGCATATACTTGAAATAATGCGACAAAGAAGCTGTTCTATACACAGGGATTAGTTACTTTGAATGTATATATTTGAAACAATGCAACAAAAAATCTGTTCCATGCACTGAAGTTCGGCTGTAACTCAGTCTGTCTCCGGAAGGTGTTATGTCAGTTATTCAAATCACATGTTCAACTCCAAGCAATAATTATTTCACTGCCTGTCTCTGGCAGCTATACATTTTACTCCTGTTAACCCAAATGTTTATTATGTTAAACAAACAACTATGACGAAATGGAAGAGTTAAGAGAACAGTGTGATGTGTGGAGGCGCCGAGAAATAATTTAATTTTCCAGTTATGGTATAATGTTATTAAAAGATATAAAGTTCACGCAGCAAACAACTGTGACGTGCGGATTATGAAAAAATGTGCTACTTATAAAAGGGTTTTCCTTTAGTAGTCTTTAACCTGATTTGACTTCCGTTCAATATTATTTCATATCACAAAAGATCTGTCAATCTTTTAAAGTGTCTTGATGCGTCAACGTGAAAGCATTTTAGGAAGATCGGAGTCAACTTCAGGTTCTTGGCATATCTATAGAATGTGTCCACAAATGGGGCTGGTGTAGGCTAAAATCATTCTCTTTGTTCTTCACACGTTGGAGCACTCTTGTAGCGCATGCTTAGCTATCATTTTACAAATGTTACAGTTCACCTGATCAGTATCTCCTATTTTCATTTTATTGAACGAATCGTATTTCAGCCCGTTTTGTCCTTTTTGAGTATTCTGAAGATTGCTACTTGTTTGCTTAAACTGAGGTCGTACTATATATCAGCGGCCTGGACGTTTCGATTCCCACTTGGTTCTACTCTCATCTCATCTCATCTCATCATGTTCCTCTTGTACCTTGCGGTGTCGAGGTGAAGTATAAACTTCGTGAGAGTGCCCGGTTATGGGCTTCGTATATCGACATTCCCATGGATTTTGTTATTACCTCCGTCCAACGTTTACGTGGTCGGCCTCTTCCTCTGTTTCCATCTGGTCTGTACATCATTGCTTGTTGTGGCATTCTGTTGACTGGTAGCCTACTTGCATGGCCAAACCATTTGACCTGCTGCTTTCTAATAAAATCTAGAGCAGCTTTAACCCCCACTTTAGTCCTGATTTCTTCATTTCTGATCTTATCTCTTCTTGATACGTTGAGTATTCTTCTCAGGATCCTCATTTCTGTTGTTGTGATTTTTCTTGTCTCTTTTTCTGTCATTGTCCAGGTTTGGCATTGGTAGCACAGAGTTGGTAGGAAGATTGTGTTGTAAAGTGCTTTCTTAGTAGTTATTGATACATGTTTGTTCTTTAGTATTGGTGCCATTTGTCCAATGAGTTGATTTGCCTTATTGCACCTATTTTCGATCTCGTCTTCTGATCTGCCATTTGATGATATTATACTTCCTAGGTACTTGAAGCTCTTTACTTGTTTCAAGGGATGTTCGTTTAGGTGAATTGGTGCTGTTTGTTCTTCTTTAGTTATAGTCATTACCTCTGTTTTGCTTGTGCTAATTTTCATGTTATGTTCCCTACACATTTCGTTTAGACTATTCATGTGGTCTTGTAATTCAGCTTCTGATTTTGCTATTAGTGCTTGGTCGTCCGCAAACAGGAGTTCTCTAATGGTTAGATTTGCAGATGGTTCTTCTTCTGTGTTCTCGTCATGCGGTATTCTTGCTGTCTCTGCTTGGCTGGTTTCTTTACATATGTTGTCTATATATGTTATGAACAAGAGAGGGGACAGGACACAACCTTGTCGTACTGCAGATCTTATGGTCAGTCCGTTTATACTTCTTAGTTTTTCTACGAGCAGTATGAAGATCCCCTGCCGGCTTGCTAGGCCAGTCGCAGGTTTAGGACACTAATCTGACCACAGGGAGTCCATCCCCTATGGCGAGCCATAGCCCCGTTAGCCCATGACCTCGCGGTCATGGTTGCCCGGTCTGCACCACGCGGAGGTGAGGGTTGACTTGTGTAGTCTGCGGATCATCGGCAGGCTACTAATTTTCGCTCTTCACCCCTCCTGGGAGAGGCTAGTCGATCCTAACCCTGCTGGCTGCAGGGCCAGGCGCATTCCACACCTTACAGACCTTGGTTCTACAAGTGCTTTTAATAAACGTCTTGACCTCATCATAGCTGAGGTAGTCACCCACCTTCTTGTACTAATTTGGAACGTGATGACTATATAATTTGTACTCATACAATTAATTCGTAATCTCGCATACCGCTCTCGAAACATAGCTGCGGGTGAGTTGGCAGTAGACCGCCTTGCTTCGGTAATTTATACAATGATATAAGTGCCGGTCGTTCAGAAAGCAGTGGCAAACTAATGAACGTAAACTTGCAAAGAAATCATAGTCAGCCAAAAATTGCTGGGATGGACTGTGACGTCCTGCAAAGGATATACAACTAACTTGTTAACTCTCAAAATTAGAGCTATTTCCTGACTCCCACTCACAACATGTTACCCATGCTAGTGCTGTTATATTACCACAACCTGGGTATGTTCTTTTCTCTGTGACAACTATCTTTCAACTTCAAACTCCCTCTCGACTCTATTAAGTCCATCAACTACCCCTGCTATTCATTTATCTGTTTCATTCAGCGCTTTGCATTACACCTTTCCAAATATCTGTCTTTAGAAAATATAATTCCTATCATCTATAATTTAAATGATTCATTCGTAAATCATTTTTCCATTTCCGGAATCGCTGCCCCCGTAACCCAGATTTAGTGTAGGCACTGGTTACTTAATCTGGTGTCGCAGACTTCTTGACTGTTGACAAATCAGGTGCTATAATTGCTCAGCCTTCTGGGGAAACCCGATCCACAATAGACCATTGAAAACCCACATACACAATAACACATTTCTGTCCGGTTGCGATAGCCCACTCTTCTTCTTGTTATAGTACAAGCTGTGTGGCCTTGGTGGGCGCGTTGATGTAATTGACACGGAGCTGGGCTGATAATGTCATGAGAACGGTCGGACCAGGTTCGAAGCCAACATGTTTCCTTCCCGCATTCATCATCATCATCAAGTGCCATGCCAGCTGGCGTAGGCGTTCATGTCTCTCCACATATATCGGTGTTCTGGATCAACTCTGCTGCTGATCTTCCTCCATGCCACCGTCTCAATCCATCCAGCTTCTTTCTCTTGGTCAACCTCTGCCTCTTTTCCCCTCGATCTTTCCAGTCGGCATGATGTTCACCAATGACTCTCTTCTCATCACATGGCCTAAGAAAGCTGTTTGTTTCTCTCTTATTGCTGTATGTAATATTCTAGTCTCATAAACATCTTTCACGTAATAACCGTTAATTACTAAGGCAGTCGCAACATTCATCTTAGGAATCATATCTCTGTTGCTTCCAAGTTATTCGTAATGTGTTCATTTACTCTTCAAGATTCACTACCATACAGAAAAACAGGTTCTATATAGCGCTTCAGCAATCGCTTTCTTAGATTCATTGATACTGACTTATTACATAAGATAAGTTTCATTTTCTGACATGCAGCTTTTGCTTGCCCTATTATATTCTTAATCTTTGTTGTGCATCCAGGACTACAAAATATAAGGTGAATCACAACATAGACCTGTACTAGGTTACTCCAACAGGACATGTTTGTACACAGACCTGTACTAGGTCACTCCAACAGGACATGTTTGTACACAGACCTGTACTACGTTACTCCAACAGGACATGTTTGTACACAGACCTGTACTAGGTTACTCCAACAGGACATGTTTGTACACAGACCTGTACTAGGTTACTCCAACAGGACATGTTTGTACACAGACCTGTACTAGGTTACTCCAACCGGACATGTTTGTACACAGACCTGTACTAGGTTACTCCAACAGGACATGTTTGTACACAGACCTGTACTACGTTACTCCAACAGGACATGTTTGTACACAGACCTGTACTACGTTACTCCAACAGGACATGTTTGTACATAGACCTGTACTACGTTACTCCAACAGGACATGTTTGTACACAGACCTGTACTACGTCACTCCAACAGGACACGTTTGTAGTGTGATGTAGGTGATCTTGTCCATCCCCAGCCGCCTGTCTCGTGTAATGCCAATAATTTCTGATCCATACGGTTCCCCATGCCATGATTTCAAACTGTCCAGCACTTTACTCGCCATTATGTTTGTGGCTGCGGTTTTTATTCCCATTTGCCTCATGTTGGACTGGTAATACATGGTTCAGTCGCCCTGCTACTGAGTGAATGCATGGCGCAACACTGTCAGCTGCAAAATTCGTGTGAAATGCTTTTACATCTGTCCGCCTTTGTACAGTGAATTGCATGTTCGTAACAATAGCAGCCGACTGTCATTGAATTGACTGGTTTGCCTTTTCGGTTCACGAGTGAATTTTTCTGGAGAGTCCTGGGAGTCGTCGTTGGAGCTACGGAGTTTGTGATTTGTGCGGCGGTTTCGGCAAGTCGCCCTGCCGAAAGAGACCGAGTCATGTGGGATAAAACCCGGGTCAATGAAGTCCTTCTGGTGACTGCCGATTCCATCGACGACGAACTGTATTTTTCGTGGAGGACTTTTGTGTTGGCATTCTGACGGCGGCATTATGCACAGTGTACCTGTGCGGGATGTTGGCTTGCCGAGACTCCTGTCTGTTCCACTTTTCACATTGGGCAGAGAGGAGCATTTTTTGTGATTTTCACTGGCACGGGAACGGAGAATAATGGGGACCACCCGTTGCCGTGAAGTTGGAACCGCGACTAGCTAACTAACTAAGTAACTATGTTTGCCCTATGGGTTCAACATAACAGACTTTCTAGGTACACTAGTCACAGGTTTTCTCGATGTATGTCCTCTTCAGAGCCAGCGTCGTTTCCTCACCCCTTTATTCACTGGTAGTTGTTAAATTATATCTATGAGTTAGTTCCATATTGGTGTTTCTGCCACACCATTTTAGTCCTTCTATTGAATGAATGTTTGTAGATTTTTAGTCGGAAGCTGGTTCTGTACCTGATATCGCCGCTTGCGAAAGTGAAGGTAAGATTTTCATCCACCATCCAGTGCCTTGCTGGCTGATGTGGCCAATCATTCCTCTCCACAAATTGCGATCTCCGACGGCATGGATCAATTCGTGTTGACTCCCTTCCCTGCCATGAAATAGGACTGTCAAGAATCTTCTCACGATGTCTTCCTTATCTTTCTTTCCACAACGTTTTCCGCTTGTCACAACATGTTCCAGTTTTTTTGTTCTTATAACGTGGCCAGAAAACGATGACTACCTCTTTCTGATGTGTGTGATAAGTTGTCTTTGCCACTCAGCTTCCGTTAAACGGTCTTAATTGCTCATTTTGGCTGTTGAACGAGGGGACGGATCACATATGGGAATGCCCTGAGTGCAGTGATGTCGATTCTTAACTCAACTCAACTCAACTCAACTTTGGCTGTCCAATTAATTTTCAGAACTCTGCTATAAAACCACATCTCCAAGGCTTCTGGGGATTTTTTTCCTCCTCTTTACTAATTGTCCATGATTCGCAGATGTATGTTAAAACTGATTCTATGTAACATGCAAGAACTCTTATTCTGACTTTCAAGGACAGTGACTTATTCCACAAAACTTTCTTCATTTGATAGAATGCAGTTTTTGCTTGTCCTAATATGTTCTTTATCTCAATGATGCATCTTCTAGATATTTGAATTTCTGCACTTTCCCCAAAATAACGTCCTGTACTTTAATTACACATTTAGGCACAGTCTGTTTCTTTGATATTACCATGACTAATGTCTTTCTATTATTCAAACCAAGGCCCAATCTTTCACTCTGAACAACAACGGTATTTATCATTTCCTGTAGATCTTTCTGACTTGTTGCTATTAAGACGGTGTTGTCAGCATAACATAAGTCATTTGTATTATATCCACCAACAAGGCACCCTGGCATATTTTCTGTAGATCTCATTATATATTCATTGTACATTGAGAACAAATCAGGAGACAATACACAACTTTGACTGACGCCCTTCTTTACATACTGTGATCAAAATGAGATATTCCTACAAGGTTAAAGAAATTCGCTTAAAAGTCGACAGGGTCGATTTCATTGCACCGGGTTTTATCCCATATGGCTCGATCTCTTTCCGCAGCGCAGAAAGCGTCGCATCAAACACGAACTCCGTAGCTCTAGCGACGACCCACAGGAGTCTCCGAAAAATTTCACTCGTGAACCGAAGGACGCGGCCCGGAATCGAACCCACAACCTTCGGAGCCCGAGTCAAACGGCTTGACCAGTTCGCCACGGAGACTCCTCCTACAAGGTTAATGATTCGTATGGCTGCTGTTTGCTGCCAATATGTGTTCTTTATTACAAGATTATTTCACAGCCCTATTACGAGGAAACTGCTTCGGGGGTTTAAACAAGAAGTAATAGTTTTAGTCGTGTTCCAAACTCCTGATCTACTGTAGTATTATCTACGATTTAAATGTCCTTACTGCGGTGCTACGTTTAATTTATTTGACTTTCACAAATTTGCTTATGCTATAAAGCTCATGCCGGTCTCTCTGGTCTAGAGGTTACATGACTTCCTCCGTGATCTCGCATTACTCTCGTAATTAACGTGACGTTGCGCGAGAATTGGAAGCGGTTCTCTCCTCGTCGGTAACTTACGCTCAGAAAGCAATGGCAAACTACTGAGCGTAATCTTGCCAAGAAATCAACAATCAACTGAAAGATGCTGATGTTGACAGCGATGTCCCGTAAAGGATATGCAAAAAAAAAAAAAAAAAAAAAAAAATAAAGCTCATCTTGCCTTTTCTATTATTTTAACATCGTTCTGTATACCCTAATCTTTGTCTATAATGCTACCAAAAAAGGTGTTTGATTTTCCTACTTCAACAAAGGAGATCGGGTTATCATTTGTTTAGTTTATTTCTGTTACCTTCGTCTTTTACAAATGCATTTTTATGAATTCCCATCCAACGCGTTTAGTTTATTTTGCATCATATTTTATATTACATTAGCAAAGTCCAACTCATCAAAGGAGTCAAATTAAAATTATTTCTGGCTGTTCTTGTTTTTGTCTGTATAATCCCGCAATTCGTAATCCCGCATACCGCGTTGAAACCAAAGCTTCGGGTGATTTGGGTTCAGACTTATTTGTCCAGGTTGGCATACAATGGAATGAAGGTCGGTCGTTCAGGAAGCAATGTCAGATTACTGAATAATAGCTTGCTTAGTAAGTCACAAGCAGCCACAAATACCGGGATTGACTGAGACGTCCAGTAAAGGACATGCAACTAACTTTCCTATACTCAGTAAAAATATTTTTGTGTTTTTGTTTTTGTTGGTTAGCTTTTGACTCGAGCGTTTGTGATACGCCTGCTACTACTAGTGATGCCACGTAGAAAGTCTATTTTTACGCCGTCAAACATTAAAGTGTATGTTTGGGCTGTAAAACGTTAACGTTTATGTGTGCACTGTTACATATTAAAGTTGATACTTGCATTGTTAAACATTAGACTTATGTTTGATCTGTTAAACATTCTTGTTTTTGTTTGCTGTGTGAAACAGTCAAGTTTATGTTTGAGTTGTTCATTATATTTATGTTTGTTCTGTTAAACATTCTTGTTTATCTTCGCTGTGTTAAACAGTAGAGTTTATGTTTGAGCTGTTAAACATTACATTTATGTTTGTTCTGTTAGACATTTGCGTTGACCAGGACAACGTATACGGCTTTATGTCGACCCAGTATAAAATAGGTACCAGGAAGTGTCTTGGAAAGTAAAGACGGTCGGTGCGATACCGGGACATCTGACCCACTGAGTGCCAATTTGTTTATAAAATTATGGATCTAGTACCCCCAACGTCCAATACATCTAGGGCGTGTATAAGGGCCCTTTACTTATATTGTGAAATAGTAAATCTGTCTTTGTTTTGTGAAACAATCGTATTTATGCTTGTTTTGTCGACGATTCGTATTTATTTTTGTTTTGTTGACGATTTGTATGTGTTTTTTTTTTTATATTCTTGTTTATTTATTTATTTATTTATTTATTTATTTATTTATTTATTTATTTATTTATATTTATTTATTTATTTTGTTTTGTTCTTGAAGATTCGTATTTATATTTTTGTTGTTGTTGAAGATTCGTATTTATGTCTGTTTTGTTAAACATTCTTGTTTATTTTACTTTTGTTGAAGATTCCTATTTATGTTTGTGTTGTTAAACATTCTTGTTTATTTTACTTTTGTTGAAGATTCATATTTATATTTGTTTTATTAGATATTCATATTTATGTTTGTTTTGTTGAAGATTCGTATTTATATTTGTTTTGTTGAAGATTCGTATTTATGTTGTTTTTTTTAAATATTCTTGCTTATGTTTGTTTTTGTTTTTGTTTTTGAAGATTCGTATTTATGTTTTGTTTTGTTGAAGATTCGTATTTATGTCTGTTTTGTTAAACAAATCTTGTTTATTTTTATTTTGTTGAAGATTCGTATTTATGTTTGTTTTGTTAAATTGTCTTGTTTGTTTTTGTTTTGTTGAAGATTCGTATTTATGTTTGTTTGATTAAAGACGCGTATTTACTACAGGCGTTCAGAAACTAAAACACCACATCGTTTTTCTCAGGATCTGTTTATTCCAAAAGCATAAAATGTATACACAATAAACATGGATACGTCTTGTAAACATCGGCGTTATTCAACATAATCACCAACGTATACGGCTTTATTCAACGATTTAAGGCAGAAACGTTATTTGGCCGGTTGAGTTGCAGTTTGGTGCACACAATAGGCACATACCATATATTACGTCTGCTTCTGCCTTTATTATTAGCTGAGAAAAACGATGTGGTGCATTAACTTTTAAAGGGCTCTGGTCTGTTTGTTTTGTACAGCATTTCTATTTATGGTTGCTTTGTTAAACATTATTATTTATTTTTGTTTTGTTAAACATTCAGATTTATGTTTGTTTTGCTAAATATTTACATTGATGTTTGTTTTGTTAAACATTCGCATTTATGTGGTTGTTTCGGGATTTGAAATTTAAATATTGAGCACAACCCACTACTGGCAACGCCGATCGCATTCTGGTATGAACCTAAGGCCTATCCACGTCAATATGGAAGCCCTATACTCGAGTTTCGCCCTCGTTTAAGCTCGTCAGTAGTGCATATCCCTGACCGGATCCAGAAACAGTCCCGGATCACGCGTGTGAAGCGGGTGTGTAACCACGCAGCACACACTGGACACACCAAATTATCACAACAGAACATCACAACGCTACCCATCGTAGGCTATGCTCAAGATTGCCCAATCGCCGCGACCGACGTCCGTCAATCGATGGGACCCGAACGATCAGGACTTCTCACTGGCAAGGAACACCAGGCCTCCTAACGGGACTGTTTCTGGATCCGGTCAGGGATATGCACTACTGACGAGCTTAAATGAGGGCGAAACTTGAGTATAGTGCTTCCATATTGACGTGGATAGGCCTTAGGTTATCGTCAAGTTCATCAAGTTATGTGAGTCCATTCAAATCGCAAGTGATAAGGGAGACATAAGAAGCATGTATGAAGGAATAAAGAAAGCCTGTGGTCCAGTGATCAAAAGAAGTGCACCATTGAAAACCTTGACTGGAGAAGTCATCACTGATAAGAAACAGCAGATGGACAGATGGGTAGAGCACTATTTGGAGCTTTACTCAAGTGAGACCAAACTAGCGGATGATGCCCTCAACGCCATAGAGGCTCTACCAACTCTTGACCACCTGGACACACTTCCCACCATAACAGAAGTTAAGTGTGCTATAAATGAACTTGCATCTGGCAAGGCTCCAGGTAAGGATGGGATTCCAATAGAGGTTATCAGGAGTGGGCAAGACACACTCACTATACAGATCCACCAGCTAATAGAGCTATGCTGGCGTGAAGGACAAGTCCCACAGGATTTCAAAGATTCAAGCATCATAACACTGTACAAGAACAAGGGCGATCGGAGCGACTGCAACAACTATAGGGGTATCTCACTTCTGTGTATTGTTGGAAAAGTATTTGCCAGAATTGTTCTGCGCAGACTTCAAGTCCTAGGAGATCAAGTCTACCCCGAATCACAGTGTGGCTTTCGACAGAACCGGTCTACCACTGATATGATATTCTCATTGCGACAAATGCAAGAAAAATGCCGTGAACAGAATCAACCACTGTTTATTGCCTTCATCGACCTCACAAAGGCATTTGATTTGGTCAGTCGTGAGGGTCTGTTCAAGGCACTAAAGAAGATTGGCTGCCCACCAACTCTTCTGTCCATTGTGGAATCGTTCCACACAGGCATGAAGGGTATAATCAAGTTTGATGGTGCAACTTCTGAAGAATTTGAAATCAAGAGTGGAGTTAAGCAAGGTTGTGTACTAGCTCCCACCCTCTTTGGAATATACTTTTCACTTCTACTGAAATATGCATTTCGTGATCAGGATGGTGGTATATACATTCACTCACGCTCAGATGGCGGCCTCTACAATGCTCAGAGATTGAAGGCTAAGACCAAAATTAGGAGGGTACTGATCAGAGAGTTGCTTTTTGCAGATGATGCTGCAGTTACGACCCACTCTGAGGAAGAATTGCAATGTCTACTATCTGCATTCTCCAATGCTTGTTCTGAATTTGGTTTAACAATTAGCAAAAAGAAGACACAGATTATGTCACAAGGTGCACATGAGGTACCATCAATCTTTATTGACGACGCCGAACTAGAGATAGTAGACCATTTTACATATCTAGGATCAGTGGTAAATAGCAAATTATCCCTAGATCAGGAAATCAACATCCGGATTGGTAAGGCAGCAACAACAATGAACAGGTTAAGAAAAAGAGTCTGGGAGAACAGGAAGCTTACTGCCAAAACAAAAGTCCTTGTCTATCAAGCCTGTGTCCTTAGTACTCTTCTCTATGGCAGTGAAACCTTGACAACTTACTCACACCAAGAGAACAATTTAAACAGCTTTCATATGCGGTGTCTGCGAAGAATTCTTGGTATTAAGTGGCAAGACAAAATCACAAATACTGAAGTATTGGAAAGATCAGGTTGTGTGACAGTTTATTCCATGCTCAGTCTTCGTAGACTTAGATGGATAGGACATCTTAGGAGGATGGATGATGGTAGAATACCAAAGGATATCTTTTTTGGTGAATTACAGATGGGTAAGAGATCTCAGGGTCGGCCTCTACTACGATACAAAGATGTGTGTAAGCGGGACATGATTGATACAGGCATTGATAATGCACACTGGGAGCAAGTCGCCGCTGAACGTGTTGCATGGAGGGCAAATATCAGAAATGGAATAAAGTCAAAGGAGAAAATTATTGCAGAAAAGACACACACCAAGCGTTTGAGACGTAAGATGGTGCATGATGGTGGAAATGACCACGTGTTCACATGCACCCACTGTGAACGGACATTTACAGCGCAAATTGGCCTTATCAGTCACACTCGCTACCGCCATAGTTAAAAGTTATTATGCCTTTTTAAAGCACAAACTATCGTCTGTCAAGACGGCAAGGTGCCAATGGAGGCCTTAGGTTCATACCAGAATGCGATCGGCGTTGCCAGTAGTGGGTTGTGCTCAATATTTAAATTCGCATTTATGTTTTTGTCGATAAACATTCGTATTTCTATTTGTTTAGTTAAACAATCGTATTTACCTTTGTTTTGTTAAACAATCGTATTTATTAATTTGGTTATTTCGGGATTTGAATTTTAAATATTGAGCACAACCCACTACTGGCAACGCTGACCGTACTCTGGTATGAAACCAAGGCCTCTCCATATTGACGTGGATAGGCCTTGGTTTCATACCAGAATACGGTCAGCGGTGCCAGTAGTGGGTTGTGCTCAATATTTAAAATCGTATTTATGTTTGTTTTGTTTAACATTCGTATGTATGTTTGCTTTGTTAAACATTCTCATTTATATTTTTTATGTTAAAGTGTATGCATGCATTAAAAATACTCTAGTTTATGTTTGCACTGTGAAATTAATTATTAAATTTACATTTGTTCTGTTTAACATTTCAGTTTGTGTTTCTGTGCTAATCAGTAACAGTTGTATTTGTTATGTTAAGCAGTAAATTCCATGCTTGCACTGTTAAAAATTCAGATGTAATTATTGCACAGTGAAATGTTAAAATGTATACTCACACTGTTAAACATTCAACTTATGTTGTTTTCTGCTTTTTCTGTTAAAAGTGGCATTTTATGTTTGCACTGATAATCATTAATGGTATGTTAGGTATGTTATTGACCGTAAAGTTTAAATTTACACGGTTAATTCTTAGGGTGTATATTATGTTAAACTGTAAAGTTTATATTTTCACGGTTAGCCATTAACGTTAAGTATTTTATGTTATCTTATGTACAATGTATATTTGCAATGGTAAAGATCAAAGCTTATGTAAAACGGTAAACGTTATGTTTGCAATGTTAACCACTGAAACTCGTGTTTGTTATGTTAAACATTAGAGTATATGTTTCACCGTTCATCATTAAATGTTATTTATTACTGTTAAACATTAAATGTTATGTTTACACATGTAAACATTAAAGTTGTTGTTCGCGCAGTAAAATACTCGTATGCGTATACGTTTCCAGGACACCTACAAAATCCTTCGAATTATGTTACTATTATTTTAGATTCCCAATTTTAGATTGCCTGTCTCCCAGGTCTAGGGGTTACACGACTTTTTCCGTAATCCCGTATACTCTCGTGAGTAACGTGACGTGAGTGAGAATTGGTAGCGGTTCTCTCCGCTTCGTTAAGTTACGGGGTATGTGAGCCGGTCGCTCAGAAAGCAATAGCAAACTACTGCCAATTTCTTGCCAAGAAATCAACAATCAGCTGAAAGATGCTTATGTTGACAGCGATGTCCTGTAAAGGATATGCGAAGAAGAAAAAAAAATTTAGATTCCCAATTTTAGATTCCCAATTCTTACGGGAGTCTCCGTAGGGAAGTGATTACGCCACATGATGCGCGCTCTGGAGGTTGTGCGTTCGATTCCGGCCTACGTCGGTAGCTTCACGAGTGCATTTGTCTAGGAGACTCCTGGGAGTCGTCGCTAGAGCTACGGAGTTCGTGCTTCGTGCGACGCTTCCGGCAAACTGTGCTGCAGAAAGAGACCGAGCAATATGGGATAAAACCCGATGGAATAAAGTCGATCTTCTTGCCTTTAAGACGCTTTTAATTCCCAATTCTTATGTATGCAGACCCCCACAAAGGAGGTGGCAAAATAATTTTGTTTTGTACTTTTTGGAAGTAAAATAATACCTTCCTGGTGTAGTTGTTGAGATGTTTAATTTTGAGGGAGTGGGCAGGGGAGAGGGAAGGAGAAGGTGGGGGTGGTGAGGGTTGTAACCAAGGTTTCTTAAGTACGAGAGAAAGTCATTAAGTAACGGGAATGTTATTACAAAGTGCATGGAAGAGTATATCGGCAACGGCAACGGAAATTTAAATTTCAGGGCACAAATTGGCTCTTAAGCAATATGACATGTAGGCGTCGTGAGGTTAGATCGGTTTGTCTATACTTAATGGCGATTAAAAACAGCTGCCCATTATAGGCTTGTACCCTGAAAGAACATCAAGGTGTTGTTAATTTTTTTTTTTTTTTTTTGTTGTTTGTTTGTTTGTTTGTTTTTTTTTTTTTTTTTTTTTTGGGGGGGGGGGGGGGGGGGTGTTGTCAAAGGGTGTGAAACCTTGTTAAGTCTACAGAAGAATGATGGTTCAGTATGGAGACAGTTGAATGAGTCATGAGGGAGTGTAAGTATGGGTAGACATATTTCAAAATGGAAGACACAACGTCATTGATGATCCGCGCAATGGGAGACTTGCAAGTGTGGCGTGATACAGTGAACCGTTAGATTGGCCAGCTAGTCCATAACAACAGGCGACTCGAAATAGATGAAATTACCGCGGATTTCAAACGAGTCACGTTTCTGCTTACAAAGTTGTCCATGATTACTTCGGTTATAGGAAACTGTGTAGCAGATGAGTACCAAGACATCTTTCCGATGATCACATACGTGCACGGCAGACGATTTGTCATGAGCATTTGGACCGCCATGTTCGCGATGATGCAGACAGTAAGAGGCAGTCCATGCAGAGGAAACACAAATTGTCTGCGGTTAAGACACAATTCAAGACGCGGGACGTTGCAAGGTCATGATGACCATCGTTGGGGATATCAAAGGTCCTATGTTGATGCATTTCCAGAAATGTTGTGACTAGTGCTCGATATAGTGAAGTCAGGCAAGAAATCTTGCAATATATAGTTTGTGGCTTTTGTGTTTAAGATGGGTATTTCAGCTGCTCGACAACGTCCGCCCTCATACGGCTGCGCATACAGTGGATACACTATGTGATCTGAAATCTGAGGTCTTGAAACATCCAGAATACAATCCAGACTTGCGTTGTACCCTTGATAGAACAGAGAGGTTTTACAGATCATAATGAGATAATGGAAGTGGTGCAAAATTGTTTGAAGGCTACACATAAAATTCTTTTCGTAGAAGGCATCAATTAGATAATGGACAGGTGGACCAAGTGTCTTGCTGGGCAGGGGACAATGGTGAGAAATAACACAGACAGCACTCTTGGTTCTCACTGTTATAAAAGTGTTATTCGTAAATTCCCTGTTACTTAATGACTTCCCCTCGTATATACACAGATGTGTGTGTGTGTGTGTGTGTGTGTGTGTGTGTGTGTGTGTGTGTGTGTGTGTGTGTGATCGAACGAAAATGCTTAAAAGAATTTACATTATATAAGAACCTCCTTTAATTTTTTTGTAAACATTCGACTTACCAATATCACTCACTATTATAACTTGTAACTCAATTAATTAGTAAACAATTGCAATGCGTCATGCATTTTACACTTAGGGCGAAGCATATTCGATGCTAGACACATTTGTAATTGATCAATTGACACTCCAGTGATGACCTGGTCAATGTATCGCCGGCCACCCTTGCTTTCCTAGACATTTTCTGGCACTCATGTTAGTCAGGGACGACATGAGAGCCCAGAACAATTTTTTAATGAATTCATCTTTATGTGGATTTGAACCCGTGACCACCGAGTGGGAAATCAAGCGTCTAGCCACTACGCTACTTCCTAAATTTAATTACTTTAAAAATGCTCCCTAATTACATCAAATTCTAAGCATGTTACAGGGACGCAGAGGTGTTTCCAAGGCACCAGGGCCGGGATATATACTGGCCAAGACCTGTTGACACGTCCACGTCGTGCGTCCTGGGCAACAGGTCTCTTCGGGGACCTGGCTAACATCAGTAGGATCGATGATTCCTCCGAAGCCGGAGCGTATCTGCCTGCATGGCGAGGTACCACCAGTCTGCACACCAATAAGCCAGACACGGGACAAAACCTCAGGTCCTGTATGACATCACATTGATGTTGGACAACAGGGTGTATTCATCCGACATACAGGACTTCACGCTGGCGTTCACAGCCAGCGAACACAAGCAAGCAAGTAAGCATGTTACATATCTAAATTTAGACGAACACTAGGAAAATGTGAACATCAGATACCAAGCCATATTTTTTCCAAACACTATCAATCAATTAAATGTTTGTACAGCTAAAATAAAGTTTATTATTTTTCTACAACTAATATTAAGTTTAGCCGGTCTCCCTTGCTTAGGTGTTAAACGACTTTCTCCGTAATCCGTAATTTATCCACGTAGGGTAACGCAGCGCGGGAGAATTCAAAGCGGTTAGCGCCGCGTTGGTAACTTACGGGATAAGTGAGCAGGCCGCTCAGAAAGCAATGGCAAACTACTGAGCGTAATCTTGCCAAGAAATCAATGATAGCGGTAAAATGCTGGTATTGACAGCGATGTCCTGTAAAAGGATATGCGGGGAAAAAAAGAAGAAAAAATATTAAGTTTACTGGGTTTCTGAACTTAATAGTAATTATTTTATTATTTTTTCTATCAATAACATTATTTTGATTATTGTTGTGCCATTATTATTATGTCAGTTATGTTTATACACCTTAGGTTTAGGTGGGGTGTTTTTACGTCTAATATTAGGCACCGATCATTGTTCTACCTGTAATATAAAGTCGAATATTTCACTACCTTGAATAGTAAACTGACTTTGTTTCTACAAATCGCATGAACTCTTTCAGTAACAAGCTGCTTATCATACGCTTGTTGCTAATTACACACTGTCTAAAGTTTTTAATTACTTGTATCTTTCTTCTGTTATCCGGATGCATACTATCCCATTCTTTATACTTTAACTCGTTCCGTTCAGAGATGTATTACTTATAACTAATTGAGACTCTTATTCCTATATAGTATACATACATTGGCTAGAAAGTCTGGATTATTTGTGTACAGCAATCTTTAAGTTGATTATATGTTTACAGAGAACGTTAAATATTAGTTGCATTTTGTTTGTAGGACATCGCAGTCAACCCCATCATGTATTGCCTGTTTGTGGTTTTCTATGCAAATATACGTTCAGTAGTTTGCCATTTCTTTCTTAGCTACCGACGTTCATACCATTGTGAAAATCATCGTAACGCAATCTGCTCCCAAATCGCCTGTGGGTGGCTTCGAACCCGATATATCCAGATTGTAAAGCTGCGCTTACTATCCCTAAGCGACATATGCCGACACTGTTAACATTGCGTTACTTTTTATATCAACATTGATTTGATTATTTTTCCACAGCTAACATTACGTTAACTGATGTGTGTAATCGTATGTTTTCATTGCATAATTTTTACATTGATAGTCGTAAAATGACATTGCTGTATCATGGCTGACTGAACAACAATCGTAGAAAACAAAACATTCGATGAAAATGAAATATTTCCTGATCGGGATGCACTCTGGGTTTTCTGAACAGAAGTAAATCACTCATTTGCGTGGGCAAGATGTTGACAACGTTCACAGCTTGAATTTTTAAATGAGTATCATCAGATTCAAAGGGTCATTTTCTGAAGAAGAAAACCAAATATTTCTCACGAATTTTTTAGATGATTTTCCCCATTTTTCCCCATGGATCACGTGCAATTGTTGTGCAGTGCGTTTGTTTGGTAATTTGTGATTGAATTGTTGTATTTCCGATGGAGTTACATTCACTTTGCCTGAATCATGAAATGGCTTGCATCTGTTTTAGTCAGGTTCACGCAGGGTCTTTTCTCTTCCACTATCTAGGTGGAAATTTTATTGCAGAGCTGACATTCTCTTCTCCAAGCTCAGAACCAGCGGAATTTGAAAGACTGCTATCATAACCTCAAAATCTCTGGAGAGATATTATTAAGATGAAATTAGGCCATGTCTTAGCAAAATACATAGGGACTAGTTATGATTAGGCATGGTTTGGTATTGTTTTCGCCTCGGGATTTAGGTGTTCCATTTCAACAGACTCCAACCCAATGCCCCGAGGAAGTAATTTAGTTTAATTCATGATGTGTACTCTGATCTCGCTTAATATCGACATTTAACACTATTGTGTTACACAAATGCAACGATAAAGGTTAATGCAGGCGGGGGCCATGAGAGCAACTGGGGGTATGCAAATATGTAGACATGGGCTAATTATAAACAATTACAATCCGTAACCCATTGCGTATCGCAACGCGTAACACAATAATCGGTAATCACTTTTTAAAACGGATTAACGATGAAAAGACACTAATTAGGTATTCGGAATTGTATTATAAAGTGCAGAGAAGAGTATGGACAATCTTATTTCAGGACACAAACTGGCTCTTAAGCAATACCCCATGTTGGGGTCATGAGGATCGAGCTGTTTGCGCGTTCGCAATAGCGATTACAAAATATCTGTCCACTATCGACTTGCACAGTGGAAGAACAATGAGGGTTTATTATTGTTATTATTATTATTATTATTATTATTATTATTATTATTATTTTGTTTGTGGTCAGAGGGTGTGAATCCCAGTGAAAAATTTATAAGAATATTAATTCAGCATGGAAAAAGTTGTTTGAGCCAGGGAAGAATGTATGAATTGGTAGAAAGATTGCAAAATGGAAGGCAAAACATCATTGATGAATCCGCAGGGAGAGGCATGATGACCATATTTTGGGATATCAAGGGCTCTGTATTGGTGCATTTCCAGGATAGCAGTAAAACTGTGACTAGTGCTCGATACATTAACATGTTAGTGAACAAACTGAGGCCCGCGATGCGATTGAAACGACGGAGACTTCTCTCAAAAATAGTACTGTTGTTGCACCACGACGTCAACCCTCATACGGCTGTCCATACAGTGGATACACTACGTGCTCTTAAATTTGAGGTCTTGAAACATCTAGAATACAGTCCAGACTTGGCACCATCGGCCTTCACTTGTTTTGGGCTCTTGAAAGACCATTTGCGGAGTCAGAGGTTTGCAAATAAGAACGAGGTATCGGAGGCAGTGCAATTTTGGTTTAAGGCCACACCCTACAACTTTTTCCTACTCTCTTATTCTGTCACATCGTTCGTTCCTATCACCTAGGCCAGTGGTTCTCAACCGGTGCGGAATTCCTCCCACCCCTGGGAGGATTTTGGGGTTTCCAGGGGGTGGGGGAGAATTAAGATTATTTCAAGATCGCATTAATAATAAAACCGATTACTTAATATTGTTTTTCGTTCCATACTTTACAGTTCTGTACTTTTCGCCCTTCTGAAATTCGTTGTATAACGTAAGTAGACCCGTAAATCACATTTTATATAGACTTGTTCTAGTATGGTTTATTAAAGTTAGCTTCTAAAGTTAGATTGTACGTATACTGTGTAGGGGTGGGGGGGGGGGGGAGTTATAGGGAGGAAATATGAAAGGGGGGGGGGGGGTTGACGTTCTGAACATATGGTGAAGGGGTGCATGGGCCAAAAAATGTTGAGAACCACTGACCTAGGACATAGCCACCAGTTACGCCATTCACTTTCGTCATTGCCCTGCCCCCCACCCCCACTTTTTTCAAAGCTATGTCTAGCTTATTATTATAACAAAAACACTGTATGTAATCTTCAGTGTTCGCCGTCTGTGGCCTAGTTTTAATGAACGCAGTCTCACAATCCCATCATTTCGGGTTCGAAGTCAGCCGCCGGCGATTTAGTAGCAGATCGATTTGCATTGATTTTCACAGTAGTCACGGCGTTGCTATTCAAACAGCAATGGAAAACTACTGAAAATAAAATTACCTAACAGAAATCATAAAATAACAAACAAAAACAAAAATGCTGGTTTTGACTATCAAGACCTGTGTATAGACTTACAATTAAATTAACTTCTCAATGCTAACTGTTGTTGGTTCATGTTTCAATATATTACTCCTGAGGTAAGCTTCGAAGTTTTACAAAGAGCTCTTATCTTAGATAACCCAAACTTCTTTAACTATTATTGCACTTTGTCGATCCAATATTATAACACCGCCATGTGTGTATTCTTTCGCCCCTGAGTAATATGTATGTTCGTTAATACCCAATATACTGTCTATCATTCTCTTCTCTCCATTTCTGGTGATGTCCCCCCCCCCCCCCCCAGCTTTCCTATTTTTATATAAATGTTATTACATCCCACGTACGAATGTGTAAGATGTTTTTAACATTCAACTTGCATATGCATAATGAAATTCCCCCCCCCCCCCCCCCTACAGGCTCTTAGGCACCTTGCCGTCTTGATTAACGAGTTTGCAAAATGTTGTTATACCTCTCCATAACACAAAGCCTGCGCTGAATTTAGAGACCATGTGTAGCCCATGTAGCATGATCCCCTGTCTCGGCCTGTACAGTATACTCCACAGGAAAGCTAACACCAATACATTTAAAACACGACAAGCTACAGAAGCTGCCGGATCAACACAGCAATGCTCTAACTATAGGAGCTTCGTTCCTGGACCAGTTGTCGACAAAGGCTTAGGGCCTGGATATCATCAGAAGCACATGATATCCGTTGGCGTATGAGCTGATGTCACTGGTACTCCCTTTAACTACGCTAAGTCCAATTTATTTCAGAAGCTTGTTTTACAAGGTATAAATACCATGCAGTTTCCTCTTGTCTTTCGCCAGTTTGTGCATGCTCTTACACCAATACCCTTTGGTCAAAAATGCAGAACCTGCAAGTTGCAGGGTGGCGAGGTTATTTATAGCATGTCTTGCGTGCTGAGGGCCATGTCGCAGTAGTTTCCAGGTATTTGCTAGTGATAGCTGCCCCAAAAACTAACTCACCTCCTCTCAATGACCTCCGCCTGTGTTGGACCAAGTCGGTTTAGTCGTGTATATATTCGTGGGTAATCTCTATATCTTGGGGCTAATCCAACCATCCCCCTCCCCCCGATGGACGCGCCTACAAGGACAGGCGTCTACCCTAGGTATATGTGTGTGAATGTATGCGTGTGTATACGCGTGCGAATGAGTTAATGTATGTGTGTATGTGCGTGTAATTATAAATTTGATAATATTTATGTGTTGTGAGACACTAAGCACTTTTTGATGAATTAGATTAATGAGTTATGAATCAGTTCTCTTACCCATCAACCCAGAATAGATTCAGAAGAGTCGAAACATATAACATTTGTTATTATATAACATATAAGTATTAACATATATTTCTTTCTCAATATTAGTTGTATCTGTATGCAATATCTTTGTTTTTGTTAGCTTTACAACCCCAACATATATCAATGACAAACTTCACGGACTGGATTTATGTTTAGAATTTTCAATAAGTAATTGTCAGTGTTCAGAATGGACGTCCATTTTGGTATTTGTGATCGCCTTATTTTAAAGCTCCTTGTCTACATTTCGTTGTGTGTGTGCGTGTATGACCGTGAGCGCTCGTGTGCTTGTGCGTGTGTGTGTGTGTGAATGTGTGTGTGTGTGTGAGTGAGTGTGTGTGTGTGTGTGTGTGTGTGTGTGTGTGTGTGTGTGTGTGTGGTCATCGCAATATTCAGAAGAAACGAGATACAAAATATTGTGTCTGCTGTTTCAATAGCAGTGATACCTATTGCTTATTTTTATACAAGAGCCCAATATTCTTTCATGTGTCTAATTTTATTTATTAAGGTATGTCTTCCAGCGATATTATATGCTGTGTTACGGCATGCTAAAGAACATAATGCGCCCATGGTAGCAGACTTACAACTTTTAGAAGGAAGAAAATATTCATTCTATGAAATTTGCGTTTCCTGAGAAAACAATCGGGGCCTCAAAGAGGGAGATAACTAAAAATTTTAACAAATTAAGGGCAATAATCATTACCTTTTCCCCATTTGTGAACGATAATACCTGATATTTTCACAAACATACTATGACAAATTTTGATGTATTGAAAAGATAAAATAATGATAATATTATCTGACACGCTAATCTCCAGGTCAGGTCAAGGAGACCAATATCCTTAACCGAAATCAAGCCGAGCAACAAAATGCACGCTTACTGCACGTTGCCATTAACAAATTCTAGTGATGTCACCAAGAATTGCAGGAAACTATTTTATTGTGTTTGCCCCAAAAAGGGATAATTAATATTCTTCCTTGTCAGAAGGAAATTTAATTCTATAGAGTTTTTTATAACCCCACTCATTTGCACCGCAATCATACGGGGCGTTTAGTTCCCGTCACGGAATTCAACCACCTCCACATTTCCCGCAAACCTGGCAAGACTACTCTCTAGGCCAAGGTTAATAATGTCTCTGTCACTTTTTTCTTTTTTAATTATTTTGTTTAATTATTTTATTTTTATTTTTACTTTTTTTTTTTTTTTTTTTTTTTTTTTTTACAATGAAGACGCAAACAAAAGCTAGCACAATTTTGTGCCTGGCATATTTCGCTACACCTTGTCAGGTTTTTTTTTTTAAATAAATTATTTAATTTATGTTTTATGTTTATTTATTTCTAAAATGTGTCATTAATTTATTATTTATTTAATAATGTATTTTATTTTCGCCCTATTTGAACTCGAGCGTTGCCCTCATGCGTGCTGCTACTTCTAGTAGTTTCAACTACTAATGAGTGCACTGCATTGATTTTTGTGTGAAAGTTAGGTGTCCGTATTGCCAGTGTCACTCGCCATCAGTCGAACCCGCTCCGACTTCTGGGACACTTGTGATTAACAGCCCCAAGTCTAGGACAAGAATTCAACTTTTAAGTCCAACAGACCGGCGTGTGCAATAAAACTCACAACGTGCGGTCATCAAAGGAGGTTTAAGCGATCGTCAAATTCCTTTAAAATTATGGGCGGCGTGCCTAAGCTTCAAGACCAGATGTGTTGCCTTAGTTTCGCTGTGTTTGTGTTTGTTTAGTATGCTCTTCGTGTTGTCCGTATGGCTCTATTTCCAGATCTCTTTTGGGTGTATACTCTAAGTGCCAGATAGTTAGCTTCACTCATATAAGCTGTTGAAACCACTGGATTTGTCGTCTCTGAATGAACTCGATGCATGACGCTAGTATTATCAGATTTCTCATATTTGGCACTGTATCTCTTCTGGAAGCCCCAACAGCCTTTCATGGGTGCATCATCTCATATGTGACAAGTGGAGACCGCCATGGCCGAATGGATACGAGCGCTCGTGCGTTGATGCCGAGATAGCGGGGACAACCCGTGCACCCCTCAGTTGGAATAAAATGTTGACTTCTCGTCCTTGACTTGGGGATGTAAATTACAAGTATTTCAGAAGTTGGAGTGGGTTCGACTCATGGCGAGGGACACTGG
>OY992876.1:176080038-176107538 GCA_963921405.1 Cepaea hortensis | reverse complement strand
CCAAGGCTTTCGGCATACTGTACAAGACTGTGGGACAGAAATGGAATAAGCCTGCAAACAAAGATGAAAGTCTATAAAGCAGTTGTATTATCAACACTGATATATGCTTGTGATTGATTGATTGATTGATTGATTGATTGATTGATTGATTGATTGATTTAGGAACCGACATCACAGCATTCGGTGCATTCCCATAAGCGCTCCATCCTCATCCCCAGCAGCCAGCGAAGAGTTCCAACACTAATAGTACCAGTAGCAATATGATTATATGTCCGTCTCGCCTTTCCTCTGAGCGTCGATGGGCGGCCAGATCCCCTCGTCACCCCTTGCTGTCGCATTCTTGCCAGACCATGGGGTTCCATTTACTCCTCCGAGGTGTACACGTGCTCCCACAAGGCCGCAACCACGTCTGCCTTGTCATGCATCAATACTCCACCAGGTGCTTGTGAAACCTGGACTGTTTATCAGCGACACGCTAGACACAATGGCAAACTACTTAGCGTAATATTGCCAAGAAATCAACAGTCAGCTGAAAGATGCTGATGTTGACACCGATGTCCTGTAAAGGATATGCGAATTTTTTTAAAAAAAGTAAATGTTTTGTATTTGTTGAGAACAATAATTGAGCGTTCAACAGAAGTAAACAAAGAGCTACATCTTTGCTTCATTGACTACACAAAGGCTTTCGATACCGTAAGAAATGTCGACATGATAAAGATGCTTGCAGATCTACAAACTGAAGGGAAAGACCTTAGACCAGTGTCTCCCAACCTTTTTTGTACCATGCCCCACTTAAGCCTTTCTAAAATTCATATTGCCCCCCTCCCCCGCGCCATGCCCCCCCCCCTCAACATATACATTATTTTTAATATTTAAAAATTGAAATGTTCACTAAAGAAACTTGAATGATAGGTTTTAGGAAGAAATCACTATGTAATTATTGAGCAAACACAGTAAGTAAATTTTCAAAACATAAAATGGAGAACTGAAATTCAAGTACAAAATAATTTTAATGAAAGATTTTTCTATATTATTTTAATTATTAGTAATTATTTATTATTTAAATTTAGTGAGATCCTTGCGCTTGATGCTTGCTGCAAAGAGATCTTATGTCAGGTTCCAATTTAGTTAACTTCAGTCTCAAGTCTCCCCGTTTTGTTATATTCAGCCGATTTCTTCAATTTTCGAATTGCCCCCCTTAACAGTCAAATTGCCCCTCTGTGGGGCGTGGGCCCCACGTTGGGAAACACTGCCTTAGACCTTTGACTTGTGAAAAACAATACATATATTGGAAGCAGCAAGCAGCTATAAACATTGCTAATGAAATAGGTCAATACCAGCTATTAAGAGAGATGTGCGACACGGAAGAGTAATTTATCCAGATATTTGTCCCTATACAGTGGAAATAGTATGATAAATTTAGAAGATATGAGAGGAATCGTCTTTTTTTTTTTTTTTTTTTTTGCATATCCTTTACAGGACATTGCTGTCAACACCAGCATCTTTCAGCTGTATGTTGATTTCTTGGCAAGATTACGCTCAGTAGTTTGCCATTGCTTTCTGAGCGACCGGCTCACATACCCCGTAAGTTACCGATGCGATTCGAACCACTGCTGATTCTCACCGTCATCACGTTAACCACGAGAGTATACGAGATTACGGAGAAAAGTCATAACCTCTAAGCCACGAAGCCGGCTAGGAATCGTCATTAGGGGACATAATATCAATAATATTAGATATGCATATAATATAGTATTGATTCCAGGCAACGAATAGGATCTGCAGCATTTAGTAGATACGGTTATTGTACACAGTGAAACATTAGGGTTAAAATTAAATTGCAAGAAGACATAAATTATGGTCGTCTATAAGAAGAAGGAAATACCCCAGTGTAATATACGGGTCAATGGGAATATTCTTAAACAAGTGAATAGGTACAACTATCTCGGAACAATCATAATATTTGAGGGGAGGTGTCTTGAAGAGATTAGAACAAGAATAGCTAAGACAAAGGTTGCCTTTTGCAAGATAGAAAACATACTGACAAAACAAAACGATGTTAATTGCAACATGAAAAATTAGTGCTGCTACATAGAACCTGTACTTTTTGTATGAATGTCAGACGTGGACAATGAGCAGACACGCTGAAAAACATATAATGGCACTGGAAGTGTAGTTTCTTATGAAACTGCAAAGTATACCATAGACAGACAGAAAAACCAATGAGCAAGTCCTACGAGAAACGAATGAAAACCTTAAACTGATTACAGAAAGGTAGACTGTCCAGTTTTATTTTTAGCATGCCATGAGAAGAAATAAACTAGAGAACTTTTTGACAACTAGCAAGATTGAGGGGAAAAGAACAAGGGGAAGGCGAATAAGCATATATATGGATGGCTTGGCCATATGGATAGGTCGAGACAAGAACTCAGAACTGATCTACGACTCTGGTGATCGTGTGAGATGGCGAAACATGACCGTCAACACTTATCGGCATGGCACATAATGATGATATCGCCACTGTTATAAATATCATTCACCATTTTAGTTTAAATTTCTAATTCAAATTCTCCCACTACTCCTAATTATTCTATCGTGATTCCATCTCAAACGGCTGTGTTTCCTTTCTTCACATATTTAACAGCATCAGTGACATTTTTTCTTTTAAAATAGGTGATCCTTCAAGTTACTTTCTTCTGTTAATCCTGCTCTTGCTCCATCATATAACTCACCTGATACTCGTTCTTCTTCTTCTTCAGCGTTCCGAGCCATTGAGGTTCTTTGCTGCAGATACAATCCGTCTCCATTCGTCTCTCTGGTTGACCTTCTCTTGCCAGTCGTTGATTCCAAGTGCTTGTAGGTCTGTATATGTATTATCTCTCCACCGCCTTCTTGGTCTACCTCGGGGTCTACGGTCATTTATTTCCTGAGTGTAAGCGAGTTTTGTTTCCTTATTATCTTCCATTCTTTCCATATGCCCCAGCCATTGTAGTCTATTAGCCTTCATGATACCAGTGATTAGCGGGGACTTAAACAGATCATAAATGTCTTTGTTACTTCTACTTTTCCACTCTCCACTTTGTGTATCCCTAATGGGTCCAAAGATGCGTCTTAAAATTTTGTTCTCAAAGGTAACAAAGACTATTACTTTATATTGTTTTTCCCTCCTTACTTTACGGTTCTGTACTTCTCGCCCTTCTGAAATTCGCTTTAGTCTCTCTCTCTCTCTCTCTCTCTCTCTCTCTCTATATATATATATATATATATATATATATATATATATATATATATATATATATATATATATATATATATATATATATACTAGACGACCCGGCCCGGCTTCGCCCAGCTCCCTGGCAGGGAGCATTTCATTTAATTCATATTCGGCCCCTGCTATCCCGTTCCCGTTCCCAAAAAAGACGACCCGGCCAGGCTTCGCCCAGTCCCTGGTGGGAAGCGTCTCATTTATTTCATATTATTCATATAAGCTCCATTGGTCTATTTAGCTAAGGGCTTGCGAACGCGGTTTGTGAGCCCGTATACCCGGGTTTGAAACACAGCGGTGCTGGTTTTTTTCGAAAAAGGTATAGGAGACGGTCGTTCAGAAAGCAATGGCAAACTACTGAACATAAAATTTGCCCAGGAATTACGAACAGCGAAAATGCTGGGGTTGACTGTTACGTCCTGTGAGGGACACGCAACTTAATTTATTATTATATAAGCTCCCGTTCCCGTTCCCGGAAATATGGCGAACAGATTGGAAGAGAACAATCTTCATCCCAATAACTACATAGGGCAATCTGAAACTACTGAACGTAAACTTACCAAGATATCACTAAAACCCAATAAATGCTGGGATTACTGGATAGATGTCGAAGAGAAATAAAAAGATGAGTTAGAAAATTTTCACGTATTTAAAATAGATGCATTATTTTTATGAAAACTTTGAAAATGCCTTAAAGATTTTATCATTATATATTATAACGCATATGCCTGTAGGTAACTGTAGAGAAAAGATCCATCTATTTGAGAAATATGCAACAGTTATTTTAATTACATATATAGCAATGCTATTAAATGTTATGTACCTTGATATAACTTTTCTTAAGTTAAGTCCTCTCGCTATATATAAATTACAATGCAATTACAAAATTAAATTTTATTGCGTAAATAACTGTTTGTAAACTAACAAATTATGCCAGTTGGCAGCACGGGAATGAGTAGAACACGTGTAGAAAATTTCATCTCAATCGGATGGACCGTTCGCGAACGCATAAATAACATACATACAGACAGACAGACAGACAGACATACATTGTATTATATATATATATATATATATATATATATATATATATATATATATATATATATATATATATATATATATATATATATATATATATATTTGGTTATGGGTATGTCTCTGTGTGTGTATTACAGTGTACAGGTGGTGTGTTATTGTTAGTTTATTACTCAAATGTGCCAACTACCCTCTGATCCAAATGAACTCAAGTACGATTAAAGTGCTGGATGTACTATATTAAGGACGGTGTCTAAATAAGCCTATGATATTGTCGCCAGTATAAGTGAGTACAAGTGTCGCACAAGTATGTTTCACCAGAACGTGCAAAACCGTTTCCGGGTGTATATATTTGGGACGCTATCCCCAAAAGCCAGTTGGTTGTGAAGCCTGTTGCAGATACTTTGTACATGGATATTTTAGGAACCTTCGTACTTCGGGGAAACATTTTAGTTGAATAGGCTCTAAGTGCTGTTACCGGGTGTTAACTTCACTGGTTTCATTTTGATATTTCCGTAAAATATAGCATCCACCTGTTCTAAGTAATCCCAATTTCCACACATATATATTTCCATATAACAAAGATTAAGGGTGCAAACGCATTAACACTTCCGTTTGCTTGTCAAGTGTATCATGGGGATTCATGAGGCCGAAGAACTGGCATTGCATCGAGTTCTGCGGGTTATCTTGATAGGGACGTTCTGCAAAGGAAGATGAGTGTGTCTGTCCTCTGATCTCTGTTTTTCTCTTTCACTTCCTTGAGTGTCGATCAATACCTGTGGATTCATTCTTCGTATTATTTCTTTGACACTAAGGGTTACCCAAGAATTACGATGACTGTGTATTTCGTATAGCACAATAGAACCAAAACATCGTGTCTTGTCTGGGATGTTCGTTATATATTAGACCCACTTAAACAATCCGAGATGTTTGTTCATTTGTTATTTACTCTATACCTGGCTCATATAAACTTCTGAGGCATGTGGTGATATTTATCTGGTTGGATACGAATTCGGTCAGTGTTTCATAGGTGTGGGTTTAAGTAGATGATAAATAAAACACATATTTTAGTGGTGCCTAGTTGGCTGTATGTCGAAGTTCACCTGAATGTTTAGTGGTGCCTAGTTGGCTGGATGTCGAAGTTCACCTGAATGTTCAGAGGAGTGTGGATGTTCAAAGGGGCGCTGTGGTTCTTTGGTGGCAATTGACTCTAATTCCGTTGTGTTCACACTGTAGTTTTCAGTGTTTATATTGTCTGGGGTGTCCTTTGACCTCAACTTCTTTTCTTTACTTCTATAAGTTCGTATAAATACTTGTGAATGTGTTTCTCATGTTAATTTCAGCGAAATAAAGGGTTCCCTTAATATGTGTTGGGAGATGGTGGGAATATGATAATCCCCGAGTTATAATGGGTTACCGGGTTTGATTCAAACTTAAAATTATTCACATTGCAAGTGAGCCACCCACATTACACACTTATTAAAAACCATGAGGGTAAGTTTGAAGGCCAGCGAGCAAGAAGTAGACAACGATACAAGTGATAACAAGAGGTAAATAACGATAACATCAAGAGATGGACGAACAGCAGTCTGACAGAATGGACAATCAACGCGAGAGACAGTGTTGAAGATCCATTGTAGCTAACCTTCACTGTGGAGACGGCACCTGATAGATTAAAGTGGACCAGAGTTGTGTCTTCGCTAATTATACAAGAAGATGGAAAGAACATTAGTGTAAAAGGGTTAGAATTGAGCATTCTGCCAGTCTTTCTTTCACCTGTCATGCATTATTTCATGCAAACGATGGTCTGTCAATATGGAAAAGTGTGCCAGTCATGTAACACGTAATTACTCTTTCTTGTAATTCGCAGCTTAACTATTTAGATGTGGGAATCCGTTTCGTGTTGTTAAATTGCCTATTCTTAATCTCTTTCTTATGTCTGTCCCATGAGCGGATGTCAATAGACAATCTCAGGCACTTTCCTAAATGCAGTATGTAACTGTTGTCGGTGTGACGGTATCCACACATATTCGCAATTAAGACCTAGTAGAGATGACTGATTTCACTAATTGATGCCTGTGTAAAAGTAGAAGGAATAAAATGGTATAACAGATTCAATATGGAGCTCACGGAGAGAACTGAACAAATACCAGTCAACCTAATGGTGAAGCAAAGATGCTGCCGCTGGATGGAAAATACATTGAGAAAATCTCTAAATAGTGTAAATAGAAAGGACTGAATCTGGAAACCAAAGGGCAAAATAAATAGAGGAAGACCTCATAAACACACGAAGAATAGAAGTAAAAACAGACATACATTACATGGAGATGATATGAAAGACCCTACATAGGATGGGACAGGACGGCTTGTAGTGAGTTTGTTAAGGACTTATGTTTCAAACGGGGATAAAGAGCAAGAGAAGTCGAAGAGATAATTGAAATTTGATTCAGTTATTTGGCCAAGAATCAACAAACATGAGCGTAAGACCTGATCCAGACACGACAGTTCTAGCGGCATAAAATGGGTGCGTGGTATATTAACTCTTAACCAACAGCGGCCTTGTAGGAGCACGTGTACACATCGGAGGAGCAAATGGATTACCATGGTCTGGCAAGAATGAGACAGCGAGGAGTGAGAGGGGATCTGGCCGACGCTCAACGCTCAGAGGAAAGGCGAGACGGACATATAATCAGATTGCTATAGGTACTATTGGTGTTGGAACTCTTCGCTGGCTGCTGAGGATGAGGACGGAGCGCTTATGGGAATGCCCCGAATGCTGTGATGTCGATTCCTAAATCAATCAATCAATCAATCATTAACCAACACAACAACTGAACTGAGCCACCCGGGTTGAGACCTCGTTGGCTCAAGCTCGAGACCTTATTACGGTAACTTCTATGGTAGATTCTTGATCTGCAACGATAGTCACTACATTAGCTACCATTGACAAGTGTTAGGCGGGTTAGCAGTGTGCGTGTATGTTTGTGTATGTGTGTCTTTTCTTTCCTTTGACGTTGCCTAGCCTGTGATTGTAACTAAATATTATGTAAATATGCACTTCTACAGAATTGTCATGACGTTAATGACTTAGAAAGAGAGATGGTAAGTGGTAGCACTGTGGCTAATGTGCTGTATGGGGGGGGGGGGGATATGCACCATTAAATTGTAGGTACTAAATTGTTTATATTTCTTCTAGTGTATCTGAGAAGAAAAAACAACAAAAAATATTCATATAAAATAACGCCTCCGCCCCCCCCCCCCCCCCCCCTCTGAAACAAGTAAAGATCTTCAAGTATTTTGGAAGTATAATATCATCAAATGGCAAATCAGAAGACGGGATCGAATATAGATGCAATAAGACACACCAACTATTGGACAAATGGCATCAATGCTAAAGAACACAAACTATCAATAGATACTAAAAAGGCACTCTATAACACAATTTTCCTGCCATGTCTATGCTACCAATACCACACCTGGACAATGATAGAAAAAGAGAAATGAAAAATCACAACAACAGAAATGAGATTCCTGAGAACAATACTCAATGTATTAAGAAGAAAGAAAATTAGAAATCAAGACATCATGACTACAGTGGGGGTTATATCAGCACTTGATTTCATCAGAAAACAGCAAGTTAAATGTTTTGATCATATAACAAGGCTGTCAACTAACAGTATATCACAACAAGCAATTGTGTACAAACCAAACGGAACCAGAAGAAGAGGCCGATCATGTAAACTATGGGCAGATGGAATAACAGAACAGAATGCATGGGAATCTCGATATATGAAGCCCATAAACGAGCACTCTCTCGCTGTTTATGCTTCACCTCGACACCACAAGATACAAGAGAAACAAGATGAGATGAGTTTAGATGAGATACCTGAGACACTTGACTATCTGGACAACCTTTTTCATTCTTTTCTTCGGTCATCTTGAAGTATACATTGTGTTAAAACAATACGCGGGAAATAAGATATAAAGTGTTTAGCACCACCTTAAAGTTCGTGGGGGCAGGGGTAGGGGGATTATACATCTGTGTTTTGATATAGGGGTTTCAAGTATCTCTCCTCCATTCGGAAGCAATCGGGAACATTACAGAAATATCCAGCTGTTATTTTGTATTTCCATAGTCTAGAGTGGCGAAACAAAACACACCTACATTTTTTTTTACGTTCGCTCTCTTTGAACTCAAGCGTAGGCATACACATGCTACTACCTCTAGTGCACTAGACTGACTTTTGCTTGTGGATTAGCTTTCCCTATTACCAGTGTCCCTCGCCATCAGGCGAACCCATTCTGACTTCTAAAATATTTGTAATGTACGTCTCCAAATCAAGGACCAGATTTCAATATTTTAGTCTGACTGACCAGTGTAGGGATTGAAACCGCTACCTCGGCATCAGCACACCGGGAATTTAAGAGCGTGCGCTCTTATGAATACGGCCCAATTTACCTCCATACCTATATTATTATTGTTTTGTTTTTTTTTTTTTTTTTTTTTGGGGGGGGGGGGGGGGCTTTTGTAGTATGCAGACTCCGCAATTGGACTACAGAATTGAGTTTGGCTTCTTTCTTTGTTTCTTGTATTGCAACACACGTTGCATTCATTACGGATTCACAGAGTATGCTTAGTAAGGTGGAGAAAGGAATGTTTCGTGTGGAATGGCTCTTGTCGCTTTAGAGGTCACAGATTATGAGAACTGTATGAATATTTTGCCCTGGCCATGCGGGGATGCGGGGAAATGAACAGGCTGATGGGCTGGCGGAGAATGTACCTCTTGGTGCTATTTTACCTATGGACAAGGGGGAAGTGGTCGTGCACTTGTGGGACCAGGTGGATAAGGCGGAGGAACAGATTGAGAACCCATATGTGGAAAGAATGAGATTGCGGGGGATCGGCAGGGGTTCTGGAAGAATCTCAAAACTGAGAGGGAAGACCAGGAAAACTTTTAATCAGATAAAGGTGGGAACGATCAGTAGTGTGACTTTTCGCTGGATGTTGAACGAGGGGACGGAGCACTTTTGGGAATGTCCTGAGTGCAGTGATGTCGATTCTTAACTCAACTCAACTCAACTTTGTTTCTTGTTTGTACAGGATCACTTTCATTGCGCACGGATATCTCCATAAGTGTCCCAGTCTCCTCCCATAGACCACACACGGATATCTCCATAAGTTCCCCAATCTCCTCTCATAGACCACACACGGATATCTCCATAAGTATTCCAGTCTCCTCTCATAGACCACACACGGATATCTCCATAAGTTCCCCAGTCTCCTCCCATAGACCACACACGGATATCTCCATAAGTTCCCCAGTCTCCTCTCATAGACCACACACGGATATCTCCATACGTTCTCCAGTCTCCTCTCATAGACCACACACTGATATCTCCATAAGTGTCCCAGTCTCCTCCCATAGACCACATACGGATATCTCCATAAGTTCCCCAATCTCCTCTCATAGACCACACACGGATATCTCCATAAGTATTCCAGTCTCCTCTCATAGACCACACAAGGAGATTGTCGTCAAACTGGGTACGGATATCTCCATAAGTGTCTCAATCTCCTGTCATAGATCTCACCAGGAGATTGTCATCACATTGTGCACGGATATCGTCATAAATGGCTCTGCCCTTCTCCCATAGATGACGCCAGGAAATTGCATCACATTGCTCACGGATATCTCCAGAATTGTCCCAGTCTGTTCCAATAGGTCACACAAGGAGATTACATCACGTTGCACACTGATATCTTCATAAGTGCCCTAGTCCCTTCTCATAGACAGGGCCGTGCCGTGCTATGATACAGAGAGGCGGCCGCATCAGGCAGCACCGTAAAGGGGAGGCATTTTTAAAGAAAGAGAAAAACATGTAAGGGTCAAGGGACGGCATTTCGAAGACTTGCATCATACTGAGAAAATCAACCGCACGGTGCTGCACATAGATCACAAGGGCATTATATCACATTGCACAAGGGTATCTTCATAAGTGTCTCAGTCTTCTCCAATAGATCACACACGGAGATTATCATCACAGTGCACGAATCCCATAACAAAGGCGAGGGTTCAAATGTGTGTATAACAGAATCACACGTCCTATAAATTCTGTGTTGGTGGGTTTTCTAATTAAGAAATGTTGCCTAATCAGCGCCTATTCGACCTACACTTTTCTATTTTCAAACGCCGAGAGATTTTAAAAGTGCGCAACATTCACACGGATCCTCATAGTTTTTCACCCTTGTCCGAAAAGGCTAATGTCCTATCCACTATCCTAGGATCAAGGGTATTACACTATTCTTTTTCTTATTTTTGTGAAAATCCTAATAGTCAATACGTGAGACGAAACGGGTCTGTTTGAGCCAGAGGTTCTTCTTGACCCCTTGAATCCAGTTTCCCGCTATACCGACATTTCCAGTCTTTTTTTTTTTTAAATTCGCATATCCTTTACAAGACATCGCTGTCAACAGCAGCATCTTTCAGCTGTCTGTTGATTTCTTGGCAAGATTACGCTCAGTAGTTTGCCATTGCTTTCTGAGCGGCCGGCTCAGTTATCCCGCAAGTCACCAGCGGGGGACGTACCGCTCCCAGTTCTCGTCCGCTACGAGACTCTGCGTGATAAACGGGATTACGGAGAAAGTGGTGTAACCCCTCGGCCAGAGAGACCGGCATTTCCAGTCTATAAAATTTTATAATAATTATATTTTGTAGTTGTATCGTTATGTGCTTGTTGCTTGTGTGCTGATGAAAGCTTTGACCGCGACGTCCACTTTGTTAATTGTGACCGTGTTTTAGTAAAGCTTACCGTTACTTCCGGTGCTCTTGTGATTCATTCACTGAGCCAGAGGCGTACGCCATTACCTCTGATCTATTCCGCCCATACTGGATTGAGTTACAATAAGAAATGCTTTTTATTATTGAGTTACTGAATGGAAGTAAAGTTTTTTTAAAAATCGTTTACATGTTTTAAGGCCATTGTGCTTATGTTCCATCCATCCATCATGTGCCATGCCGATAAGCGTGGGCGGTCATGTCCTGCCATCTCACTCGATCACCAGAGTCGTGGATCAGCTCCGTGTTCCTGTCTCGTGGCAAGCCATCCAGGTATTTACTTCTCGGTCTTCCCATTGGTCTCTTCCCTTCGATCTTGCCAGTTGTCACCAAGTTCTCCAATTCATTTCTTCTCATAACATGCCCACAAGATTTTGACTGTCTGCTTCTAATGTCTTTAATCAGTTTACAATCTTCGTTTGTTTCTTGAAGGACGTGTTCATTGGTTTTTCTGTCTGTCCATGGTATTCTTTGCATTTTCCTCAGAAACCATATTTCCACAGCCATTAGATGTTTTTCATCATGTTTTTCATACAAAAGTACAGGCTCTGTTCTGTGTAGCACTTCAACACTATTTGTCTTGTTTCAATTGACATCGTTTTAATTGGTCAGTATGTTTTCATCCTTAGCAATGAGCTGCCTTATCAATGGCAATTCTTGTTGTAATCTCTTCAAGGCATCTCCCATCAGATGTTATGACTGTTCCGAGATATCTGTACCGATTCACTTGTTTATTATGCTAGACCCATATTTTCAATCGGTGCTCAGTTGCTAGTGTATTCAGTATCATACCGGTCGCCTTTACTGCCCAAGACATTTCCTGTCACCTATTTTAGGCTGTGTCGACCTGAGAGCCTAGGACAATTTTAAAAGCCTGCCTCTGTACGGATTCTAACCCTGACCAACACGTCGACTGAATGGAAGAAAGAGACAATAATTAACTCATTCCGTCAGTGAGAGGGATAGGTGCTCAAAACCCAATCACACCATCGCTCAGTAAAGTTGAGTACATTGTGTGTGCTTTACGCAAGTCTGCGCAGCTTGTTAAGTCACAACAGAATATGAAAGTACGACGTATGATGATAGTTACTAACAGTCGCAGCTCTAGAATTGTGCTTCCAATGCAGTATCAAGCATCGATGACTAACAAGACAACAGAAACAACATCTGAAGAGTAGTGTTTCCACTTTTAAGAGAAGTGTGTTTTACATTAGGGGGAAATTATAAGTATGGTTGCTTTTATCTGTATATGATTGCAATTTACTCAATGGCGTTGTACTTCCTTTTGCATCCAGTCAGATACCTTCTTCCCATAGCTATCCTAGGCACACTCTTGGGCAAGGTGGAGTACCTGTTTAGCTGCTCCTTCTACCATCCAACATGTTAAACATCGTGGGCTGAATTAGAAAGCGGCCGACAGGTTGATGTTACTTATGGTCTCCAGTTAGCAACAATAGGCATAAGATCTGTTTAAAGGGACAACGGCTACGGTCACTGACCACATCATCATCATCATCATGTGTCATGTCGATAATTGTAAACGGTCATGTTTCGCCATCTCACTGGATCACCAGAATCGTGGATCAGCTCTGTGTTCTTATCTCGACCAGCCACGTGGCCAAGCCATCTAGATATTTATTTCTCTGCCATCCCCTTCTTATTTTCCCCTACATTTTACCATTTTAACACTAAGCTCTGTAGTTTTTTTTTTTTTTTTTGACTATCTACGTCTAATGTCTCTAACCAGTTTATGGTTTTTATCTGCTTCTTGTAGAATTTGTTCATTGGTTTTTTCAGTCTGTCTATGGTATTCTTTGCATTTTCCTCAGAAACCACATTTCCATTGCCATTAGATGTTTTTCAGCTTATCTGCTCATTGTCCACGCCTCACATCCATACAAAAGTACAGGTTTTATGTAGCTCTTCAACACTGTGTTTCTAAATGCAATTGACATTTCTTTATCTCTGGCCACATTGTTATTGTCAAAAAAAAGGGAAGTCAATAAAATACTACCTTCTTTACAGATGCCTAGAGAACTGTAACATAAAAGGGGGCTATGGGGATAAGTTGGTTACGTTTTACACAGCTCGAGGCACTGAATGGGAGTTTCTTAAATGTAGACAAAGTCAAAAAAAATAATATCAGTATAACTATTAAGAAGACATGCAAAAGGGACACACACACACACACTCACACACACACACACACACACATATATATATATATATATATATATATATATATATATGCACACGCGCGCGCATGCACTTATATGTGTGTGCGTGTGTCCAGAGAACAGCATACATACATACGTACACACATGCGTGCTCACACACACACACACACATACACACACACACACGTGCGTGTGTTTAGAGGACCTACAAGATAACACTTGAAAGTCTCAAGGAAACATGTGTAGGGTTATATCTGAAAGGGGAATTACCATTACCAATGAGCTACTTGTGAAGAGCAGCTCACGGTTGGTTAGATTTGAGGAAACTGAAGACTCCATGCTTAAAAGTGACTAAGTTATGTACACTCACGACTGAAGACCCCCATGCTTACAAGTGACTAAGTTATGTACAATCAAGGCCTACGTTAACTTTTCCCCATTCGAATTCAGACAGCAGTACGTGATTTGATTGAGTCACATGTGTGGGTGTGTGTGTGAGTGTGTGCTTGTGTGTGTGTGTGTGTAGAGAGAGAGAGAGAGAGAGAGAGAGAGAGAGAGAGAGAGAGAGAGAGAGAGAGAGAGAGAAAGCGAGAGAGAGAGAGAGAGAGAGAGAGAGACGGAGAGAAATAGTTAATATAAGATCAAGTACCCTGTGACTCAACCAAATCACGAGCTGCTGATTGTAAGGGACTCACAGATCATGTTGAGAAGGGTGAAGACAGGTATGCTTCGCGCAGAGTGGCGTGTTTCAAGTAAAAATTCAAAGATAGGGATTATTCGAGAAAAGAACAGGTGGACAATTTGGCTGGATCTGCACCGCTGGGTGCGGTGCTGGTGCATGAACTGTAGTCAGGGCTCTTTTACATCATGCGTATAGTGCGAAAGAACAGGTACATCATTATTGCCTGAAGATAATGGTGCGACAAGGAATGACCAGAGAATCCGACTGACACTCCGTGTAAAGGACAGACGGACACATAATCAGATGAGAATTAGTATCGGAACGGGTTCCAAATGTTGCTGTATGTAGCCGAGGCGCGGTGTTGGGGTGAGCGCCCAACATTGCTCAAATACCTCAATGGCTCATGAATACATAACCTATGCAGCAAAAGTCCAACTCCTGGCCTTCACGTGGCGGACCTGTTTAAACTAACAGGAGAAGGGGCGACGGCGAGTCTCTAGCGCCGGAAAATAACCAGTATGCTCTAGATGTGTATGCACGTACATGCATGCGCAGACAGGTGTGTGCGCGCGTACACATCTACACTCGAGTGAGACCACAGTCTGCTCTAGCAAAGAAAGGTGCTGAAGACGGAGGCAACCAGCCAAGAGGCGCACCACAGAAATCAGGATGCCACGCAATCACGCAAAATGGAATATGTCGACTACTGCTAATCGTTATGGTGCTCGTCCTGCTTTGGACCCCCAGGCAGGTGCAGTGCCGGGCCCTATGTCTCGAAAGGGTCCAACCCCAACTACTGGAGGTCCTTCTCAGATGTCCTGTGGAGCCAGGGGACATGAGAATAGGACGACTGGCCATACTAAACGAAGACTTAAAATAATGCACTGGAATGCGGAGGGAGTCAGCAACAAAAAAATAGAATTAGAAAAAATCTTGGACCAAGAAAAAGTAAGCATATGTTGCTTGCAAGAAACTCACCTCAATGAAAATATAGCCTTCAAAATCAGAGGCTACCAGTGTTACCGATCTGACCGAAAGAACAGGCGAAAAGGTGGGATACTGACCCTTGTAAGAAATAACATCATGGCTTCCCAAATCAAAGTCTACATGGAAGGGGCTGAGTATCAGACACTTAAACTTAAGACAGGTAATACAGATCTACATCTGATCAATTACTACTGTCCAAGTGACCGCCCACAGGCACTGGACACTCTACCACTAAAAGTAAAAATGATTGTGTGTGGCGATTTCAACAGCCACTCGCAGAGTAAAGAGAGGAGAGAGACTGGAAGACTGGCAAGATGAGAATAGATTCATGTTGATTAACAAGCCGTCCGACCCACATACTTTCTACTCGAGATCATGGCACTCTACAACTACACCTGACCTGGCTTTTCATTCACCAGACCTGGAGTGGAACATTACACGAACTGTTGGGAAACAACTTGGTGGCAGTGACCATCGGCCAGTCTTTCTAACCGTAGAAAATGAGCTTGTAAGTGAAAGCAGCACCCTCTCGAGGTGGAACTACAAGAAAGCAGACTGGGCAATGTACAAGCATCGCACCAGCATACTGGTTAGAAACCTGAACACTGAGAAAGACATAAATAAAGCAGTTGAAGAGTTTGGGAAATGCATACTACAGGCAGCGCGAGAAACAGTACCAAGAGGAGCCCGTAAACAATATAAACCCTACTGGAGTAGTGAACTGGAACAGTTGCATAATGATGTTGAAGTGTGTAGAAAGCAAGCAGAGGCCACACCCAGCCAAGAGCACCACAATAAATTCCAGCATGCAAAAGCCAAATTTCAAAGGGCCAAGCTGCAGGCTAGACGGAAAAGCTGGCAGGAGAAAACGGAGTCTCTGAACTTTGAAAGAGACACAAGGAAATTGTGGAAGCTAATAAAACAGCTTAATGATGAGGGCACAGGGAGAAACTCAAAAATTGCACTACATAAAGATGGAAAAATCTTAACAAGAAAGCAAGCAGCTGACCATTTTGCGGACTCGTTCGCACAAGATAACAATATCAAAATCAGTCCAGAGAAACAACAAGAGATTCGAGAGAAACGACAACATACAGGACAGAAGGAAATAGTACATGAGGTTCTGGAGGAACCCATCACAATCAGCGAACTGGAGCTAGCCATATCAAAACTGAAAATGAGAAAGTCACCAGGAGCTGATGGTATCTCCAATGAAATGATCAGGAACCTAGGAACAGAGGCCAAAACAAAGCTGTTGCAGATCTTCAATAACAGCTGGACCTTAGGCAGTGTTCCACAAGCCTGGAGAGAAGCAATCATGATACCCCTCCTAAAATCAGGGAAAGATGGTTCCATTGCCTCTAGCTACAGACCAATTAGCCTCACCAGCTGTCTCTGCAAAACACTGGAGCGCATCATCAATCACAGACTGCAGTGGTACATTGAAAGTAAAAACATCCTTGTGCCACAGCAGGCTGGCTTTAGGCAGTGCTACTCTACGGAAGATCAGACAACCTACCTCTCTCAAGAAATTGAGGATGCATTCCAAGAGAAGAAGCTGGTGCTTGCGGCATGGATAGATCTGAAGAAAGCCTTTGACAAAGTCTGGAAAGAAGGTCTGATGAAGAAACTGAGAAACTGCAAAGTCAATGGAAGAATGTACAAATGGGTGAAAGCATACTTGCACAACAGAAGAGCCCGAGTACAGATAGACGGACTCAAGATCAAGAAAGTACTACTGCGTCACGGTGTCCCCCAGGGCGGAGTCTTGTCCCCCACACTTTTTCTAATCTTCATCAATGATCTTGTTGCTCACCTACCGCATGGAATTAAAGCGGCAATGTACGCCGATGACCTGGTTCTATGGAGCACAAATGAATATGCATCAGTGGCCACCAGATTGCTACAAAGAGCTGTAGATACATTGGCTGCATGGGCAAATAGATGGTGTGTCAGCATAAACACTGACAAGTGCAGCACCACCCTATTTACCCTCTCTCCAAAACAAAAGGCAGGGATCATCCTGATAAATGGAACACCCCTAAGAGAAGATAAAGAACCAACATACCTTGGAGTAACATTTGATGGCAAGCTGACATGGAGAAAGCACATCAACAAAGCAGTAGCAAAAGCCAGAAGGAAAATAGCTATCCTGAGAAAGCTAAGTGGAACCACATGGGGAGCCAGTACGAAAATACTTAGCAAAGTTTACCAACAGAGCATACGACCACACCTGGAATATGGGTCAACTGCGTGGTGTTCAGCATCAAATACCACACTACAAGAGCTGGACAAGGTGCAAAATCAAGCACTTAGAGTCACCACAGTAGGGATGAGATCAATCCCTATAGTGGAAATGGAGAAGATGGGGAGGACACAAGCACTGAGTGAGCGCAGAGATACGAAACCGCTAATACAAGCAGAAAAGTTCCTCAGCTTGCCAGGCCACCCTATGAAGAACAGATTTGAAAACCTAGCTATGGGGCGGTTGAAAAGAAGTAGTTTTATCCACCAGGCCAAACGACTCTGCAGAGAAACCACTGATCTGCCCACAGTTGGTATCCCCCTAACAACTATTCCAGAGCGAACTCCATGGAAAGATGAGCATAGACTATCGTTACAGATCCAGACAAAAGTGAGAGGAATATTTGACAAGGAAGAACAGAACAGTGTGCAGCGCAGAACAGCCACTCTCAGCTTCCTTGATGAAGAATACCCACAGGACCTCTGGATCCGAGTCTACACAGATGGGTCATCACAAAATGCTGTTCGAAATGGAGGAGCGGGAGTGTACATAGAATACCCAAATAATACTTGGGACACAGCCAGAGTACCGACAGGAAAGTACTGCCATAACTATGATGCCGAAATTGAGGCAATCAAGATAGCAACAGAGAAATTACTAAATAACAGCAATGGTACACAACCTGTGGTGCTACTAACAGATGCAAAATCAGTACTCGAGGCGCTCCTGTCTGGGAAATTGCCAGTACTAAGGACACTACTTTCTGAACTTAGCAGTCAGCATAAAGTCACCATACAGTGGATACCATCCCACTGTGGAGTACCCGGAAACGACAGAGCTGATCAATTGGCTAAGGAAGGAGCCAAAGAGGAACAGCCTGATGTGCCCGTTACATACCACCAAAAGAAAAGAATGATCAAATCAGTCAGAAAGCCACCAAAACCTGCTCAAGATGACTACCACATTATGGACAGACCAGAACAAGTCATTATTCTGCGCCTCAGAACAGGACACAATAGATTACGCAACCACATGTATACAAAATTCAAGATTGGTGAAACAGCCATGTGCACATGTGGATTGGCGTCGCAGACAGCAGAGCACATACTCCAAGACTGCCCAAAATATAACATATCTAGGCAAACCTTCTGGCCTAGAGAGACGACAGTAGAAGATAAACTCTATGGACCACTGTGTGAACTGAAAAAAACAGTTCAATTCATGCAAGAGACGACATTGCAGATATAGACATATTTCAAGCGAACGAAAGAAGAAGAAGAAGAAGTATCGGAACATTTCCATGGTTACTGAAGATGAGGACGGAGCGGTATTGGAATTTCCAGAGTGCTGTGATGTCTGTTCTCTAACTCAACTCAGCTCAACACATCTCATCTCTCATCCGGGTAAAATTTAATCCAGTGGCCAAATATGATGGACACGGGTAGAATAGAAGCAGGATGCAGTGGATACCCAAGGTGATCTTCTGTCTTTGACCGTCTGCGCACTACATAAGTAACTTTAATATTTTCATGTAATGTTTTTCGTGTTCTTCGGTTTATGTTTGTTTATTCTGTGCTGACGAAGACTTTGGCCGCAATGTCCATGTTGTTACTTGTAATCGTGTTCTAGTAAAGCTCACAATCTACTTCTCGTTTCTCGGTGATTCATTTACGCACTAGAGATAATGGTGTGGGTAGTCGCTTTTCTGCCCTTTGACAAGCCAGAGATTGTATCGCGGAATCTGCTGGTTCAAGCTAACCGCCTCCGGAAAGCATCGCAGAGAGTAAGAATTCTGTAGCTCCACAGGCGACCCCCCCCCCTCCTTCCCCCCTCACTCCCCTAGGGTGTATGACAAAATGTGCTCGAGAATCGAACGCTGGAATCCGCCCGAATGACGGAATTAGTAAACGAACTCGCGACCTTCTTAGCACGAAACATACTATTTAACCATTTCGCCATGGGGGTCTCCCCTTCTCCAATTCCATATTTACATTTAGCAGGATGTGTATTGTTGCTTATAATGCCCTCTGATATCTATAGCCTTTGTCGTGCGTTCTATGACAATCAATAATGACATAATAATTAGTATCCTCTGCAGCGCCCCCCCCCCCACCCCCACCCCCCAGAGTTCTTCAATATATCGAAACTCACATGGAAAACGTGTAGTGCAACCTGTACTTGACATAAAAATATTGACAACCCCCAGCCTTCCTCCACTGTTCCACTACGGTCACTGTCCCTAATATCGAGGTCAACAAGGCGGATTTTGTCATATGAGGGTTGTCCCCAGTCTAATCTTAACTTTGGAAACATGAAAGCAGGCTTTAGCCAATGACGAAACGATCAGGTTATGACAGCCCTTACGCAAGTAGGTCATACGCATGTGCAAAGGCAACCATTTCATTGGTTTTCCCAGTAATGTTTACAGTTCAAGTTTTGTATAAAAGGCGTTACCTTTCAAAGCGGCACGTTTCACCGAATCTTTGGTTGCATCATTCATATGTTCAAATTCAGTTTGTCTTATTGTGGATCCAATTGCATGGATGTTAAATTGTGACTGAAACGAATGGTAAGCATACAAAACTAATACTCATATAAGCAGTAGCGTACCGATCTGGGTATCAGGTTGACCGATGGTACATGGAAAATATGTATCCCCAACTCTAGCTCATACAGCCCGATCGATGAGCTAGAGTGGAGGATACAGTGGCCCCCTTAAACATTATAAAATAGGTTAAAAATATCAATGATCTTTTAATAATGTCAAACAATATTTTTAGACCCAGTCCGCATAGCATATAAGAACCACAACTGGATTCCTTTACCTTAGGGAAGCTACAGAAGCGTAGCGGTTAGACTTTCGCCTATCGGCCTGGTAGTCAATGGTTTGAGTCTGCATTGGAGCAGATTTTAACATTGGCCTGGGCTTGATTCAGCCTAAAATGGGTACTGGGCATGTCTCGGGAAGTAGAAGCCATCGGTGTGATATTGACCACATCACCCACGGAGTACTGAGTGGTCTGAAAACATATGGGTCAAGCACCATATGTCCAATACGCCTTAAGATATGTGGAAGGGTTCCTTATTTGACTTTACCCTAGCTCCCGTGTACATGGTACTGGGGACTTTACTTGGGCCCCTTTACTCTAGTTACCGTGTTACTGGGGACTTTCTATGGATTCTTTTACTCTAGTTCCGGTGTTACTGGGAATTTTATATGGGATCCTTTACTCGATTCCTGTGTTACTGGGGACTCCATTATTCCAGCTCGGTTTTACCTAGGCTTTTGCTTCAATTATTTTATTCCAGCGTACCGGCAGTGGTTAGCACGCTTGTCATGAGTTCGAACCCTCATTGAGACGGGCTAGTACACACATCGAGAATGTATCTGGGCTCCCACCTGACCCAGTCTATGTATACCAGGAAATATCCTGAGAAGTAACGGTGGCTGACGTGACATTTACATCAGCCATCGAGTGCTGGTTGGTCTATAAAAACGTGGGGTGAGCACCATATGCCCAGGAAGCCTCAAGTTGTTTAAAATGGCCCTTTACATTATGTTTACTTCATTTACTTTATTCTGTCCCCCTGTTACTAGAGCTTTCACGTGGATTTCTTTACTCTAGCTCACGTGTTGTCAAGGCATCATCGTGTGCCTTGCCAGCCGGCACAGGCATTCACGCATCTCTACAGATCTTGTTCCCTGGTGTAATATTGTAATTATGATATTCCTCCATTCCACCTTCTCATGCCGTAAAGCATAATATGTAGCCTCAGGCTAGTCGCCGCAATATCCTTTGTTTTCTGTAATTGTGTTCTGTAAAGCTGCAATACTTTGTATTATTTTATACTGTTTATATTTCCACAGCTTTAACACAGTTCCACTAATTGTATTCATATTTCCCAGTGTCTCTCTTTTCACTACGAGATCAAAATGTACTGTTTTGTCATTCTTATATTTGTATTTGATGTTCTACTTTCATTAGCTTTCCATACACTCCATGTTAGTTACTCTGGCAGTCCAAGGTATTCGCAACATACGTCTCAGACACAACATGTCCATTGTCTCCAAGCTGCTTTTCTAAATCTGTTCGCTTGCATTTCATAAATGACTGTCAAACATACGGCTCAACATGTTTTGTATATTTCTAACTTACCATGACAGTGACTTATTGTATAAGATACTTTTCAATTTCTGAAATGCAGCCTTCGCTTCGCCTATTCTCCTTGTAACCTCAGTCATGAATCTTCTACCTGATGTTATGATTAAATATATTGACTTGGTTAAATATATTTTCATCAATTGGTGTATCAAATTTTGGTGGTACGTTTTCCCTTGATATAATCATTGTTAGTTTTCTTCATATGCAACGGGGGTGAACTGTTTTGTCACTCTCTATTACTACAATGTCCAACAGTTTTCCGTGTCATCTGCATAATTCAGATTGTTTATACTATAACTCGTACTTCTCATTACCATTTCGCTATAGGAAGAGAGAAAAGGTCCGTTGAAAGAGCACATCCTGTTTTATCTGTTCATAATTTTTTTTTTTAAATTCGCATATCCTTTTACAGGACATCGCTGTCAATAGCAGCATCTTTCAGCTGTCTGTTGATTTCTTGGCAAGATTACGCTCAGTAGTTTGCCATTGCTTTCTGAGCGGCCGGCTCAGTTATCCCGCAAGTCACCAACGGGGGTCGAACCGCCTCCAGCTCTCGCCCGCTACGAGACTCTGCGTGATAAACGGGATTACGGAGAAAGTGTTGTAACCCCTCGGCCAGAGAGACCGGCTGTTCATAATTATCCTCTTTAATTGCTGCTACTTGTGTCCAGTAACAATTTGTTTTATTAATCTAAGAACTATTATAAATATTACTATAGTCGCCGTGTTACTACACCTGGAAAGCGAAGGGGTCAATCTGATATAAAACCGTTAGCGCCAAAAGCCATCCAACGCTCAACATGTATCTAGAAAAGACAATAAAAAATAAATAATTTAGCCGAGATTAATGAAGGCTTAATGGATAATGACAGCGGTATAGAAAATGACAGCTACATGGGCGGAACTACAAGATATAGCAAAGAAAATTGAATGTTTACCTTGGCCTATGGGAGGATAAGGAAGAGAAAAGTGAAGATATTACACTAGACCGCGGGTTAAACTTTGACCCACATAATCGTTGAATGTACATAGTTTTATTCCGGTTTTGTGAATGAACAGGAGAAGACGTAGTGCACTTGTCAGTAATATGTCTGAACGGCAATAATGAAGCATGTGTACTGTTGGAAGTAGCGGTAACGTAGTTTCTAACGCTGTCTGCGCCCAGCCGGCCACGGGATTCTTTCCGCATCGAGGTGAAATTATACAATTAACATGGGCTCCCAGGGGTCGGCCCAATTTAACATGGATACAGGGAAATGCCTTTGGAAGTTAAGGCGGCTGGTAGGATACTGGGCAAATTTGAGCTCCACATGTCTGTGTCTGTCTGTTTGTCTATCTGTCTCTCCTTCCCTCTCTCTATTTCTCTCTCACACCATCTCCATCACCCCAACTCTGTCTGTCTGTCTGTCTGTCTGTCTGTCTTCTCTCTCTCTCTCTCTCTCTCTCTCTCTCTCTCTCTCTCTCTCTCTCTCTCTCTCTCTCTCTCTCTCTCTCTCTCTTTCTCTCGTTTTTGCCCATAATCTCGGACCGGAGCATTGACCGTCAACCAACTGACTGAACTCCAAGCCGTCTTATTTTTTGTTATGTCATAAGGCTCCGTTCATTACCTCTCCACATTAATTATCTATGTCTGTAATTCTCTTGTCCTTGTGTTTTACATTTATCTCCTCTCTCTCTCTCTCTCTCTCTCTCTCTCTCTCTCTCTCTCTCTCTCTCTCTCTCCCCTCTCTCTCTCTCTCTCCCCTCTCTCTCTCTCTCTTTCTTTATAGATTACACTGTGGTTTCTAGGCAAATAACTGTTTACTTATACTATGCTCAGGTTGTTGTTATTTTTATTTTTAATGTACGTCCTATCCAGCGGCAGCGTCTCTTCCTCACCTTTTTTCCCATACCAGTTTAGTCCTTCAATTCTGCAACAGGCACCAATAAGGAATGTTTGCAGTTTATTGATAATTCTTTTAACCGTTCCCGTTTTTTCTTTTTTTTCCACGCAGTGGTACTAATGTAAAGATAGAATTCAATTTTCTAAGTTTGTCGCTGCGTTTACTTTCTTTTGAATGAACACATTTTCTAGTGCTACGAAAACAATTCTTGCCTTTTGTATTGTTATTATAATACAGGGTGTATTTTTAATGGCTGTGCAGTGTTTGATAATATAGCCGGTCCAAGTTTTGTATTTACCTATTATGTTGCTTGAACTTTACAGAAGGTGAATACGAAACTTGGACCGGCAATATTTTCAAACACTACACAGTCATTACAAATACACTCCCATATATATATATATATATATATATATATATATATATATATATATATATATATATATATATATATATATAATTTGTTCCCTCACCTGTGTCTATATTGCTACTCAAACTAGATGTATGATTCCACGCCTTTAAGAGCGGTCTCGCCTTTGTCATTCCCCCGTGAGTTTTTACACCACTCGTGTGATCTCTCATATAACGTGTTTAGACTATCTTGCATCTAAATTCGAGTGTGGCACATCAGGGCAATGTCATCAGTGAATTTCAGATAATCAAGCTGCGTTGTTAAGAGTCCATTGAACTCCATATCTCTCGGCAGTTATTGTTGTCTATATGATCCAGTCTGTAGTTAGTAAGAATAATAAATATGACAAAAGGCATTCTTTATGCACTTCTGTTTTTATTTCAAATGCATCTGTTTGTTTTTCCTCGTGAAGAACTACTCTTGTTATGTCTTTCTATGCTGCCTTGATTAAGTTAATCTGTAGAGTATCTTAGTATCTCATCGATCTCCAAAGGGATTCTTGATCATTGCTGTAAAGGACTTTTCATCATCATCATCATCATCATCATCATCATCATCAACAACAACAACAACAAGTGCCCTGCAAGCTGGCGTAGGCGTTCATGTCTCTCTACAGATCTTTGGTTTTCTGGATCAACTCTGCTTATGATATTACTCCATGCCACCGTCTCAATCCATGCAGCATCATTTCTCTTGGTCTACTTCTGCCTCTCTTCCCCTCGATCTTTCTTGTTATCACGATATTCTCCTATGTCTCTCTTCTCATCACATGACCAAAGAAAGATGCGTGTCTCCTTCTTATTGTTGTATATAGTGTTTTAGTTTCATTAGCCTATTTCAGGCAATCGTTGTTAGTTACACTGGCAGTCCAAGGAATTCGCAACATTCGTCTCATTAATCACATCTCCGTTGCTTCCAAGTTCTTCCTATTTGTTCATTTACATTCCAAGATTCACTGCCATACAGCAAAACTGGTTCTATAAAGCATTTCAGCACTTTCCTTCTTACATTCATTGATAGCGACTTATTGCATAAGATACTCTTTATTTTTTGAAATGCGGCTTTTCAGAGTCCACAAATCCAAAATACCATAAATAAATCACCAAAACACGAGAAGCTAACGGTGTTAGAACACGACGACAGCAAAATAGACATAGCGTCCAAAGCCTTCGTCAGCACACAAATAACAAACACACACCTATACAAATACATCAAGAAACCCACAATAAACAGATGAGTTCATTCGATATCTGCAGCAAAACAGGATGATACTGAACGGGCAAGCTTGTTCTGAAATGAAGGTTGATGTGATTCTGTTCATAGACAAATTTCCAATTATAAATTAAGAAAGATCATGTGAATTAATTGCTGGTGAGTTAGTTAATTTTCTTACATTCGTTGCGCTTGGTTTTATTCCATATAACTCGATCTCTTTCCGCAGAACGGCTTGCAGAAAGCGTCGCGCAAAGTTCGAACTCCTTAGCTCCAGTCACGAGTCTCAGAAGTCTCCGAGAAAATCTCGTGAACCAAATGACGGGGTCCGGGTGCAAACCCACAACCTTCGGATGGCAAGGCAGGTGGTTTAACCACTTAGCGATGACGACTCCTATAGTATTATAACCAACTGACTGCGTCATATTGTGTTCGAAGCAGTTGACTAGTTCAGTAAAATACGTTCTGTTTAATTCTTTTTCTAATCTTTTCTTATGTCTAGTGATGTCTAGTGAAATGTTAATGAAACTGAAGACATGGTGTTTCAAAGGGGCATTGGGAACATCGGGGACAGAGAAGCAACAAACGTCAAGTTGTTGACAACTACTCGTAGTTACGTTTCTTGATGAATCAAATGTATGGAGCATATCAACAGAAGATGTGGAATAGAGAAACTAATCATATAGTTAAAAAGTAATAGATAAGAGAAGTGCAGGTAAGCTGGAGGTAGGCAGAACAGGTTGAGAGATTCGTATGCACAGTGTAAACAGTGTATTTTTAATGACTGCAGTGTTTGAAAGTCGCTCTCCGTGGCGATGGCGTTGCGGACGCGATTCGTGATGCCGCTTACCCGCGTTCAAAACACAGCGGTGACCGATTTTGCAGCAGACCGTATCTCGCTGGTTTTAACGTGTTGGTATGGGAGCTGATCGTTCAGAAAGCAATGGCAAACTACTGACTGTAAAACTTTCCTAGACATGAACAACGGCAGTAAAATGCTGGTGTTGACTGCAACGTCCTGTAAAGGATATGCGGCTTTTAAAAAAAAAAGTATTTGAAAATATTGCCGGTCCAAGTGTTTTATTTACCTGTTATTTATGTTGCATGAACTTTATAGAGGATAGAGGGTGAATACAAAACTTGGACCGGCAATATTTTCAAACACTGCATAGTCATTAAAAATACACCCTATAATCCTATATAATTAACATCACTGCTGTTATATTGTCGCAAATCAGAAACGATGGGGGGGGGGGGGGGGGGGGGATTGGGGGTCATGGTCACCGATATACTTGTTCCAAAACATGCACTGGAAGTCCAGGTTAATTTTAGAATTCTGCATCGATGCGAATTCGACTCAATGACCACCGAGCCGGCAAGCAATCGTGCTAGCCATGAGCTACCGCGCACGCTTGGTTTCTAATAGTAAATAAAGGACTAATTAACACGCCTGGGAGTTCTTTTGGGCATATTATGTTTGTACACGCCAGAGACAGAGACAGACAGGTTAGGTAGGTAGTTAGGTAAGTAGGCAGACAGGCAGTTATGTAGGTAGGTAGGTAGGTAGCTAGGTAGGTAGGTATGTAGATATGTAGATAGGTACGTAAGTATGTAGGTATGAAGGTAGGTATTCAGGCAAATAGATTGTAGTTAGATAGGTAGACCGGTAGACATGTAGGTGGGTAGGTAGGTGGGTAAGTGGGTAAGTAAGTAGGTAGGTGGGTACTTAGGTAGGTAGATGACTACTTACTTACGAAAGCAAAATACAAACGCATTGAAAACAATACGAAAACCACATTACACCTCAAGAGTAAACTACTAAGCCTTTCAGGTAATTGTGGTACAACCTGTATGCGAGACTTCGATGCCTGCGTTCATCGTCCGCTAAAGTGATGGAAAGAATGGCCGCCTTTTCCTCCATGCTCTTGCACCTATAAAATGTGACGTCCCTAGCACTTCAAGGACCTAAAGATGTTTCCTGCTTCAGGATTTGTGTGTATGTGTCAGAGAGAGAGAGAGAGAGAGAGAGAGAGAGAGAGAGAGAGAGAGAGAGAGAGGGGGGGGAGGAGACAAACAGACAGACAGACAGACAGACAGAAATTGGGAGAGAGAGAGAGAGAGAGAGAGAGAGAGAGACAGACAGACAGACAGACAGACAGACAGACAGACAGACAAACAGACAGACAGACAGACAGAACGAACGAACGAACGAACAGAGAGATAGAGAAACAGAGACAGACAGAGAAAGAGAGTGAAAGAGAAATAAAGTGAGAAAGAGAGAAAGAAAGAAAGAATGAGAGAGAGAGAGAGAGAGAGAGAGAGAGAGAGAGAGAGAGAGAGAGAGAGAGAACGAACGAACGAACGAACGAACGAACGAACAGACTTTATTTTCAAAGGGTAACAAACTGGGCACGCAGGCCCGTCTTACATTCGGCCCTTCCACTCACTCAGCTTTCTTTCATCAACAGTGCATAGGAAAAAACATTGTCACATGAATTTTGTAAACATAAACAATGCATATTACTATGTTGTATGACACATCCACCACCCACCCACACATCCCCCATTCACTCCAGCTCCTCCACCCAACCACACAC
>OY992876.1:175925038-176075038 GCA_963921405.1 Cepaea hortensis | reverse complement strand
GAGAGAGAGAGAGAGAGAGAGAGAGAGAGAGATAGCAAGGATAATAATGTTACATACATTCAGTATTTTAGTTTAGACCTACTTGACAATTGCATTGATTTCTTTCTTCACAGATTTTTGATCAATCAGACTCCAACTGTAGGATTCACGGGACAGTGAAATCGCGTCCAGACATGACCACTTCAATGTCTGCAGTAATGCCAATGAACATTTCCTGCCATGACAATGATTTCAAGAACTCTTTCTTCTACATGCCTCACACAGATACATGCCACATGCATCCAGGGGACGCTTCTTTTCTTCATGAAGGACCTCAACAAGCAGACAAATACGACACAATTAACTCGATGCCACATCTGAACTTGTCATCGCCATCATTCACGCCATCATCTCTTCCATCACCAGCACAGACAACCTCCTTACATTTCCGTTCTTTATTGTCTAACTGCACCCAATCTGATCTACGTATGTTACATTATCAGCAGCAGCAGCAGCAGCAACAGCAGCAGCAGCAGCAGCTTGAACTATACCCAAATCAACACCGTTCGCGTTCATCGCAAGAAACTGACAGTTGTAATGAAAACTTCATCACGAATTTCCGCAACCATAACAGTAACTGCGACAACATTGACAACAAAAACATTCTGCAACCTAAGACAAGCTTTATCCCCGGCATTGAATTCGGCTCTGATTGCTCGCATTTCATGAAAGACACCAACGACAACATGAGCTACTTCGATGACGTCTTCGAGATTTTTAACAAAGAAGGGGTATATAACGAAACAAGCGACATTGGGCGCTCTGTGAGCGATGACTGTACAGACAGCGCGGTTAGTCGAAGCAACAGCCGCAGCAGCGTGTATGATATTGCACATCCGTCTTATGCATCTGGTAAATTAAGTTATATTGTGTATGTTTTCTTTAACCACCATTCTTACTTATGTTTAGACAATCAACTGCCGTACCGGTGATCTTGGGTTTGATCCGCATCAGGCGATTTCGAAATTTTAGGCTTGACCTGGGCTCACAGCTCAACCCAGCCTAAAATGAGTACCAGGAAATGTGGTGCAAAGTAAAGGCAGCCCACACGATATTTACCACATCACCCACAGAATGCTGTTTGGTCTATACAAATCTGGGCCTAGCTTTATATGAACAATGATGCACTTTAGGCGTGTGAACGGGACCTTAACTTTGTTACTTACTGAATTATGTTTATGACTATTACAATCGTTTCTGTTTCTTGTTCCATTTAATCGTAACAGTATTCATACAGAAGTCATTGTGTATGTTTGTATGTGTGTGTTATGTGTGTGCGCACGTGTGTGTGTGTGTGTGTGTGTGTGTGTGTGTGTGGGTGGGTGGGTGTGTGTGAGTGTGTGTGTGTGTGTGAGTGTGAGTGTGAGTGAGTGATATGAAGCTATTTCTAAAGTCTTGGTTTGCGTTTATTTCAGCAAAGTTGAACACATAAAACACCGACGATGCCAAATCACGATGTGTTAATTACACGGCTTGATAGTAGTAGCAAGTCAGATGGAACTACATAAAATTATTTTACGGAGGTTTTAGAAAGTTTTAAAAAAAAGGCATCAACTTGAATAAATGGGAAAACCATAAAAAGAATAGTAATATAAATCTTGTGCAAATGTACAGTTAAAATCAATAATGTGTCAGGCGTTTGGGGAATCAGTTACCTAGTTATATGGATAATCTGAGGTCAGAGATTGATTGATTGATTGATTTAGGAATCGTCATCACAGCATTCGGGGCATTCCCATAAGGCATGAGGTCAGAGATGTATCACAGAAATGAAGAACAAACAAAAACTTAATTTTTTACACCAAGAATAGCCTATGCAATAAGTCCACGTCACTGGAAATTAGAAAAATAGTTCTCGCGGACACAATGAACCGGTATTAACACATGACTGTGAATCGTGGGCAACTGTCTACAGCAAAAAAAAATGTAGTTTAAGAAATGAATAGTGAATACAGTTTGGACACGAATAACGTAATGAGCAAGGAGTAATCTACATGTTTTGAGAGAGGCTAAGACACCAAGACAGTTTAGTTTAGTTTAGTTATCAGTTGGGGTATCTTCGTTGCACTCCGGACATGTCCATAGGTGCTCAGATCCTCCCCCCAGCATATGCATCAGCGTCCGGTGGCTAATAGTGCCAGTTCTGTGTTGGTTGACGAGGCGCTTTGTTTTCCCGATGTACCTCTCGCGTCTGGCTGTGCCGATTCTTACTCCCAGGTCTTTCATCCTGGAAAGCGATGTGGAATCACTGGCGTCAAAATCCTCTGTTCTCGCCATATCTTTAAGGGCGTTAATAACATCGGCACGATCCATGGGCTGGCCATCTACAGGGGGTGCAGAGCCAGCCAATTTATCAGCTCGTTCATTTCCCTCGACTCCCGCATGTCCCGGGACGAAGATGAAGGTGACTTTGCGGACAACAGACTTCCGCAGCGACTCAGTCCACTGTCTACGTACAGATCCAGCTTCGACCTTCTGAATCATGCTCATTGAATCACTTAGTACACACACGTTGGTATAATGCTGTGATTCCAGCCATATGAAAGCCTGTGTAACTGCCATCACCTCCATCGTCATGCTGCTCGTGGTCATGGAGTGGGCACCACTGGATTCTTGAACGGTTCGGCCCGCTGAGCGGGCTGTAAATGCCCACGCACTTCGCTGCTGCTTTACAACAGATCCATCTGTATAGATGAGCACTTCGGGGCTATCTGAGTGATCGTAGATGAGCGCGTTAACCTCTGCATTGACAGCGGCAGGGTTCTGCTCTCTGCACCGTCTGTCGAGTGTGATAATGCAGGAGAAGGTACACTTAAAAGCTGGAGGCACCGGCACCCATTCCTTGCCGGGGTTGATACTGGTAAGACTGCAGACCTGTCCGACGACATCTTCCGCCCGACCCATCCATGATTTGCCCCTCTTTAGCCTGTCACCCTTTTCTCTGAATACAGCGTCATGCAGAGGGTGCTGCTCATCTGCACTTATTTTTAAGTATGCACGAGCTCTCCAGATCTTGATTCTGTGTTCCATTGTCGGGAAGTCAAGGAGGTATCTCATTGCTACACAGCTGGTGTCTTTCGTGCAGCCCAAAATGATGCGCATGGCTTCGTTTTGTACCTTTTCAAGTCTTCCAATCTGTGTAGGGCTGACAGTGAGGATGGCCAGGGCATACTCGATGCGTGAAAGCACAAGTCCTTGGAACAGAAGTAATAGCAGTCTTTGCTCGATATTGGCACTCGCCATGACTCTCATTGCTGCCAAACCTTTTCGAGCCTTCGTTATGACATAATCGACATGATCTCTGAAGGACAGGCTACGATCAAGCCTCACGCCAAGATATGTCATTGACTGGGTTCTACTCAGAATGCTCCCATCCATTCTTACTGCCGGCAGGTCTGTTTTCACAATATGGTTGTTTAGTGAGAACCATGTAACCGTTGCCTTTGCAGGGTTGACAAGGGCATCGGCATCAGCACACCATGAGGAAATTCGATCTAGTTCGCCCTGCATATAGTTGGCAACCGCCTGTCTATCTCGACCCTGTCGATACACGAGGATGTCGTCAACGAATGATAGAGTCCTACCCCTCCCATCCAACTGTTGTTCAGTGATCGGCACCGTATACACGTTGAATAGTACTGGTGACAGTGGTGAACCCTGCGGCAATCCTGGACATATCGTTATCGGCTCAGAAGACCAACTCCCGCATCTTAGCACCACCTTCCTTTGGAGTAGAACTGCAGCTATCCATCGTACAAGGTGAGGGTGCACATTCAGTCTGAGGAGGGTTTGCATCAAGTGCTCGAAAGATACTCTGTTATATGCGTCCTCTAAGTCTATGGCGGCCGCACATGTCTCTTCTCTGACCTGAAATCCTTCGTAAACATCTTGAGCAAAGACCGCCGCATTCAGCCATGACTCTTTGTTGCGTCTGTATCCTCCAAGTGTGGGCGGGAAGCAGCCGAGCTGTTCCAAGTCCCAAGCAAGTCTGTGTGCTACAATTTTCTCCAGTAGCTTGCCAACAGTATTCTGCATCGTAATGATTCTGTAGCCGCTTATCTTGGAGTGGTCTTTGTTCGGTTTTGGCAGCGGCAGCAGGTAGCTGTGTAGCCATTCTTCTTTGACCTGACCCCTCTGGATACTGGTGTTGAATTCTCTGGCCAGTTCTTCCATGTCATCATCTGATATCACCATTAGGTCACCATATCGGATGCCGTCTGGGCCTGGGGCGGTGTTAGGTGATTTCTTGAGCATCGCACGCAATATGTCAACTGTGATCGTCCATTCTTCGTCTGTCCCGACCCCCTCGCACAACTGAGAGAGTGTTGTTGTGGTCCTCTGTCTGGCGGGCTCGTCTTTCTGGTCAGTCTGTTCTATGTAGCGTGCAAGAAGGGCCTTACCTTTATCCGCATCCGACTTTTTCCATGCGAGGTCTGTGCCTTGAAAGTCTGGAATACCCCTACGTTGTGCAGCACCGTTCATGCTCTTGTGGAGGCGCCAGAATGTCGTAAGAGATTGCTCGGAGCACACCTTCCTGCAGAACTCGTCCCATTTGTCGGCCTTGGCCTGTTTGGCGCAGGATTTGAATAAAGTCGTCGTCCTAACGACCTTAGTCTTCAGGTTCGCCAATTCAACCAAGACAGTTCGTCACAAATATGGTAAAGGAGACCGTAAACATTTCCCTCCAAACATGAAAGAAGATAGGAATTGTACTAATAGTGCGCCGAAATGATTTTTGCGTGTGGATTAGCTTTCCTTATTATCAATGTCCCTCGCCTTCAGGTGAACCCGCTCCGACTTCAGAGGTACTTATAATTTATGTCCCCAAGTCAAGGACGAGAAGTCAATATTTTAGTCCAACTGTCCGGTGTAGGGGTTGAAAACCTCATCGAAATCTAGAGGGGCGACTATAACACTTCTTTTGGTATCTGTATACAAGTAAAGTGGTCATTTACAAAGCATTACCAATTTCTTAATGTGTTCCACTTTTCAGTCTTGAAAACTAAGCCATGTTCAATGTGACGTAATCTCAGGTTGATGTTGAGACATTTTCAAACTGAAAGATTCCTATTCGCAGAGCTTTGTGGCACATTCCAAACTCAAAATTCCAAATCAACAGCGTGTTTAATTCCAAAGTGAAAAGTCCCAATCTACAGAATATGTAATTTCAAACTGAAATGTCCCAATCTACAGTGTGTAATTTCAAACTGAACAGTCCCAATCCACGGCCAGTGTAATTCCAGTTTGAAAAGTCTCGATCCACAGAGTGTGGTTGGTCGCTCCAATCTGAAAAGTCCCGAACCACAGAGTGTGGTAAACCATTCGAAACTGAAAAGTCCCGAACCATGCAGTGTTGTGAACGTTACAAAATAAACAAGACATTACAAAATGAAAAGTCCCGAGCTACGTTCGGTATGGAAATATCCGTCTGAAATTTTGATTTTAAAAACCATAATCGTAATAATATCAAATGCGCGTGTTGAAAATTAATTAGACTGGTAACTATTAATTTCACAAATAAATCAAAGTAATTTTAGCCTCTAATTTCCCATCATAATTGCAATTATTGTTATCATCATCATCATCATCATCATCATCATTAGCTTAGTCAGTCTACAGAATGGTGTAGAAGTCATTTCAAGATGACACCCCATATGTGTCTTCTATTCTGATGAATCATTTTCAGCTCTGAGTGATCTTCAGTCTTCTTGTGTGTCTATGTGGTGTAGTTCTTAATTTTTTTTTTTTTTTTGCATTCTCTTTATCTTACCATTTGGATTCTGTCTTCCATTTTCTTCACTACTGTAGACATTCATGTCTCATTTTGTGACCAAAAAATGGCAATCTATTGTTTCACAATTTTTTTTTTTAACTGTGGTCTAATAAGCCCATTTCTTTAAGAAGTTTTTCATATTATTTATTTCTTGTTTAGCGCACTTTCGCGTGGAATGATAAGACCAGATAAGAAAAGCTTCCACGTTCGCTTCATCCTTTTTGTCTAGAGGTCATGTTTTATAGCTATATATAGCTACAGAGAACCGTCTCCGTGGCTAAGGGCTTGCGAACGCGGTTTGTGAGCCCGTATACCCGGGTTCGAAACACAGCGGTGCTGGTTTTTTTTCGAAAAAGGTATAGGTGCCGGTCGTTCAGAAAGCAATGGCAAACTACTGAACGTATAATTTGCCCAGGAATTACGAACAGCGAAAATGCTGGGGTTGACTGCTACGTCCTGTGAAGAACATGCAACTAATTTTTTTTTTTTTTTAAATAGCTACAGAATCTACTTCTCAATTATTGTTAATTCACTTATAGCATGTTTACAGCTTTACAGCAGTTCCACTAATTCCATTTCTAATCGTTTCCCCCAACCTGAACTGCTACTAATTGGTTTCCGTGTCGCCTGTGTGTGTGTGGTTTTTTTTTTTTTTTTTTTTTGGGGGGGGGGGGGGTCGATTTTAAATTTTTATGCAGACATTTTCATGTTGTCGTAACAGTGCATTTTTCCGCGGGGGGGGGGGGGGGGGGGCTGACGAAGACTTTAGCCGCAACGTCCATTGTGTGACATGTATCGTATTCTCGTAAAGCTTATCGATTCTACTTCCCATTTGTATTTGTTTTAATTCATTCATTGCACAGCTATATAGTGATACAGACCAAATATGTGTAGTGTTTATTCTTTTGGGCAGTCTAATATTGATGTTAAATGTTGTTATAAAATGTTTAGTTTGTCCGTAGTTCAATCTTGTCTACTGCGATCATACGTATTTTATTCCTACCTTCTCGGCTAGCAGGGAAGCTGCGGTAACGAAGTGGCCAGCACGTAGATCTACGGGACCGGTGATAACGTGTTCGAAACCCCACCGAGGAGAGGTTAAAAATTGATATGGGCTCCCAGATCGGCCCAATGTTAAATTGATACCAGGAAATGTGGGACATAACGACGATCGGGGTGATATTGACCACACTACCAATCGACTGCCGAGTGATCTATAACAACATGGATGGGTTGTACCATACACTCAGGACGCCTCGATGTGTGGAAAGTATTCCTTTTACTTTATCCTCACACAATTAAAAATGTCTCCCGAAGACGTTTCCCGCTATTGGTCTGTGATGTGGTAGGGTCAACATACGTTGAAGGTCTGAATGTACGCAAGAAGAGGAGACCAGTCTTTACCTCACTTAGTGAGGTGACGAAGGCTGGAGTTGAACACTTGCTCGACCACGCTCATGACATTATCAGCGTAGCTCCCTATCAAATACGTTAATGTGTCCGCTTCCCTTTTACGATTAGTAGTACTTCTATTTGACCAAGATAGGAAAACGTCCAGACGTGGTCAATGGTGTTTCTATCAGTGCTAATAATCATAATGTATGTTTTTCGTAAATTTCATAATGTATACTTTACCATCATTTATCTGCATACCAATTATTGTCACTATGTTATTTATCTCGGTAAGCAGTATAGCTTCACTAATTTATAAAACTATTTAACTGCATTATTTAACATTTCTGTGCAATCGACATTGTTTCATCTACGATAGTGTTAGATCACCAGTACGACAGCTATGACTACCAGAGTGTGTGTATTTCGGAAGAGAATCCCTATATCAAAACAGAGAACTATGCCGCCGATATACCAGACGGTGCACTACTTCCGGAGAATGCATACCAACATTACTATCAAAGTAAGTGGACTATTTTGTCAGATATACAGTGTTACGATACTAATACATACACGCACATTTAAGTACATGTGTGAGTGCATGCATGCGTGCATACCTTGATACTTACGTGCATACCTACTTACCTAGCTACACAAACATACAGACATATACATATATACCATACAGTACCATACCAATGTACTTATTCAAAAGCTACATGCCAGCGTGGCCGCCGGTGTTGATTCGCTTGGCTTAAACTCCCGGTGTGCTGATGGCATGGAGGTGGGTTCAGTCCATACACCGATCAGCTGGACTTAAACGTTGACTTCTCGTTCAGAAAGCAATGGCAAACTACTGAACGTAAAAATGGCTAGTAAATCACAATGGGGTTGGGATTGATAGCAACGTACGGCAAAGGACATCCAACATTTGTTTAATCGAAATGGGTGTAACTATTCAGATTGAAATGACTGTAACTATTCGGATTGAATTGGCAGGAGTGCAGACAGACTGGTGTTTTTTTTTCGTCCTCTCCCACGCCTTGAGACGTAATGGGTATATAGTAAGTAAAAGTATTCAGATTGGCGTATTTGGGATATGGTTCTTCCATATTTTTATTGAATAATCGTCGCTCAGTTGATCATATGGTTAGTATCACGACTATGCCTTTACTTTCCAAAACATTTCATAGCACCAATTAGTTTGGGTCGTCCTGGAAGCCCAGATTAATTTTTTTTTTTAAAGAAAGAAAAGAAAACATCCCTGCCACGAGAGGCATTCGAAAACATGATCATCAGACGGACATGCAACTGCTAGCCAACGCGCTTCTGCGGCTTCAGTCCGTAACTTACTTTACTTTACAACGCTGGCATGCCGCCGAAACGCAGTCCTGTACTTCTTCTTCACCTTCTACCTTTCGCCTCCCAGTAGAGTCAGACCCTCAATCAACCTTTTGTAGGCTTTTTCGTGGGAAGTTGGATTTTTCAGCTAAAGTTGTCTACGTGATGAGATAGCCAGTCCCAAACCAACCATCCTTAATCGCCTCTGACGACATGCATGTTATGTTACAGAGGTATTATTCTGTGCTACTCCATATGGGTCTCAATAATAGACGCTTGAGTCCTTTGCTTACTCTACTATAAACCGCCTTAGTCAGAAAAAAAATAGTTCGTTGGAGTTTTTGTCAATCTTTGGATACAGATAAAATGAACCACGTATACTTGGACTCTTATAAACCCAGATAGTTACAACTAAGCAATATTTGTTATCACCATAAATTATAGACGATAAGTAAACGAACTTTGAAGCCCCAGTGATATAGTTTTGCAGAAGATAGCCCAAAATTTAGAATGAGTAATCTACGAGGGCGAGTCAATAAGTAAGTCACACAGTTCTGTGGGATGGCAGATAAATGTAGTTGGTGTTTTCTACAGATGTCAATAGGTGACAGCAACATCGAACTTTGTATTCCCGTTCGTCAGGTGGCGCTAGGTGTCTCATGCGCATGCGCAGCGCATAAACAAAATGGCGACTGTACTTATGGAGTGTACAACCAAAGAGCAACGTGCTGTTGTGCGTTGTTTGTGGGCAAAAGGACTGCCTGCAAAGGACATTCATAAGAAAATGCTTCCTGTTTATGCTGACTACCAGCCCGAATCAAAGCGTGCTTCAATGTAAGTGAAACATCCTTCTTCGTCTTGTATCCAAAAATTCAAGGTTACGCCATCAACAGAGAAGGTTATGCTAACAGTGTTCTGGGATTGTCAAGGAGCTTTGAACCAATTTCAAGAAGAAAGGTGACAATGTGAATTCTGAATCGTACTGTGAAGTTCTATCAATGCTTCATGATGCAATTCGAAGAAAACGTTCAGGACTGCTGACTAGAGGAGTGGTGCTTCTTTATGACAATGCCAGACCACATACGGCTCGATTAACTCAGCAGAAAATTAACCAACTAAGGTGGGAAGTTCTGGAACATCCACCTTGCAGCCCCGACTTAGCCTCTAGCGATGTCAACCTTTGTGGTCCACTGAAAATCCACCTTGGTGAGAGATATTTCACGGATGACGCCGAAGTTAAATGTGAAGGGAAAACGTGGTTTAGAAAACAGAGCACGCAGTTCTATGCAGCCGGTTTTGGAGGACTTATAAAACGATGGGATAAGTGCATCAATGTTGGTAGAAATTATGTTGAGAAATAAAGGGAAATTGTATGTATAAAAATAAACTCGTTTCAAGTAGTTATCATATTTAGTTATTTTTCTATAGCCAATTGTGACTTACTTATTGACTTTCCCCCTCGAACGTGACAAAGCCACCAAAGACAACTTGCCACAAACATCGGAACTGGCAGCGTCATTTTTGGTACGTTATGAGAAGAGAAAAATTGAAACATATTGTAATAGAAGGACAGATTTATGGAAAGAGGGTTAGGGGAAGACAGCAAGGGATAATTAATGACAGTATTTCATCATGGCATGGAAGAATGGCAGCACACGAATTGATACGTACATGCTGTTAGAGATCGCCTGGTGTGTAGAAGCATGATCACGCACGCCAGTCGATAATGTGCCTGGTTATTATAATGACAAATATTTGTTTTGGTGTCGGAGATTGTGGATTAAGGGTTAGTTAAACGCGGTTTCAATAGACTATCATCTATAAGTATGTCTCCGTGAACTATACTGGCATTATATATGTGTGTGTGTGCACGCGCGCACGTGTGTGAGAGAGAGAGAAAGGGCAGAATGTCAGACGGGCCTGCGTGCCCAATTCTTAACCCTTTGAAAATAAAGACTTATTATTATTATTATTATTATTATTATTATTATTATTATTATTATTATGCTAGTCTCTTTAAAACTAGCGTGATGCCATTTAAAAATATGATGAGCGGTTTGTTTATTTCAGTTAAAATGGTTCATTACGTTATTTCATTATAATCTGAACTTTTCCCTGTAGTATACACATGACGAGATACCGCGAAATATGTCAGGCAATAAATTGTGCGATATATTGTTTGTGTCTTCATTGTTCAGATTAACCCAGAAACAATTTTGACCGATTTAGAATTGGTGGAAATCCAGTGCATACATCAGATATGCAAATGACCTTGTCCTCCTTTTAAATAGTGTTAAAGGAATTGAAGCGTTAATCATATTTGCAAAAAAAAAAAAAAAATGATACATTGAAGATAGAAATATTTTAAGGCCTCTTAGTCCCACTATGTGTCTTTCGGTCCATTGTGGTCCATCAAGGTCTTCTACCAGTGTTAATGGTCAGTGATTTAGTGATTAGTGTTTGCAGTTTGGATGACCGTCTCTGCACCCTGATCAGATCAACTGCAGATAAATCAACACTTTGATCTTAGCCAAAATGCCGAGAAGCGATCAAAAAATCGTTTTGGAACTTAAAACGAAAACCTAAATATAATATCCATAGACAAAATTTTCGTACATGTCAACCAAACATCACAAGCAACAATGAAAGAATTCAAAATGCTTGAAACTGTGAATATCTTGGCTTCATAATCAAACAACTATGGGGAATTTTAAAAAAAAAACAAAAAAAAAAGAAAAGAACTACCATATTAACTGCAATGCAGATGCAGAGGTTAAACAAGTAGTAACAGTCTACGGCAAAATAATATGTGTGTGGCTTTTTTTTTAAAATATTTTTTTGTTTGGTGCTCACTCGCTTTGAACTCAAACGTAGTCTATACACACTATTTATGGTAGTGATGGACTGAATTTTGCAAATGGGTTAGCCCTATTAACAGTGTCCATCGCCATCAGGCGAACCCACTCCGACTTCAGAGGTTAGTTAGTTAGTTATCAGTTGGGGTATCTTCGTTGCACTCCGGACATGTCCATAGGTGCTCAGATCCTCCCCCCAGCATATGCATCAGCGTCCGGTGGCTAATAGTGCCAGTTCTGTGTTGGTTGACGAGGCGCTTTGTTTTCCCGATGTACCTCTCGCGTCTGGCTGTGCCGATTCTTACTCCCAGGTCTTTCATCCTGGACAACGATGTGGAATCACTGGCGTCAAAATCCTCTGTTCTCGCCATATCTTTAAGGGCGTTAATAACATCGGCACGATCCATGGGCTGGCCATCTACAGGGGGTGCAGAGCCAGCCAATTTATCAGCTCGTTCATTTCCCTCGACTCCCGCATGTCCCGGGACGAAGATGAAGGTGACTTTGCGGACAACAGACTTCCGCAGCGACTCAGTCCACTGTCTACGTACAGATCCAGCTTCGACCTTCTGAATCATGCTCATTGAATCACTTAGTACACACACGTTGGTATAATGCTGTGATTCCAGCCATATGAAAGCCTGTGTAACTGCCATCACCTCCATCGTCATGCTGCTCGTGGTCATGGAGTGGGCACCACTGGATTCTTGAACGGTTCGGCCCGCTGAGCGGGCTGTAAATGCCCACGCACTTCGCTGCTGCTTTACAACAGATCCATCTGTATAGATGAGCACTTCGGGGCTATCTGAGTGATCATAGATGAGCGCGTTAACCTCTGCATTGACAGCGGCAGGGTTCTGCTCTCTGCACCGTCTGTCGAGTGTGATAATGCAGGAGAAGGTACACTTAAAAGCTGGAGGCACCGGCACCCATTCCTTGCCGGGGTTGATACTGGTAAGACTGCAGACCTGTCCGACGACATCTTCCGCCCGACCCATCCATGATTTGCCCCTCTTTAGCCTGTCACCCTTTTCTCTGAATACAGCGTCATGCAGAGGGTGCTGCTCATCTGCACTTATTTTTAAGTATGCACGAGCTCTCCAGATCTTGATTCTGTGTTCCATTGTCGGGAAGTCAAGGAGGTATCTCATTGCTACACAGCTGGTGTCTTTCGTGCAGCCCAAAATGATGCGCATGGCTTCGTTTTGTACCTTGACTTCAGAGGTACTTGTAATTAACATCCCCAAGTCAAGTATGGCAGGTCAACATTTTAGTCCAGCTGTCCGGTGTAGGGGTCGAACTGCTTACCTCGGCATCAGCACACGCCAAGTTTAAGAACACGCTCTCTTATCCATTCGACCATGCGGACCTGCTGAATAATGTTTTTGAAAACATGCATCTTTCCTTTGGTAGCGTACAATGTGACTGGCGGATTATTTTGTGAGCATCAAAGCAGACAAGAAAACGAATTTAAATCTTACAGAAAAATTCTTAGAAACCATGGCCTAAGGAGAAGGAAAAATACTGACATTTTACAAGGTCTGAACATTGAAGAAAACTGGCACATAAACATCGTTATATCTCGGAAACTGAAACCATCATCATCAAGTGCCATGCTGAAAGGCGTGGGCGGTCATATCTTACACGATCACCAGTCTCGAATCATGTCTGTGTTCTTGTCCCGACCATGCCATGCTGCCAAACCATCAAGGTATTTATGCCTTTGTCTTCCTCTTGCTCTCTTCCTAACAAGCTTGTCAGCTGTCACTAAATTTTAAAGTCCATTTCTCCTTACAACATGTCCAACAAATCTTGACTTTCTACGTCTAATTTCTCCAATCAGTCTCCATTTCTCATGTGTATCTTGAACGACTGTCTTATTTGGTTTTCTGTCCGTCAACAGTATATACAGTATATACAGTAACAATATGAGTTCTGTATAGCATCACTTCAACACTTTTTCTCACTGCAATTGACAACTGAAATACCTTTGTCATAATAAACTCCACGGCGGATGAAAGCGTAATTCCTGGAAGAAGCGGAAGGGGTATATTAGCACGACGATGGCTACAGGGCATTGGGACACCGTGGACATGAAACATGTATGAGGCGGGGAAACTTGCAAGGGTCAAGAATATGTTCAGCGAGCATTGATGAGAGCGAAATTATTCAACGGACCTGCCTATTGACGTGGTGAGTTCAGATTGAAGATTGGACCTGTCGGAAACGATCCGCTCACAAGATCCACGAATAGGTTCGCAGAGCAGCACCGAAATCGCTGTCAGTTACTGAAGGTTGGTGCTTATATTAAATAGGAGTTCAAAGCACCCAAGATCGTGTTCGAAGTGAAATTGTGTTAATCCGCGCTGATCTGAACTGACCTGACCTTAACTCTTAGGGTACGTACTCAAACAATGTCTTTACAAGCTGATATTTAGCGGTGACTTTCCGCCCATCATTGGTCATTGTCGTTTGAAAGTCATTCCTTCATTTAAAATTATAACTACGAATTCCACCGCAAGTCAACATACAGATTAGCAGAAATGGCTTGTAGAAATCAACATCATTATGTGTCGTGGATGGTAATGGTTCGTCAGTCTTGGATGAGGTATGCGTTCTTGTCCCTTTTATGGCATGCCATGGGGCCAAGCCACTCAGATATTCATCTCTCTTCCTTCCACTTGCTCTTGTCCTATCCATTCTGTAGAAAATCTACTCGGGTATAAACACATACAATATATTTTACTTCGTAGAGTCTCAATTACTGGAGCAACTCTAAATGGAATATGTTACATTTCGGGCTAGTTTGAATCAACCTCAAGTGACGTAGGGTACATTTAGGAGCAGTGTAATGTTTAGGAAGTTAAGAGCCGATAAAGTCAATGCAGTGTGCCGACGCAGCTGGCTGGCCGATACCCACGAGTCTCTAACGCTAGTTCGATTACACGAATTGGATATGGGAATGAATCCTATATAGTCAGTCACGCCAGTGTCGTCTTCAACGGCGAAAGAAGAGACATTACAAACATCGGAGGACTGAGCACTTATGGGAATACCCAGCGTGTGGGGATATCGATAATAGTAATAGTAACATAACACTAACAGTCGAACTTGAGTTTGGCGTTCACTACGGGAGGGAAAGACCGGCCACTTATTCCCGCGTACACCCAGCCCCCCCCCCCCCCCCCCCCCCCCCCAAAAAAAAAAAAAAGAAGCGATGTTTCTAACACATAACATACCCACGGCAGGTTTTTACAACTGTACTTGCTTTTCCCTCACTTTTGCAAACAAAGAGACCAGACATCAAACCCTGGTCCGACCATTCTCATGACATTGTCGTTTACCAACGCAGTTCACTATCAGAAATTTAAACGGTTTTTTAATACGGTTTTTTTCGTGAAGCTGTCGGCGATTGGTGTATTTACTTCATCAGCAGAAGTCGCAGATTATCGTCCCCTGGATGAAACCCATTGTTGGTGTAAAGTTAACATGTTCGGCAGGCCACAACATGTACTCATGTTGTCCTGAGCCTCTAGATTTGCGCATAGAAAGCAAGAAGAGAGTACCTGAAGATCACTGCTTGCAGAACTACTGTAAAGGTAGTTATATACGGTTTTCTGTGTGGTGTGTTACACCGCTTGATTGACTTAATTGTGGGGACATCCAAGCAGGAAGTATGTCATTTTGTCGAGTTACGGGGAGTGGTCGCCACGTTAGGGTCACCTTTCCAGTCATTTTATAAAATTATTAAATTTGGTCTTTTATATATTTTTCTATAACGATTCTTACTGCCTATGTTTTTTTTTTCTTGTTTAAGCAAATAACAAATGACATCATTATCTTCGCTTCAGTCGAATCACCGCAATAGTTACATTTTGTTTGACAACACACACAAGAGTTCTAAGAAGAGTGTGTGTCACTCTGTAAAAACTGAGTGAAAACACTTCAAAATGAGGTCTCGAAATTTTACCCTTTGCCACGAAAAATTGATTAAAGCCCATTCGAGAAGCTGAATGACAAAGATGTTACAACCCTTGATGGTTGAAATAATTTTTGTGCAGTGAAATGCAATGCTGAAATTAATAAACATATTTAGATGTTAGAAAAACTATAACAATTTCAATTATTACTCTTCGGATAATGAAAGCAAATTTAATAGTGGAATTATCTCTGATAGTAAACATCCTGGGGTGGGAGCCTGTCCTACTTCTTGGCACGTCCTCCGATGTTTTGTCTAGGGGTTAGCTGTGAATATGTTGAATAAGCAGCTGTGAACCAACTCAGGTAGTGGTGACTGAGGGGAGATGATTTAGTTGGTGGAGCAGCTATCTAAAAAATACATCATAACTATGATGTGGCCATCGGCGGATAAGAAATCCCATATATATATAACCTCTTTCCATCCTACTGCCTTGCAGGGTCTGTCTCTTAGACCAAGGCAAACTGGAGGTAAGGGGAAACCACCACTGTATTTTCCCAAGAAAACCATACCTGTACACAGAATTGATAAAAATAATGATCTTAATGGGAATTCCTGGGGAGTTTCTGGTAGGGAGCATCATGAGCTATAGGTGATACTCGATTGTCATCAAGCAACTGTGTACAAATTAATTGTTAAAAATACACTAAATGTTGGTACATGGAATGTCAGAACACTTAGTAAGTATGGAAAATTAGATATCAAGAGAGAAATGAAAAGAATGAAGATAATGTTTTCATAATTCCAACATGACTTTGGCTGTCTGAGGCCTGCCAATGAAAGAACATCAATTATAACTCCCAACATGTTTTTAGGTATGTGAGGTCTGCCAATGAAAGAACATAATTATAATTCCAGCAACTTTTTAACTAGCTGAGATCTGCCAGTGAAAGAACATAGATTACTCCACTCTTTCAGTTCTTACAAGAATTCATTGTGTAATGATTGAGATTCACAGGGAGTTACCTATTATACATCACAAATTGCTTGGAACTGAAAGAGTCAAATCATTTAACATCCTAATTACCAGTCACATTGCTCAGTGAGCCAGGAAACAAGACATAACTGTAAGAATGTCATACAGTTGTGGCCAGGTGCAGAAACAATAGGGAGAGAAATCTAGGTCAATGCTGAGTATTCTATTAGCATAGCAATAGCTTTGTCACCCCTGTGTTATCAGGGCCCATTAAGAGAAGTAAAGAATGGGGAAACTATAACCTACCAAATATGTCAAAAAGGTGACCAAGAAGAGTGGACACGGGACTGCTTCATTCTGTAGATAACTTTAGCTCTCCAGAGGGCAAAGTCACCTGTTTTGAGAAGCCCCATTCTAGAGCATAGCGGACAGCAAACAGCTATGAGACACATAAAGTAATTCCAGGGTTGACAATATTAAAGAATGGAAAACCTACAGTTGTCACACTAACACCTATTGCTAATGATAGGTAGGCCTTAAAAACTTTGTGGCAGTCTGACAGCCCACAGATGAGGTTGTGAGATAGGAGGAGAATTTTACACACATACATGCTGACTTAATGCTTAAAACCATGGCCAGAGGTAGCATGTGTGTAAGTGTAATCAATGGAAGGTTGTGCTGATAATATAATGACTGAGATTGGACAAGGGTTTGATGCTTATGCTTATCATCCACTAAGGGAGGGAAGGACTGGTCAGTATTCAGGCCTACAAAATATGGTTGTCATAGCACTTCTCAGACCTATAAAAATGTTTCTTTTATTTAGATGACCGGAGTTAGTGGGTAGCTGTACTTTTGTAAAGTGGATTCTGACGCCCTACTTTACTTGTTCCTTTTGTCTTAGAATACTTTTCATGCAATGTGAAGATTATGTAATGTACATTCAGGATGGTTGCTTTGCACTCATTGTATTTGGTCAAGCAATTTACCATCGGCAATGCACTTCAGAGTACACATTAATGCTTGACCTCTTCCCTTTTGTAACTTGCACTGCCTGTAAAAAGAAAAAACACTGTCATTTACTGCCTGTATAGTACCTTGCGGTGTATGGCAGGAGTGTTTTGAGCCTGATGAATTAAAAAAAGAGTGATTTAAATTGTCGATCATGGCAGTTTTAAATTTACTTTCATGTCTATTTGCCCACACAAATTTGAATTGTCCAAATGAATTTTAATGGGAGTCATGGGAGCATATTGGCAAGATGATTACCTGCCAGGGCTGTAGTCATGGGTTCAGATCTGGGCGGATTCAGATTCTTAAACTTTGGTCTGGGCTTCCAGGTTGACCCAGCCTAAACTGGGTACCAATAAATTTCTTGGGAAAGTAATGGCAGCAGGTGTGATACTGACGACATCACCCACTGAGTGCCAGTTGGGTCTATGAAAATATGGGTCTAGCACCATGTGCACAGAGCACCTACAGGCGTGTAAAAGTGTCCTTTACATTAGTTGACGGATCAACATCACGGCACACAGGTGTAGCCCATAAGTACTCTGTCCTAACTCAAGCCTGAGTCCGGAGAATCTCAGCTCAGTGCATGAACTCCATAGCACCGGCGAGGATCCTGAAATACTTTGGGTAGACTTTTAACTCAAAATTTTGCTCGGGCAGAGCCGTTATGCTACTCTTTTTCGATTTCCAACTGCCAAGGGATTTTTTACATGCACAACAATACACACGGGCATCCGACTTCACTACCCAGAGACCAGAGGACATTTTGTTACTAGAAGTCCAAAACAAATTCAACATAGAAGTACAGAACAGATTTGATATATTGTCTGATCTAGAGATCCTATTCCAGGATGTGGATGATCAATGGGAAATGTTGAAGAATTCAATCAGTTTGGCTGCAGAAACAACTATTCCAAAATTAAAGAAGGTGGGTCGGAAGAAATGGATGACTGAAGAAATTTTACAACTAATGGAAACAAGAAGACTCAACAAAACTAATTCTGCCAAATATGAAGAAATTCACAGACAAGTCAGAATAGTATGTAAGGAGGCAAAAGAAGCATGGCGTGAGAAAAAATTGCTTAGAAATTGAAAAACAACACAACAGTCAAAGTACCAAATTAGTGCACAAAAGAATTCAGGAACTTACTAATAAAAGAACAAGTATATCAGGAGGCTGTCTAAAAACTAAAGATGTGCTATTAAGAGAGATGTTAGGCAGGGATGTGTAATGTCTCCAGATCTTTTTTCCCTATACACTGAAAATATTTTCAGAAATGTAGAAGATATAAATGGAATCAGCATTGGAGGACGAAACATCAATAACATTAGATATGCAGATGATACAATATTGATTGCAGACAATGAGCAGGATCTGCAACAATTAGTAGATGTGGTTGTTGCACACAGTGAACAACTTGGATTAGAATTAAATTGTAAAAAGACACAGATTATTGTCGTCACTAGGAAGAACGAAAATACCACAATGTAATATACAAGTAAATGGGAATATTCTTCAACAAGTGAATCGATACAATTATCTCGGAAGTCATAACATCTGATGGGAGATGCCTTGTAGAGATTAAAACAAGAATCACCATGGCGAAAATAGCCTTTAGCAAGATGAAAAACATACTGACCAATAAAAAGATGTCAATTGAAACGAGAAAAAGAGTGTTGAGGTGCTACATAGAGCCTGTTCTTTTATATGGATGTGAAACTTGGACAATGAGCAGTCATGCTGAAAAACATCTGATGGCTGCAGAAATGTGGTTTCTGAGGAAAATGCAAAGAATACCATGGACAGACAGAAAAACCAATGACTAAGTACTACAGGAGACAAATGAAAATCGTAAATTGATTAGAGAAATTAGACGTAGACAGTCAAAATTGTTTGGACATGTTATGAGAAGAAATGGATTGGAGAACTTAGTGATAACTGGCAATATCGAAGGGAACAGACCAAAGGGAAGACCGAGAAGTAAATACCTGGATGGCTTGGCCACATGGCATGGTCAAGACAGGAACACTGAGCTGATCCACAACTCTGGTGATCGAGTAAAATGGCAAGTCATGACCACCCACGCTTTCCGGCATGGCACATGATTGATTGATTAATTGAAGTCCAAGTGAAAAAATCCTTGCCCTTACCAGGGCTTGAACCTCCAGCACTCAAGGCGGACACCATACCTCAAGACCACTCAGCCCTCTTTACTTTACTTTACTTTACTTTACTTTACTTTACTTTACCTTACTTTACTTTACTTTACTTATATGAATAAAAATGACCTCAGCAAACTAACATTAATTCATTTTACATGTTAAACAACTCACAAAACACATTGTCTCTTTTAATCACTTGACTGGTTGTTATTCATCATGTAGCAGATTGAGTTGTAACAGAATGAGTTGTTATGTATTGATCACTGTAAGTTATGTTAATCTATCTGTTTTTGTTTCCCAGATGACTACGGAAGCTATTCACCGGAATGTGCCTCATATCCTCATTTCTTTCCCAATGGGAATTGTTCAATGGCCTCATATACTGTTAAACAAAGTTTGGATTTGCAGCACATGTCCACCAGACAAGGGTCACCAATCTCAGATGAAGGTTTTGATGAACCAAGCATTCCTGATGAAGCCCTGCCACGCTTTTTAAACATCCAGGTGAGATTCCAAAATTTCTCTGCCACTTTTATTATATATACGTATAAAATTTAGTAGTATGTTTTTTACAGGATGTTGCAGTCAACCCCAGCATTTTTGGCTGTTTGTGATTTAAGAGGTAATTTTTATGTTCAGTAGTTTGTCATTGCTTTCTATGTATACACACATGCACGTACAGGTGAATGTGGAAAGGCAAACATATTTTCATAGTCTCCTTCATGTGTCTTGCTGGCTGCCAAGGACACTCAGTTTGTGGACAAACAATATTATAGCATGATATAAGACATTACAGTGGTTAAGTCACCTGTGCCGCCTTCTGAAGGTCATAGGCTAATTCCCTGGACTTCAGGGATCTGAGCATGAGTATAGTTTTTCCAGAGATATCTAGGGGTCATCACTGGAGATATGAAGTTCATGCTTAGGTGCAATGCTCTCTCCCAGAGACCGAGCCAGGTGGGGTGATACCTGGTGCAGTGAAATTGGTCCTCTCGACTTTAGTACTACTAATTTATTTACAAGTTCCTGTGCTGATATCCTTTCATGCATGATGCCAAGCTGAAATGTTTCACTTTAAAAATGTTTTGTTTGATCAGATTTGAAACTTGTTCTCGTTTATTGTTGTTTACTAATGTCTGCAGAAGAAGTCTTCTCTGGGTATATTTTACACTAATTGGTAGCTCATTAAAGCTTAAAATTCTCTATACAGATGTGTGTTTCTGTGAATAGTGCGCTAACCTACATTATGGTGGATTCAAACCCCAGTTGAGGAGGCATTGTTTCCTATATTTTTGCATACGTCATGAGTACCATGATTTATCTATGAAGAAGTTTTGAGGAATGAATGTGATTTCTCTTTTTCATATCATCCAGAGTATGTTCAGTTCTATCACTTTGTGATCCACCAAAAGTTTGTTGTAGATTTACCTTCACTTTTAACTTATTTTTCATGCCAGACTGTCAAGATTCATAGTTGGTAATTATAGTTGGCTTTATAGTATCAGATGGGTTATTTTTCTTCATCTTTGTTCACCTTCAGACATCAGCATGAATATAGAAGAAAGCAGCAGCCAGCTTGAGCTTGGTGACATCTCAGTAGTCTTGGAGCGGGTGTAGGCCAAAATAGTTTTCTGTTCAGCATATGTTGGATACTCTTGCAGCAGATGTTTAACTGTCATTTTAGCAGTTCCTCTCATAAGTATCGGCCATGTTTAGTTCATTAATTATGTGGTATTTCAGTCTGTTAGAAGGTCAACCAGAGAGACGAATAGAGACGGATTGTATGTGCAGCAAAGAACCTCAATGGCTCGGAACGCTGAAGAAGAAGAAGAAGATTTCAGTCTGTTGTGTCCTGTGCAGAGTTTGAAGATGGTAACTTGTTCTTTTCTGTAGAATTGGTAGTAGGCATCATCTTTCTGGTTGACTGGATGCTCTGATTATGACTTGGGTCTACAGTTCCATAATTGCTTCTTATAAATCTCATGGCTTCATGATAAGTTATGTCTATAGCATTCTGAGTTATTCTTCCACCTTCCTTTGCAGTCTGTCATCCTCTTCATTTCCAGGTGCATTCAGTGTGAGGGGATCTATTGTATTACAGCCATTTTTTAAATTCTGACAAAGTCCAAGGAGTGCTGGTCTGAAGTCTGCTAGTTCTGTGCTGTTTCACTGTGTAGTATTGAAACAACTGACTTCGCACATATATTGAGAGCTATGTGTTTCTCGGTGTGTTATTCAATACTTATTTTGTTGAATCCTTGAAAATTAGTCTTGAATCATGCTATAATATTATCTGTCTATTGTAGCCGAAGAGGAGCACATTGTTCTCCCTCAGGCTGAGCCTAGGTATGGAGCTGGCTGATTATACCAATCTCAGCCTGGAAACACCTACTACTGTGAGGGCACTGGAGTGTTAACTGTCAATTAAAAGGAGATTAGCTAGTGTTTCATACAGATTTCCTACACATAACGTCTCTGAGTCTTAGCCGCTCAGAGCTCTCTGTGCCAACAGAGATGTGACATTGCTAGACAGAGCGATCAGCAGTAATGTTTTCCCAATTTCAAAGTCTAAACTGCAGTTATTCATTGGGGCTCTCAGGGCAGCCTTGTGTATCTTTTTTGATTGGCTTCAATTTGCTGGCCTGAATCAAGTTGTCTTAGATCTAGTTCAATACAGTTTAGTTTCTATAGCATTGATTAACTGAGTCTAGAATCAACAACATAATATTTTGGGTAAACCCATAGATCCGTTACCTGCAGCAAATGCCACACGTTGTGGATGCTAAATTGATTCCACTGTCACGCTGGTTGTTAACATGCTGATGTTGTCCTCTTATACATCCCTCTCTGCCTTCCCCATAGATGCTCCGTCACCTGCAGCAAATGCCATAAGTTGTCGATGATAAAATGATTCTGCTGTCACACTGGTTATAAACATGCTGATGTTGTCCTCTTATACATCCCTCCCTGCCATACCCAGAGCTGAAGTTAAATCCTTATTTCACCATCCTTGAAAATGTTTCATCTGTTACTGATTGCCGGTCTCCCTGGTCGAGTGGTTTGCAGCTTTCTTTGTAACCCCGAATACTCTCCTGGTTGACGTGAGCGCACAAAAATTGGAAGCGCTGACTTATGAGAGTATGGAGCCGGTTGCTCAGAAAGTCGTGGCGTTCTGATGAGCGTAATCTAGCCTAGGAATCAATATACAGCTGAAAGATGCTGATGTTGACCGCAATATGCTGAAACAGGATGGAAACGCGGCCAAAAAAAAATCTGTTACTGATTCTTTAACTAGTCATTCATAGGCAGTCTTCATTATGTTTGCCTTGTCCATGATGAGTATTCAAAATGCTGGTGATCTTCAAGCCAGCCAAACTGCTCGCTCATTACCTCTCTACCATCAAGTCATCATCCACTAAACAGAAACTGTGACCAAACAGTTTTAATGTTAATATTCTTTAGAGATTCAATATTATCTGGGGCACACCATATTGTCTTTGGTTACTACATTCATCACATACTTTCCTTTTAAAAAAATATTGAGTTCACCTGTGAAGTAACTGATCATCATGTGGTGATTTGCTAGGCATAGACTGAGCTAGCTAATGTCTGCACTTTGTAATTCACATTTATTTGTATACCATTCACAGCCATTTATAGACTCTGACAGGGATTCACATAGCGGTCGCAGCATCTCATCAAGTCCTAAAGAGAAGAGAAGACTAGATGGAGAGTTAGTGCCATCTCATGAGAAAGAAAGGCGAAAACCAGGCCGTAAACCAGGGCAAGGTATTTTTTTTTTTTTTTTGCAAAGTCTATGAGCACATTTATTGAACAACATGGAAAAAAAGAAGGTACTCATGGGTTGGTCAATATATGGGACATGAGTGTCTAATTGAAAATGCTGAAGGGCAAGAGAAAAACAGGATGTCCAAGAAACAACTACATCACACAAACAGGCAGGAACATTGAGGCTGAGCTGAGAGTTCCTGGGAACAAGAGATAATGGATGAACATGGTCAGTGAAGAGACGTGCTAGGCAACTAGTCTCCACAGATTATTTGTTGGGGGCGCTCGCTCGCTTTGAACCTGTGTAATCTATACACGCTACATCTAGTAGCACTGGACTCATTGTAATTAGCTTTCCCTATGACCATTGTCCCTCCAACTTCAGAGGTACTTATAATTTATGTCCGCAAGCCAAGGACGAGTAGTCAGTATTTTAGTCCAGCTGACTGGTGTAGGGGTTGAATCCCCTACCTCAGCCTCAACACACTGGATGTTTAAGGAAGAGCTCATATCCATTAATCCATGCTGACCACTGCACATTTATTGGATATGTGTGCATGTGCAAAGGGTTGGAGTGTCTTTGGGGCAAGTTGTTTGCTTCAAAGTCCAACGGTCCTGGATTCACATCCAGTTGAAGATTCTATTTTTGGAAGCATATTTTCAGAGGAACTTGTCGTACTTCCCTGGATCTCTGGGTAGTGGATTGGATACCTAACCTTTGCAGGATGGAGTACCCATTCCTCCACCAGACCATGGTAATGTGAAACCATGATAGCGGGTGGTGGATGCAGCTGGAAAGCAGCCAACAGATAGTTGTTGGTTATGGTCTCCTGTTTCACGATTGTAGGCAGATCTTCTGTAGAGACAATGGCTACAGTCAGCGACTAGTATGGTCACTGCCAGGAAGGAAAGCAGTGACAAACCACCTTGTTTTCAGATGCCTAGAAAGCCATGTATGAACACAATTCATTCGCTGTATTGAGCTAATCCTGATAATAGATAGAAAGAGTAATGACAATATTTTAAAAGCAGTTAACTTGCAAAGAGAACTGGTTACTCAAATCAGAAATAGACAGTCCACTTTCTTTGGACCAGTCATGATGAGGGAAGAGCTGGAGAACCCCGTGACAACAGGAAAGTTGGATGGCAGGAGAGGCAGGGGAAGACCAAGAGAGAAGGTGCTGGACAGTTTGACATCATGCCATGGAGGAGCATCAGTGTCAGAAATGATTGACAGTACATGAGACAGAATGTTGTGGACATACATGATCACCAGCGCCATATGGGATGGACTATGAGAAGAAGAAAACCTAGCCTTCTTTGACAAGATAAATAATATGAGATCCTTATGTGAAAATGAAAAATCTAACACTTCATTTAATCCTTGATACATTTTCTTATAAAATATTTAATTCAGTTTTATTTTAAGATGTTACCATAAGTATCATATGAAAATATTCAGTTGTAAATTGTTTTTAGGGCCATGTATAAATATTTTGCGTCTTCCCTAACAATTATGGGTCAATTATAATTTGTCTGATTGTTTATTATATTTGCTTACTGTGTGTTCAGTCTACTCAAGAAAATAAGGGTTAATAAAGAAAAGAAAGATAACGTTACATGCACACATTACGTGTATTTACATATACAAACAGGCACATTTGCTTGTACACATACACACAGTTTTGTAATGTATATAATTTTATGAATGATAAAATAATGTACACTCTCATTCAGTGTTTTCTTCTGGTCAAGCCTTGAAGTTTTTTTGGTTTATATTGTGCAATGTATTTTTATTCTCCCAGTATCTAACGTTCTCCACTTATGGGAGTTTATGAGAGACCTCTTGCACAATGCAGACGGCAGGGGGATTATTGAGTGGGTGTCCAGGCAAGAAGGTGTGTTCAGGGTCCTCAACTCATCTGAAGTTGCTCGCCTGTGGGGAGAGAAGAAGAAGAACAAGAAACAGATGACATATGAAAAGCTTAGTAGATCACTCAGGTAATTGTCAGATATTTTTGTTCCTTGAGTTTGTTAAGGTCATCTAAAATCTGTAATGCTAATGTGAAAAGTTGTTTGCATGTCCTTTACAGGACATTGTAGTCAATCCCAGTATTTTTTTTGGCTGTTTGTGATATGCAAGGCGGTTTTTATGTTTGGTAGTTTGCCATTGCTTTCTGAATGACTGAAGCTCATACCTTGGAAATCATTGCAAGGTCTGCTTCCAAATTATCTGCAGCTGATTTCAAACCCTCAACTCTGTATGTTGGGGAATTGTAAAATACATTCACTGCACCTAAGCCAAAGCCCTGGCAATGCTAATATATTTATTGTTTGTCAGTAGACGTTTGTGTCAATAAAAGCGTGGTTTTAGTCAATAGAAGCATGGTATCTGCCGGTAAAAGCATGGTGTCTGCTAATATAAACATGTTATTTGTCAGTAGAAGCATGGTGTCTGTCAATAAAAGAATGGTGTCTGTCAGTAGAAGCATGGTGTCTGTCAGTAGAAGCATGGTGTCTGTCAGCAGAAGCATGGTGTCTGTCAGTAGAAGCATGGTGTCTGTCAATAAAAGAATGGTGTCTGTCAGTAGAAGCATGGTGTCTGTCAGTAGAAGCATGGTGTCTGTCAGAAGAAGCATGGTGTCTGTCAATAAAAGAATGGTGTCTGTCAGTAAAAGCATGGTGTCTGTCAGTAGAAGCATGGTGTCTGTCAGCAGAAGCATGGTATCTGTCAGAAGAAGCATGGTGTCTGTCAGTAGAAGCATGGTGTCTGTCAATAAAAGAATGGTGTCTGTCAGTAGAAGCATGGTGTCTGTCAGTAGAAGCATGGTGTCTGTCAGAAGAAGCATGGTGTCTGTCAATAAAAGAATGGTGTCTGTCAGTAAAAGCATGGTGTCTGTCAGTAGAAGCATGGTGTCTGTCAGCAGAAGCATGGTATCTGTCAGAAGAAGCATGGTGTCTGTCAGTAGAAGCATGGTGTCTGTCAATAAAAGAATGGTGTCTGTCAGTAGAAGCATGGTGTCTGTCAGTAGAAGCATGGTGTCTGTCAGAAGAAGCATGGTGTCTGTCAGTAGAAGCATGGTGTCTGTCAGTAGAAGCATGGTGTCTGTCAATAAAAGAATGGTGTCTGTCAATAAAAGAATGGTGTCTGTCAATAGAATCATGGTATCTGTCAGCCGGTCTCCCTGGCCTGTCAATAGAATTATGGTGTCTGTCTATAGAAGCATGATGTCTGTCAATAGAAACATGGTACCTGGCAATAGAAACATGATGGAATATGTCAGTAGAAACATGATGGAATATGTCAGTAGAAACATGATGGAATATGTCAATAGAAACATGATGGGATATGTCAGTAGAAACGTGATGGAATATGTCAGTAGAAACGTGATGGAATATGTCAGTAGAAACATGATGGAATATGTCAATTGAAACATGATGGAATATGTCAGTAGAAACATGATGGAATATGTCAGTAGAAACATGATGGAATATGTCAATAGAAACATGATGGAATATGTCAATAGAAACATGATGGAATATGTCAATAGAAACATGATGGAATATGTCAATAGAAACATGATGGAATATGTCAATAGAAACATGATGGAATATGTCAATAGAAACATGATGGAATATGTCAATAGAAACATGATGGAATATGTCAATAGAAACATGATGGTACCTGACAATAGAAACATGATGGTACCTGACAATAGAAACATGATGGAATATGTCAATAGAAACATGATGGAATATAATTATTGTCTGTGTATCTTTGCATGCTTTTGTTTTGGACTTCAGCTTTCACCATCGCCATTGTCCCTCACTATCAGGTGAACCCACTCCAACTACAGAGGTACTTGTAATTTACATCCCCAAGTCAAGGACGAGATGTCAACATTTTAGTCTGACTGACAAGTGTAGTAGGGGTTGAACCTGCTACCTCAGCATCATGTACACCAGATGTTTAAGAATGAACGCGCTTATCCATTCGGCCATGCTAACCTCTGTTTTTCAATGTGGCTTTCTCAGTTGCCTCACCAAGTTGTTTCAGCGCCAGAGTTCTTAACTGTCCTTATAACTTTTTTTTATGTGACTTTCTCAGCACCCTCACCAAGTTGTTTCAGCGCCAGAGTTCTTAACTGTCCTTGATAACTTTTTTCAATGTGGCTTTCTCAGTACCCTCACCAAGTTGTTTCAGTGCCAGAGTTCTTAACTTCCTTGATAACTATTTTTTATGTGGCTTTCTCAGTACCCTCACCAAGTTGTTTCAGCGCCAGAGTTCTTAACTGTCCTTGTTAACTTTTTTTTTTTTTTTGTGGAATTTTTAAATAGAACTTGAAACAAATTTTATTTTTGTAATATGTTGTGGGAAGTAAAGGTGGTCTGAATGACATTGACCACATCCTTAATCAAAAGCTGATTGGTCTATAAAAAATATGAGTTTATACGATAGACCCAATATACCTCATGTCATGGAGAAGGGTCTTTTATTTTCATTCTTATACTACAATGCAAACCGCTTAAGGTGATCTCGGATGTGGCGAATTTCTGTTGTGAAGAACAATATTGTATTGTATGTTGTTAATGCATTACTATATGCTTGAACTCTTATAAGAGGATAAGAAGTATTTCTTGGGTCCCAGGTGAGTGTGCCTCATCACGTCTGCACTGTATTAGTTGTTTGGTATAAGATACTCCTTTCATTAAATTGTAACTGCATTGACCACATTTATAGAATTATAATAAAATATCAGCATTCCCATCTTAAAAGTCGCATAAATGTATCAGACAAGTAGCAACAATAACCAATGAGGCCATGAGAATTTATAACAACATGGGACACTAGAATTAATAAAGAACAAGACATGAGAATTCATAATAATCAAGGACACTAGAATCAGTTACAATAAGGACATGAGAATTCATAATACTGTAGGACACTTGAATTAGTAACCAATAGGGACATGAGAATTTATAATAACGTAAAACACTAGAATTAATTACCAACAGGCACATGAGAATTCACAATGACGATGGACACTAGAACATACACTGACAGGCACATGAGAATTCACAATGAAGATGGACACTAGAATCAATTACCAACAGGCACATGAAAATTCACAATGACGATTGACACTAGAATCAGTTACCGACCATATGAGAATTCACAATAATGATGGATACTAGAATCAATTACCGACAGCCACATGAGAATTCACAATAACGATGGTCACTAGAATTAAACAGCAAATATTGAATCACTAATGTTGTTAGTGCCGGTCTCTCTGGCCGAGGGATTACACGACTTTCTTTGTAATCCTGTTTATCCACGCAGGATAATGCAGCACGCGAGAATTGGAAGCGGTTCTCCCCGCGTTGGTGACTTGCGGGATAACTGAGCTGGCCGCTCAGAAAGCAATGGCAAACTGCTGAGCGTAATCTTGCCAAGAAATCAACAATCAGCTGAAAGATGCTGATGTTGACAGCGATGTCCTGTAAAGGATATGCACATTTAAAAAAAAAATGTTGTTAGTATACAACCACTAATGTTTATTTTAAGTCATGTTGTGCTGTAGCTCATCTATTTTTGCTTCCTCAGGTATTCAAGATTAGAAGGTTACTTTGCCGACCTTCCAAAAGACAAAAACTACCCTAAAAAACTCTGCTTCAAGTTTGGGTCAAAAGCCAAAAATTGGCGATAGCGACAAGATAGGAAATAGGAGGTTGAAATGTATGGAGATCTTGCATGTGAGGATTTGTGCTGCATTATGATTATGTAAGAGCTGTCCTGTCATTCATACCCATAATTGTACAAGTTCTATGTCATTTGCACATTGTTTAAAATACCAAATCCTGCCACAGTTAATATGCTTTATGTTTATGCAGACATGAGATTGTGCTTGACCACTGTCAGGGGTGTGGCGTATGTATCATAGATATGTATCCCACCAAAACTGATTAGCAAAAGCAAAGATCTGTTCACAATAAACAACCATATGCTTAAAAAATAAACAAACAAAAAATAGATAGTCATAGCACGTTGTTATCATATTGGCTTTATTCAGCTCTGTAAGATGTCTCATTGAGAGCACTGCCACGGTGCCATATTTACCTGCATCATGTACATAAGCAGAATAACTTTAACCTGAGCCTTGTTATGTTTATTGATTGTGTGTATATATATATATATATAAACATTGCTGTGTTACTGTAATATAAATGTCATAGATGTCCTGAGGCATGAACTTAATTCTCTGTCATGCTTCAGAGACCCGACTGTCCCCCCTCTGTGCATTAATTCCTTACTGTGTGTACTCAGGGCAGGAAAAATACTGAAAAGGGGATCAGTACAAACACCAAATATAATTGGAAAGTTTGATGAAAAGAACGACACAGACAGATCAAAGTGAATGTTTTGACCAGTCTTTATCAGTGAACAGACAAAGAGTATTTGATTTGATTACATCATTTCCCTACCCCGTTCAACCTCAAAGAGAAGTTATATTAGGGCCCATCCCTGGCTCAGATTAATAATCCTGCGACTGAGTCAGCCACAAATAGCGGCTGACACAGAATATTAATTTGAAGGTAATTGTTGTCCAAAGAGGGTAATGGTTAGACAAGAGTACTTAGCCGGAAAATTGAAGTATTACAACCACAGAAAAGTAATGTACTGGTTACAATAAATAAATGAAAACCACACTATGTCTGGAAAACAAAATTATGGAATGGCGGAATGAAACTGAGGTGTAGAAAAATTATTTTTAAAAAAAAACTGCTGGTATCTGTGTGGATTTCCTGTTGTCTAGCTTCCCTGTTATATTGTGTGTCGATTTCAATTCCAGTACAGTTCAGGAGCAGCAGCCATCATCCCCCATGTTTGATACATTAGTGAAAAGGTAGCTGGTCACTTGAGCACATTATATTGTGACCTAGTACATTCATGTCACTTTCACACCCCTCTTGCAATATCTGCCATGGGGTAACCTCTACCTTATATTTCAAAGTTTATAGCTGTATTGATGAGAATCTCCTACCAGTCAAGGGCATGTGATTGCTAATGTTTGGAGGCATGTGTCATAGTTACTTAATGCCTTCTATTGCATGCAGTTGTTACTTTAATAACCCACTCTATCCCAGTTCGCTTGTCAGTTGGTCATGCATTTAAATTCCTATCAAGGTTGATTTTGTTTTTTTAAACATTGACCTGGGTTCAAAGTTCAACCCAGCCTAAAATGGATATCAGATGTCCTCGGATGTAAAGGCAGCTGGCGTGATATTAACCACATCACCCATCAAGTGTCGATTGGTCTCTTTAAAATCTGGGCTAGCACCATATACCTAGTATGTAAGAGTCCTTTACTTTACTACTGTCTTATTTACCTTATACTCAAGACACCTGAAGATGTGTACAAGCTTTACTTTGTATCCATTGTTTCTCACAGCTGGTCTAACACAAACTAATGTTACTTTTACTTCTGAACCAGGCAACTATTACATTTTATTAACAAATGTCTTGGATATAAAGAGTTAAATGTGGTAATAATTATTGGTTATGTAACACACAGTATTGCTATCACTAAAATTAAATACAGAAAAACCTAAAAAACCTAAAAACACATGGAGAAAACAGGTGGAGAAGGAAATGAGTATTATGGGGAGGACATAGAGGTGCATGGGAGAGCTAAGTATAGGACTGCTTGGAGTGAGGGACTATGCCCAATGAGGAATAAATGAAAGAACTCCTCTCACTCACATTGACAGTTTCCTCCTCTCACTAATCATGTTTGTACTCTTGCAGCATCTGTATATTTCTGTCTCACATTTAGTCAGAACATTGCAAACTTAGTCACTATTTTGTATGTGGTAGTAAATTGATGTACTTAGTTTTCTAAAGCTCTGTGACCATTCAATTTGTTCATGTATATTGAAAGTGCCTGCCAATAATATTAGGAATTTTATTTGAATGTAGTATTTTTGTAACATTTAGTATAAATTGGATGTATGTAGGAAAAATTGTCCAGTTTGTGGATCCATATAGGAATGTGTCAAGTTATTCATGTCGTTTCTGAGCAGATTGATTTTTGTTGATTTTCACAGTGGTATGCACATTGGCCGTTCAATAAGCAATGGCAAGGTGTTTAACAAACATTGCCTAGAAAATCATAAACTGTCAAGAATTGTTGGGGTTGATTGTGATGTCCTGTAAATCACATGCGACTAGCTTGATTACATTTCATTAACCCAGTCTGCCTTCTTTTCATCATCATTATCATCATAAGGTTAGTCATCTGAAATCCTGTTTTTCGTCATGTCATTACATTATCCCCGTTCTCAGTAGTTTTCTTAACTTCAGTGACCGAAGCCTGATCATTCTTACATGTATGTGTTGTTTATTACTCATCCACCGCTTCTTTGCTTCTTATATTGCCTTCCAATATTTTCAGGTGCAGCCCTTTTTTCATCACATTGTATCCCAGGTCAAGATATGTATCAAATAAAAAAGTAAAGATGTATCTAATAAAAAAAGTAAAGATGTATCTAATAAAAAAGAGAAGATGTATTTAATTAAAAAAAAAGTAAAGGGTCTCTTTTACACACCTTGAGGCATATTGGCTACATGGTGCTAGCCCCATATTTCATAGTCAAATGATCATGTGATTGGTGATGTGGTCACTATCACTCAGGCCAGCTCGACTACCAAATACATTTCCTGGTACCCATTTTAAGCTGGACAATCTGGGAGTCCAGGTGGGTTTGTAGAAAATCTGCCTTGATGGGGATTTCAGCATATGAACACCAGGCCAGCATGCAGGTCCTGCACGCTACTGTAAGATGTGTATACCCATTCCGGAAAGAAGGAACAACTATCATTATAGCACTTACAGCACTTTTATAGGACTTATGTAACCATTACTGGTATGCGTTGAAGGAATATTTGTGTGCGCTCGCTTTCAACTCAAGCATAGTCCTTATGCACTACTTCTAGTAACACTGGATGTAATTTTGCTTGTGGATTAGCTTTCCCTATTACCATTGTCACTCTCCCTCGGACGAACCCATTCCAACTTCAGAGGAGGTACTTGTACTTTACGTCCCCAAGTCAAGGACGAGAAATCAACATTTTAGGCCAACTGACCAGTGTAGGGGTTGAACCCCTTACTTCAGTGTCAGCACATTTGATGTTTAAGAATGAGCTATCTTATCCATTCAGCCATGCTGACCTCCTGTTGAAGGATTTTTTTTCAAGAATGCTGGCCAGGCAATCATCAATTAGTTTACAAGCTAGCTCTTTGTTTTGTTTTTATTTTTACCTCTGATAGGTGCACAGATGAAAAGTATCTGATGTAATAAGTCACTCACATTAATTGTCAGGAGGAGAGGTGTGAAATATTGCATAGAACTTGTTTTGCTGCAAGGCAAAGAGTTTTGGAATGTGAACAGACAAATTTAGTAAAGGAGATACGGTTTCTGAGATGTGTGTCACGAATAGCTTGGACTGTCAGAGTGACTAACAAGTGCCTGAAAAAGGCTGATGAAACTAGAACATTATATTTATCTATATGAAAGAGACACATAACACTCTTTAGTCATGTAATGAGATGAGAAGCATTGGAAAATGTTTTGACGACTGGAAAGTTTCTCTGTAGACTTCCATTCTTCACACTCATTCAGTTTATATCTCTTCTATTAAGTCCTTGACTTGATGGCAGTGTTCACACCCATGCAGTTTATATTTCTTCTTTAGACTTTTAGTCAGAACTGCAGTGTTCACACTCATGAAGTTTATATTTTTTTTATGAATTTTACTGTTTCCTCCCTGTGATAACATTTTCTTTTAATCAATTTTGGACCAGACAGCTGTTACATAATAATAGTTGTTAGAGTCAGAAGGTGGTGTTAAGTTATTGTTCAAGATGTGATAAATAAATAAATGAGTTGAAGAAAATGTTTAATTAATGTATGGAATAGAATTTTGAGTCTATGTAAAAAGCAGAGACAAGTTGGTCTAATATAGTTAGTTAGTTAGGTATCTGTTGGGGTGTCATCACTGCCCTCCAGACAATTCCATTGGTGCTCATATTCCCCCCCCCCCCCCCCCCCCCATTCATAACCCAGCATTCTGCGTTCAAAACACAGCTGCGAGCGATTTGGAAGCAGACTGCCTTGCATTACTTTCCATACAATAGTATGAATGTTGGCCGTTCAGAAAGCAATGGCAAACTACTGAACGTAAACTTGCCCAGAAATTACAAACAGCCAAAAAAATGCTGGAGTTGACTGCTGCGTCTGTAAAGAATATGCAACAAACTTTATTTATTAATATACCAAATTCTGAAACAAGACAAGCTCAACATATAATTTTGTTATAGACAGATTTAGAACAATAATTTAATACTGTAACATTTAAAAATGAACAATTATATATTTACATAAGGGGGAAATTATTCAGTTAAATATTTGTTCATTTCATATTTCTTCAGCTTGTAAATTGATGTTTTTGTTTAAAGTAGTTGAGCATGTTTATTTTGACACTGCCAGTTGTTTCTTTGTTAGTGTCACTGTTAAGCTTTACTTCTGTGAATCATAAGTGATAAGAGATGTTTTCATATTCTATATCCATGTTGGGTTAATTCTTCTTGTGTGATACTGCTGTAACTGTTACTAAATATATATATATATATATATATATATATATTAAAAAATATATGTAAAAGAGTAAGTCACTGTAGTGCCTGCCATTTGTATGTGCCTAGTGCATGTACTGAAATGAACACATAAACATGATTATTTTTATTGTTATTTTGCTGGCAGTGCTGATAATCTGTTTTCATTTGTTCCATGGTTCAAAAGTCTCAGGTTTAACAACTGTCCTACGTAGACATGTTTATATGATGTCAGTGCTTGTATTCTCTTCCTCTCTTGAGAATACAGGATTAATCTTTGATGTGCAGTGTTCTTGTTTTCATGTTTGTTTGTTTTTTTATTCAAAGTGACAACAGCACTTTAATGATGTGTGTGTGTTTTGTTTTTGTTTTGAGGATGTTACAGACACTTTGAATTGTTTTGAAAGTGTTGCAGATATGTATTGAAGAGGAGTGGTCAGTGTCTTGTTTTATTGTATATATATCCTTCAATGTGACACTTAGCGCACTTTACATTTAAATATCTTGTAGGACCAGTGCAGAGTAACCTGAATGAAACGGGTTAAAACTGCAGTACAGCTGTGGAAATATAAACAGTATAAAAACTTGAAGTGTAGGGCAACTTTACAAAATACAATTATGGAAAATATGAGTTGTGGCAACAAGCCTTCATTAGCAGCCAACAACAACAAAACCACAATATATAAACAAGTGAGATGACATTACTGAACTGAGACATTTCACATACAAATCACTATGATTGAAAACATGTGACATTGTGAGAGCAACAGACATACAGGAATTGACATTGAGACAGTTGGAAACAATATCATAAAAGTTAAAACGTTTATGACTCAAAAAATTTCAAATTCTCTTATTGGTTGTTAGCATAGATGTGCTTAATGTAAGGATTATCATGAACACATCTATTATATTATAGGAAAATATTAACTGCCTATGTCTTTGACAGATCATGCACACACACTCATAGATATATGTATATGCAGGTGGGTGGACAGAGCTGTAGTTGCCACAGTAAGGTGGAATTTGAATATTTATGTGACTTCATAACTTAGGGGTCAACCTAACTTCAGAAAATGAATACCAGAACCTTCTGTGGGAGGTAAAACTGCCAGTGTGCCCTGGCCAGATTATCCACTGAGTATTGTCATTTGATTATGTGAGTCATGTGCCAATACATGTATGTGAGACCTTTATGAGGCATGTTCAAGAAATGTGTGTGTGGGATCTTTAATAGGCATGTTCAAGAAATTTTTTGGCTCTCTGGTGAAAGGGTTACGAATGTAATTCATAATCCACCATGCCACGTTTGAAAAACAGCTGTGGGCGGTGTGGAAGCTTGCCAAGATATCATAAACAGCCAAAAATGCTCTGGTTGACTGCCACGTTAAGGATATGCAACCAACTTTAAAAAATATATGTGTGAGACCATTGTAAGGCATGTTAAAGAAATGTGTATATGAGACCTTTAAAAGTCTAGTTGAGAAGATGTCTAACTTGGGTCTATTTTGTTACCTTCTCCTCCTTGTTTGTTTGTACACAGCAAGGAGGCTTTTTCATGCTTGTCTGCACACATACAGGAAATTTTTTCATGCTTGTCTGTACACATAAAGGAAGCTTTTTCATGTTTATCTTTACACAAGAAGGAAGCTTTTTCATGCTTGTCTGTACACAAGAAGGAAGCTTTTTCATGCTTGTCTGTACACAAGAAGGAAGCTTTTTCATGCTTGTCTGTACATAAGAAGGAAGCTTTTTCATGCTTGTCTGTACACAAGAAGGAAGCCTTTTCATGCTTGTCAGTACACAAGAAGGAAGCTTTTGTCATGCTTGTCTATACACAGGAAGGAAGCTTGTTATGCCTCTCTGTACACAGGACTGGAGCTTTTTCATGCTTGTCTATACACAGGAAGGAATCTTGTTATGCATCTCTGTACACAGGAATGGAGTTTTTTCATGCTTGTCTGTACACAGGAAGGAGGCTTTTTCATGCTTTCCTGTACACATGAGGGAAGTTATTGAAGTATGTGTGTGGTTTAGTTAGAGGCTTTCTGTATGATGAAACAATATTATGTTACTGTGCTAGAATAAGAAACATTTCTGTGAGATCATTGTTATCATATGTAGTAGTGATACTATTCTCACATATACTTTATGGACTCTTCTCACTAGCTAGCCGCATGTTGTTTATGAAAATTGATCAAACTAGGTTATGTTATCAGTGCTTTATTCATGGAATAGCTCCATTTGTTAAATTGTGTTGCTTACAAGCTTGTAGACTTGTTGCTAATTGTTCATACCTGTGAGAATGTATGTTGACTATTTCACAGGCAAGCATAATAAGGTAGAGAAATAGCAGACAGATGTGGGCATTTGTTGCATATGTGAAGTTTCTTTTTATTCCATGTTTGTTGTGAATGTAATAATGTGTATTTGTGCAAGAAATTAGCAGATCCTATAATTAACCAAGTGCATTTGTGACAAATAAGCGTGTGGATGCTTTTGTATGGATGTGAAACGTGGACGATGAGCAGACAAGCTGAAAAACATCTAATGGCAGTGGAAATGCAGTTTCTGAGGAAAATGCTAAGAATACCATGGACAGACAGAAAAACCAATGAGCAAGTCCTACAAGAGGCAAATTAAAACTGCAAACTGATTAGAGAAATTAGACGTATGCAGTCAAAGTTTTTGGGGCACGTTATGAAAAGAAATAAACCGGAAAACTGGGTGACAACTGGCAAGATTGAGGAGAAAAGAACAAGGGAAGGCAGAGAATTAAATATCTGGATGGCTTGACCACATGGCATGGTCTGGACAAGAACACTGAGCTGATCCACAATTCTGGTGATGGTGTCAGATGGTGAAACTTGACTCCCCACTCTTACCGGCATGGCACATGTGAAGATGTTTGACAAAATTAATAACTAAAGCAGACACTGACAACAAAAAGGAAAACATGATTCAACGTCCTTGGTTTCAGAGATGGCATTGTTTTGCAGTGTCCACTTTGTCAGGTGTCTTAACATACTTCTTCCTGTTGTTGTTTGAAGCTTGGGTGCTAATTATCTCAAGCATGCCTATATTTGTCTTTCATTTCTGATCTCTGCTGTAGCCTATAGTTACTGCTGTTTTTCTATTTTATGAATGGCAATGAATACCTATTTGTGTATTTATCTGTTATTATCAGGCCTCAAAGTTTCCGTGATTGCTTGTTTACCTTGTGTGTACCTTTGATCGGCCCGTATGGTAGAAGGGTGGCTTAACCAGCTTAATTTGCTTTAGTGAACAAGTTATAGCAGGACATCATTTTATTTCCATGTACTTTAGCCAAAGTGTGGGGAAGGGGTTACGAACGCTGTTTGTAATCCCGCATACCCGTGTTTGAAACACAACTGCGGGCGATTTGGCAGCAGGCTGCCTTGCATTGGTTTTTTACGAAATGGTATTGGTGCTGACCGTTCAGAAAGCAATGGCAAACTACTGAACATAAACTTGCCAAGAGATCACAACAGAAAAAAATGCTGGTGTTGACTGCAATGTTCTGTAAAGGATATGCAACTAACTTTTTAGCCAAAGTGTTCCTGTATGTAGTAACATGAAAGCATTTTTTATATTCCTTTTTGAGGGAATCATACACTAAGCTTGCTGTTATTAATCTTAACTTTGTAAAATTTCTATGAGTGCATTATTTGAAACTTCATGTATATTTGTGGACTTCATTTTTTTTTTTTAAATTCCCTGCATTTTGTAATAACTGATTTCAGACTGGCTGCTTGCCAAATGATTACACTGAAGTTTGGGGTTATAACAATTTATTTCATACAGTTACACTGTTTGAGGTGCATTTCCTCCCACAGGCAGCATTTCTGGTGAAATGAAACTAGCACCTGGCATTCTTCTTTCATATATCTTGTTGACGTTTCAGTATGTAATACACCCATATTTGAGTAGGGAATGGCTAGAAGATCTGGCTGACACTCGGTATTGTGAAGAAAGATCAGACAAACACATAATCATAATGCAACTGGTACCATTAGTATTAGGAATCTGTGCTGATTGTTGAAGATGAGGACTGAGCACATATGGGAATGTCTCAAATGCTGTAATGCTGGATTTTGACTTAACTCAACTCCTATATTTGGAAACCACAATAATAACTAATGGGAATTAAAGTAAAAAGGTGAATTTATCACAAATGTGAATTACCATTTCTTGATGTCACCGACTGAGGAGGAGATCAGAACACTTATGGATTGAATGATTCTATGTGCAGTGAGGATAATCTGATGATTATCAACATCACACATTGGATGATGCACTAGCTTATCAGCACAGGAGTCCCAATGCTTCACGACGAAGGATTTTATTTCTCACTGTGCAGGGTTAGCTGAACCTGCCAAAATGAGTACCATAAATTTCTCTGCAGTGGAGGTTTGGTGATGAAGGGAGTTGCTCATTCATCTCATAATCTAATTTTTCCCATTGTATGTGATTGGATCGAACTCAGAACCTTGGGTCGGGAGAATAAATCTCTCTGCTACTAGAGGTGAAATGTGGATTGTGATGTCAAGTCAATGCACCAGCCATGTTTCATATTTGAAAGATTACAGATATCATCATTTTTTTTTTTTTGGGCCAGTTGTATCAGAGGTTAAGCTGCAGTAATATTTGTTTCATGCGCTTTTTTGAGTCCATCCTGTCAGCATTTTACTTACTTCCTCTTCTGTGAGTCTATCAATTCCCTTATTGTTTCACAGATAGTCTGCTGTTAATATTTGTTTCATGCCCTGCTATGAGTCCATCATGTCAACATTTGTTTCGTGCCCTTCTATGAGTCCAACCTGTCAACATTTGTTTCATACTCTTCTGTGAGTCCTTCCTGTCAATATTTGTTTCATGCTGTGCTGTGAGTCCATCCTGTCAAAATTTGTTTCATACTCTGCTGTGAGTCCATCTTGTCAACGTTTGTTTCATACTCGTGTGTGAGTCCATCCTGTCAACATTTGTTTCATGCTCATGTGTGAGTCCATCCTGTCAACATTTGTTTCATGCTCATGTGTGAGTCCATCCTGTCAACATTTGTTTCATGCTCGTGTGTGAGTCCATCCTGTCAACATTTGTTTCATGCTCGTGTGTGAGTCCATCCTGTCAACATTTGTTTCATGCTCGTGTGTGAGTCCATCCTGTCAACATTTGTTTCATGCTCGTGTGTGAGTCCATCCTGTCAACATTTGTTTCATGCTCGTGTGTGAGTCCATCCTGTCAACTATATATGATCCTAGCATGTCCCACAGTGGCAAGGAAGCTGAGACTTTGACTTATTTGGCTGTCTTCTAATTGATTGTTGCTGTCGACATGTGCAGTTTCTTGTTTGTGACTGCTACTTTTTCTGTACTTTGATGTCTGCCAGGCAAGCAAGTTGCCGCAGCAGAGCCAGTTTCTGTACACTATTGTTGTTACAGTTACCAGCTCTTGTATTATACTGTCATTCTTTCACAGAATAGGATTGAATAAATATGTCAGGGTCACCAATTTGGTGGGAACTACACAAATCCCAATAAATGAAGAGGAGAGGAAAAGACACTGGTGCTGAAGCACACACTTAGAGAAAACCTGTCGTAATTTGTGGCTGAAATGCACCATGCAAATAAAATAAAAAATCGTTGCGGGATACCTAATAGCACACGGAGAATAGAAATAGAGACAGATGAATTATATGGGGAGGACAAGAGAGAGCTGCAGAGTGAGGGCCTATGCTCCGTTGGGATGTAAAAGGCAGCAGCAGAAGAAAAGAATACTGTTGTTTACATTTCCAGAAGCAGTGTTACAACTATAATGCCTTAAACAAACTAACTTTTGTAAATTTATTGTAGCCATTTCTTGCATTAGCTTGCTGTCCTTAGTTGTTCACTGTAATGAGAGTGTATTAAAAGCTTGTCATTCATTTTTGGTGGGGTGATGTACATGCAGATTTGTATCTGAGATAGCTGTGTTTACATTTGTTAATGTTTTTCCTATGCAAGATTTGTGATATTCTTACCACATATTGTTAACTTATGAAGTTACATTCCAGCTGTTTGTCTTGCATTTCTGCCCTTTGTTGTGTAAACTTATGTTTGAGCTAGCGCATCCTCTAATCACTGAAATAAGGTTTCATATTATTACAAGTGCATTTAGTGAAACAAGTGTTTTTGCTTTTACTACAAATTACTTGAATAAGGTTTGTCCAATGTTTGGCTAGCCTGTTTCTCAGGTATACTTCTACTTTGATGCATGTTCAGAAAAATTGCTGATGGCTGATTGCTGATTTTGCATTAAGCAGTAATGTGTGTCAATCTGCTGCTTTTCTAGTGACTGCCGCTTCCATCGATGATGAACTATAAATTTTAAGGCGGACTGTTGTGTTGGCATTCTGGCAGTAGCCTTATGCAAATATGCCTGTATGTGCTGTTGGTTTGTCAGGATTGCTGTATGTTCCACTTTTCACTTGCAACAGTGAGGAGCATTTTGTAATATTCACTGGCACAGGAACAGAGCATTATGGGGTGACCCTTTGTCGTAAAGTTGGAACAGCGAACAATGACTAAATAACTTCTACTTTGATGTGTGTTTCCACCACAAAACACTCAACCATACATAGAGTGTCTGTGAGGTTGAGAAAAGCTGTCATGCTTGTAGAGCACAATGCCTTCTTTGTATTTTAATGTAAGTGTTTTTGTATACTTGTCTAGTCTTAACCAGGTTCATATAAAAGGTACAAAAATATCTATTTAAAATAATGTTCATGTTTAATAGACAACCATTGCAGGCTACTGGATAGAGTTGTGGTTCTTCACTTTACCCACAAACCATTCACGGGTGATTAGATAGAATTGGGAATGGCTGTAATACAGCAGAGATCCATGTTACCAAGATTTGTTTCTACATACATGCCAGTGTAGAATGTTTACATCTGTTTTGTGGAAATGTTCAAGGTAAAGCATTTGTTTGATATCGATTATGTTTTGGAGTTGAAAGCATCTATGTTGTAGATTTAGGGATGTTGCTCTAAGTAGTGTGCAGCAACTGTGTAGTTATGTTCCAGAGATGATAGCATCTCTAATATTCTAGAGATGACAGCATCTATGTAATTATGTTTTAGAGGTGAAAGCATCTGTGTAGTTATGTTCTAGAGATGACATCATCTGTGTAGTTATGTTCTAGAGGTGACAGCATCCGTATAGTTTTGTTCTAGAGATGAGTTAAATATGTTCCAGAATTATAGATGATGTTAAATACAGCAAGGCAGCTGTGTGGTTGAGATGTTCTAGAGTGTCTGTATGGTTGAGATATTCTAGAATATGTGGTTGGGATGTTCTAAAGTGTGTATGGTTGAGATGTTCTAGTGTGTGTGGTTGAGATGTTCTAGAGTGTGTGTTTGGGATGTTGTAGAGTCTGTGTGGTTGAGATGTTCTAGTGCGTGTGGTTGAGATATTCTAGAGTATGTGTTAGTAGTTGAGATATTCTATAGTGTGTGGTTATGTTGTTCTAGTATGTGTGTGGTTGGGATGTTCTAGTGTGTGTGGTTGAGATGTTCTAGAGTGTGTTTGTGGTTGAGATGTTCTAGAGTGTGTGTGGTTATGTTGTTCAAGTTTTTGTGTGGATGAGATGTTCTAGAGGTGTGTGTGGTTGAGATGTTTTAGAGTGTGTGTTTGTGGTTGAGATGTTCTAGTGTGTGTGGTTGAGGTGTTCTAGTGCGTGTGGTTGAGATGTTCTAAAGTATGTTTATAGTTGAGATGTTCTAGAGTGTGTGTGGTTATGTTGTTCTAGTGTGTGTGGTTGAGATGTTCTAGTGTGTGTGGTTGAGATGTTCTAGAGTGTATGTTTGTGGTTGAGATGTTCTAGAGTGTGTGTGGTTGAGATATTCTAGAGTGTGTGTGTGTGTGTGGTTGAGATGTTCTAGAGAGTGTGTGGTTATGTTGTTTTAGTGTGTGTGTGGTTGACATGTTCTAGAGTGTGTGTGGTTGAGATGTTCTAGAGCAGTGTTTCCCAACCTTTTTTGTGCTATGCCCCACCTAAGGCTTTCTAAAGTTCTTATGCCCCCGCCCCAAACATATGCATCATTTTTAATATTCAAAAATTGAAATGTTCACTAAAGAAACTTGAATTTTTTTTTAGAAGGGCTCACGGTTCCCAGAGAGGAAAGAGCACCCCCGGTCCTGCGTCCCTGTGTGTCGGTTGTGTTGGGTGAATTTTTTTTTTTTATTTGGTTTGGCGGTTACCCCAAACAAGCTGGATCCCCCGTCTCCCCCTTTTTTGTGAGGACCCTTAGTCTCACTGTGAGCTATTGCCCACAGTGGTCCACCAGGCCCACATCTAAGGTGAAGGGTTTTTATTTGATCATCCCGGCCCCCGACCAGACCAGGCGCATTACTGGGGGTAGAGCAGCACATGCACCCGATCCTAGCCAAAAGACCGATAAGTTTTAGGAAGAAATCACTAGGAAATTATTGAGCAACCACAGTAAGTAAATTTTCAAAACATATAATGGAGAACTGAAATTCAAGTGCAAAATAATTTTAATGAAAGATTTTTCTATATTATTTTAATTATTAGTAATTATTCAAATTTAGTGAGATCCTTGCGTTTGATGCTTGCTGCAAAGAGATTTTATGCCAGGTTCCAATTTAGTTAACTTCAGTCTCAAGTCTCTCTGTTTTGTTATATTCAGCTGATTTCTTCTATTTTCGAATTGCCCCCCTTAACAATCGAATTGCCCCCCTGTGGGGCGTGGGCCCCACGTTGGGAAACACTGTTCTAGAGTGTGTGTGTGGTTGAGATGTTCTAGAGTGTGTGTGTGTTTGAGATATTCTAGAGTGTGTGTGTGTGTTTGAGATATCATAAAGTGTGTGTGATTTAAATGTTCTAGAGTGTGTGTGTTTGAGATATCCTAGAGTGTGTGTGATTAAAATGTTCTTGTGTGTGTGTGTGTGGTTGAGATGTTCTAGAGTGTGTGTGGATGAAGTGTTCTAGATTTAATATGAATGGCAGAATATACAACAAGGCAGCTTTACAGTTGAGATCTTCTAGATTTGTGTATTTGAGATGTTCTAGATATTTTGTGCATGGCTGGGATGCTTTAGAGTGTCTGTTTGGTTAAGATGCTTTTCTAGATAGTGTCTGTGTGTTCGAGATATTGTGTACCTAATACTCAGTTTCATCAAGGTGTTCTAGATAGTGTCTACCTTGGTGAGATATTGTTCTAGATCAGTGGTTCTCAACCTTTTTTGGCCCGTGCCCCCCTTCACCACATTCCCCCCCCTCCCCCCTTTCGTATTTCCTACCTAAAAATTTGGCCCATGCCCCCCTTCACCATATTTTCAGAACGTCATTCCCCCCTTTCGTATTTCCTATCTAAAAATCCCGCCCTCGCCCCTACATAGTATACGTAATAATGGAAGCTAAATTTAATAGCACATACTAAAACAAGTCTAGACGTCCACATAAAACATGATTTGTGGGTCTACTTACTTTATAAATTGAATTTTATAAGTGTGAGACGTACAGAACCGTAAAGTATGGAGGGAAAAACAATATCAAGTAATCGGTTCTTGTATTAACGCGATCTTGAAATAATCTTATTCCCCCTCTGGAAACCCTAAAATTCCCCCTGGGGGGGGGGGGGATTCCCCACCGGTTGAGAACTACTGTTCTAGATAGAATAAGACTTCTGTGTGAAGTTGTTCTGTGAGATGTTTTAGAATGTCTGTGTGGTCTTGTTCTCAAAAAGACTCTTTGCATAATTAAGATATCCTAGTTAAAAGTATAGATTACAGTAAAAACAATGGCTGTGTGGTGGAGGTGTTGCATTCCTATATTCTACTGTAAATTTCCAAAGTGTAGTTTTAAGTGTCAGATGTAAAGAACTACCAGATCTGTTTTCTTGTACATCCAACAGAAGAACAGTGGCCAAGGATGAAAATAACTAAAAGCACAATAGTTCTGTTCTTCATTTCTACAGACACAATTATTTATTGCCTGTGTCTTCTTCTTTCACATCCAGACCTCTTCAGTGCTTTCAGCTGATACATATTTACTCATGTTTTCCTGCATTTGTTTCACGCTTGTTCTAGTGGCATCTAGTTTTGGAAAAACCGCCTGCTATGAATATTTTACCATTCTGCATTGTACATACCTCTGTTCCATGCCATAGATTGCAAATACAACATTTTAATAAAGTGCATTTGCAAGCAGCAATACAAATTGTGTATGAAATAGAAATGTGTTTTATCTTTTGTTTTATAACCTTTGCTTGATTGTCTTTAAAAATGCAGTCTTTGCTCTTCTATCCTGTAGTGTGCCTATCTTAGGGTTTTATTTTGTTTTGGCATACATACATAATGCATGAATGTGTGCGTACACATGCATATACATACATAAATTTACAACCACAGTGCATACATACATATATTCAAAACAATGTTTTCCCGTAGTGAATTTGAATAATGAAGACACAAACAATAGATTGCACGATTTATTGTCTGGCATATTTCGCTGCATCTCGTCAGGTACATACTGCAGAAATCACACAACATAAAGTAAATTAACTAGATAAATCCTTCAAGCTAAAATATACACATGTTCGCACAGTAGTGTCAGTTGTCTATGATGGTAATTTTAAACTGACTAACATGTCTTTCTGTTTGTGCAAATCTGGCTTGCGTTGACATTACTGTGCAAATATGTGTATATTTCAGCTTGAAGGATTTATCTAGTTACCTTACTTTCTGTTGTGGGATTTCTGCAGTATATACCTGACGAGATGCAGCAAAATATGCCAGGCAATAAATCGTGCAAATCTATTGTTTGTGTCTCGTTATTCAAACATACATATATATTAGAAGGGTTTGAAAGATTTTTGTTTCTGGCATAAGTACAGACACGCACTCATATAATGTTATAATGGTATCAACATGTTTTTGTTTTTGGCGTACATTTAGACAAATTCATACATGCTTACAAATGCATATACATTCATACACATACAATCATGTTAAAATGGGTTCAGCTGTGATGCACAAACTTTGTAACACTGGTAAATATCTTCAAATAGTTCACCTCCTGCTCTACATTCTGTCAAAAGTAATTATACACCCAGGAGATGCACAATATCCATCCTTTAGGTCAAAATAGTGGATATAGGAAAGTGAATTAACACAACCCAATGTCATATTTGACTTTTCTACACATGTACATGCGTATTTACACTTATGTACAAGTAAGCATTCAAATACACACGTTTCATCCTAAAACCCCATACATTGATCCCAGTGGTGTCATGATAGAAGCATCAGCAATCAAGAGTCCTACACCTCTATGCTTTTAGGAATGGTGGGATTGCTGGCATGCATACACAATAAATGATCTTTCTTCATACGTACACAAAGTTATACATACAAAGTAAAGGATCTTTCTTCTTACGTGCACAGTTATACATACACAGTAAAGGACCTACCTTCATACATAACACAGTTATACATACAAAGTAAAGGATCTTTCTTCATACATGCACAAAGTTATACAGTAAAGGACCTACCTTCATATGTAACACAGTTATACATACAAAGTAAAGGCTCTTTCTTCATACATATGCACACACTTATACATAACACATTACAGGACCTTTCTTCATACACACACACATGTAGTTATACATAAAAAGTAAAGATCTTTCTTCATACATACATACACAGTTATACATACAATATAAAGAACATTTTTTGTTTATTTTCAATCATACAAGGTAGTTTAAATATAGTATCTGACCTTTTGTCGGAGAAATAGTTGTACATCAAGAATGATGATGACCATTTATTTCATCCAGTGGGGTTGAAAGTATGGAGCCGTGAGTTCTAACAGGATAAGTTAATAAGTCAGTCACAAATGGCTGTAGAAAAATAACTACACATGATAACAACTTGAAACCAGTTTATTTTTATATATACATTGTCCCTTTATTTCTCAACATAATTTCTACCAACATTGATGCACTTATAACATCGTTTTATTAGTCCTCCCAAACCGGCTGCATAGAACTGTGTGCTTTGTTTTCATTTACCAGCCATCCAACAGAACTGTGTGACTTACTTATTGACTCGCCCTCGTAACTTTTTCCTATCCAGCTATGCACCACTATACGGGACAAACATTTGTCAGCATAAACACTGACAACCCACCTTGGCGGGAGACACTTCGCAAATGACGCCGAAGTTAAATGTGAATTGAAAACGTGGTTTAGAAAACAGAGCACGCAGTTCTTTGCAGCCGGTTTGGGAGGACTGATAAAACGATGGGATAAGTGCATCAATGTTGGTGGAAATTATAAGCTTGCTGTTCTCGCAGCCTGACCATGGTTGTAGATTCTCAGTCATCGCTTGGTTCTTGTAAAGGATTTGCTTCTCGTAGAGCATTCAGAATGTCTGCCTGGTCCATGGCTCGTCCGCCTTCCACAGTAGCCCTACCTGTCAGCCTGCTAATTCCCCTGTACACCCGCACGCCCTGGCACGAAGATGAAACTAATCTTTGCCAGCCGAGACCGCTCCAGAGACAGCAGCCACTGTCTTCGGACCCACCCCATCTCTATCCTCCTGAGCATACTCATTGAGTCACCAAGGACACAATTTCCTAGCGTGTCGCTGATAAACAGTCTAGGTTTCACAAGCATATAGCAGTGTCGATAATACGACTGCTTTGTAGACTTTCAGGTTTGTTTGCAGGCTTATTTCATTTCTGACCCACACATTCTTGTGTGTCTGCCAAAGGTCGCGATGGCCTTGGAGATTCTTACATTCACTTCGTCATCAATTGTGGCAGCTTGAGACACATTGCTGCCAGGATAGGTGAATTTGTCCACAAAACTTCTGTGACCATTCACTTTGATATTCGGCATGGTGTGATTAATCCCTGGCGCTGGCTGGTACATAACTAGTCTTCTCCAAGTTGATATTGAGCCCAAAGTTGGCACAGACATATGAGAAAGCTGAAACATTGTGTTGCATGTCTGCCTCTGAGTAAGCATACAGAGCGCAAACAGAAGCTCTCTGACGGTGTCGCTGTTAGTTTTGGTTTTAGCTTTCAACGTGGTCAAGCCGTTTGACTCGGGCTCCGAAGGTTGTGGGTTCAATTCCGGCCGCGTCCATCAGTTCACGAATGAAATTTATCGGAGACTCCCGTGGGTCGTTGCTAGAGCTACAGTGTTCGTGCTTTGTGCGACGTTTTCCGCACTGCGGAAAGAGACCGAGCCATATGGGATAAAACCTGGTGCAATGAAGTCGATCCAGTCGACTTTTAAGCGACTTTATTTTTTTTTCAGCCTTCTGAGATTGAACAACTTTCCATTCTTGCGGTAGTTGGTGTCTATTTAAATGTCGTTGTTCTCGAAGGCATTCGTCAGCATGGCTGAAAATACGAGGCTGAACAGTGTTGGTGCCAGGACACATCCTTGCTTACTCCATTGGTGACAGGAAAGGGCTCAGACAGCTCATCATTTTCCTGAACTCTTGCCTGCATACCATCATGAAATAACCGCACTATTTGGACAAACTTTCGCGGACAGCCATATTTAGCCATAATCTTCCACAGTCCTTCTCTGTTGACTGTATCAAAAGCCTTGGTAATATCAATGAAAGTGGAGAACATTTCGAAGTTCTCTTCCTGACAATTCTCTTGCAACAATTCCTCATTCTTTTCTGAATCCACACTGACTATCAGGAAGAAGACCTTGGTCGAGATGGGCTGTGAGGCGATTGAGAAGAATTCAGGTGAGTTTCCTGCAAGTAAGAGCAAGGAGACGCCTCGGTGGTTGTAACAGGATTGGCGGTTTCCTTTACGTTTGTAAAGGTGGACTTTTGACGCGTCCTTGAAATCTTGTGGAATGGTCTCGTTCACCCATATGTTTGTAAAGACTTGGTGAAGCTGCTCTATTTGAACCAGCCCACCTGCCTTGTATATCTCTGCTGGGATGGAGTCAGGACTAGGTGCTTTACAGCTGGAATATTGCTGGATGGCTTTGTTTACTTCCACTGTGGTTGGCAGGTCATCAAGAGTATCATTAGCGGGGACTTAAGGAAGGCAGTTGATGGTTTCATCATCGAAGGAGGAGGTTGCATATAAGATGTTGCTGAAATGCTCTGCCAAGCGCTCAAGGATTTCTTTCCTATCGATGACCAATGTTCTCCCATCTGCACTAAGGAGGGGAACTATGCCTGGTGATGTTGGACCATAGACCGCTTTCAGTGAGTCGTAGAAGTTTTTCATATGTCTGTGTCTTCAAAGCTTTGAATCTCATCAGCTTTATTACTCAGCCGTCGGAAAAATACAATTACCTGAAAATCTGAAACCCTAATTCCCTTCCATGGGGCTGTACACACTTCTGTCATCGATCGCACCATATTTGAAATGATGCATTTCAGCAAAGTCTCTTGGGAAATGCCGGTCTCCGTGGCGAAGAATTTACGGACGCTGTTCATGATCCCGCATACCCGCGTTCAAAACACAGCTGCGGGCGATTTGGCAGCGGACCGCTTTGCGCTGGTTTTTTTTTTAACTAAATGGTATCGCTGCCGGTCGTTCGGAAAGCAATGGCAAACTACTAAACATAAACTTGCCAACAGTAAAAAAAAAATGCTGGTGGTGACTTCAAACGTCCTGTAAAGGATATACAACTAACCTTATCTCTTTGGAATTACACTGTGGCTGTCGCGTTTCGCATGGTGTCTTCTCATGACCGAAATCGTTTAGGGTGTATTTTTAATGACTGTGGAGTTTTTGAAAATATTGCCGTTCCAAGTTTTGTATTTACCTTTATGTTGTGTGAACTCCACAGAGGGTTTTCGGCTTATAGTTAGAAGTATCCACGGATGACATTCCGCTCATTCCCTCCTCGGCAAGTGTTAGCTGGTTCTGGGCTAATTGGCCGGTGCTAGATAGCTAATTTATCACATAACGTCCGAAGGCCAAGTTTACATTGTTGAACACTTCTTGCGGCGAGTGCTTCTATTTGATCATTAATTTTAAGGTGTGTACGTGCCCTTCTCATCCCTATTCTAATCTTCGTTGTGCTGAAACTATTCATAATTCTCACCATCTCGAAGAATGTATCTTTCGTGTACCTGAGGATAAGGCGCATCGCAGCGTTTTGTATTAGCTCCCGTCTCCCAATCTATCTGGCAGTAAGGATGGCCAGCGCGTCTTCCGTCGTTGAGAGGACCAGTGCTTATACAGAACAAGCAGATATTGGTCGGTGGCCCCTCATTATTTTCAAAACAGGCAGACCTTTGTATGCGTTCATAGTGTATGTCAAAACTGTCATCTACTGCCTACAGTACCTTGCGGTGTAACACAGGGGCGGTCTTGAGCCTAAGGAATTAAGACCGCCTGGCTAGTGAAATCTCCGCGAACTGTGCAAGTTAAGGTTTTCTACCCCCCACCTCCCTCTCCGACAGAAAAACATATCCACACCTTACCAAGGATTCGAACCCGATTCTCACTAAAGAGAACCCGGCATTCTTAGCCACTCGGATAATATCAGATTCGAAATTATCTTTGAAGCACAGATTGGGGTCAAATTTTATTCTCGAGTATTTCCATCACGTTAGCCTTGACAATATCACCTTCGATCAGTCCCACGATGTGTGTGCCTGCTTGAATAAGGCTATTGCTCATAGAAACCCATGTCACTGCTGCCTTTTATGGGATATATAACTCTGTAGTATTCACCTGACGAGATACAGCGAAAATTGCCAGGCAAGAAATCGTGCAATATTTTATTTATTTCGTTTGTGTTTAATTTCATGAAGGGAATGCATTGTTTTAAATTGTGTGGGATTGACCAGCGCTTTAGATACATTGCACACGTTGGTGATAAATCAGGCTCATACTACATCGCACTTGCATTCGCATTTCTGTCTTTTTCTTATCGACACACAAAAACATCGTCAGCAAATGAGAACGGTTTTCTCATCCGGACAAGCTTTTGTTTCGTTACTGTTAAAATGAATGCATTATATACGACAGGCAACAATGGAGACTTTAGCTGGACATCTAATCAGGTGACCAACTATCGCATTTGAGCACCAGCTCTCTATTGATCAGGCGGCAGCTATCCGTCTGATAATCAGAGGATGCACATGGTGTGTGATAAGTATGTGCATGAGATTGTCAAAGGGCGCCCGGTTATATGTATTTTCAAAGTTTATTATTCTTGCACGTTATCACATCTGCTTGAAAATCCTGAAATATATTATAGGCGAAGACCGCGGCATGACATCATAACTCATTCTCAGTATCAAATAACACAAAATAATGCAGCTTTAGTTTAGTTTAGTTTAGTCGATGGATCAACATCACGGCACACGGGTGTAACCCATAAGTGCTCCGTTCTCCTCCTAACTCAAACCTGAGTTTGGAGAAACTCAGCTCAGTGCACGAACTCCGTAGCACCGAAGAGGATCCTGAAATACTTTGGGTGAGTCTCGAAACTAACTCGAAATTTTGCCCGAGCAGCGCCGTTAGGCTACTCTTATTCGATTTCCAACTGCCAAGGGATTTTTTACGTGCGCAACAATACACACGGGCATCCGATCTCACTACCCAGAGACCAGGGGAAATTTTATTACTAGAAGTCAACTTGAAAAAATCCCGGCCCTCACCGTGGCTTGACCCGGGACCTCCAGCACTCGAGGCGGACACCATAACTCGAGCCCTCCTAAATGCAGCTTTACAGAACAGAATTAAAAAATTCCACAGCTTTACCGCAGTTCCACTAATTTTATTCATACCTCTTTCTCAGCGATGTAGCCTCCGAATGCGGATGAAAGGAATAGACGCCTCCTATGACACACGAAAGCCAAAACCAAGGCGCCATAATGTGTCGAGGAGCTTAGTTGCACCTTTACAGGGCGCAGCAATCAACACAGGCATTTTTTTTTTTTTGGGGGGGGGGGGGGGGGGGCTGTTTGTGATTCCTTGGCAAGTTTACATTCAGTAGTTTGCCATTGATTTCTGAACGACCGACACCCATACCATTTTCAGACAAAACCAACGCCATCAGTCATATTTTGCAGTGCGATGATTCAGTAGTTATCTAAACGGAGTGATCTTTGGTTTCGGCAGCTGACCATGCAGATGTGTAGATACTGCTCTCTGATCTCATCGCTCTTGGTGCTTGCATTGGACTCTGAGGCTAGGCGTTCATGTCGTCCTTTGATAAATTAATGACTAATTTCATTATTACGAATGCTATCAGGATCTGGGTAATTTACGTCCCCAAGTCAAGTATCAGAAGTCAACGTTTAAGTCCAGCTGAACTGTGTATGGAGAGAACCCACTAGCCCACCACATGAGCACCGGAAATTAAGAACGAGTATTCTTAATCTTTCGGCCACGTCAATTTTTCAGATAGATAGTCAGATAGACTTACAAATATATAGAGAGTGTATTTTTTAATGACTGTGCTGTATTTGAAAATATTGCCGGCCCAAGTTTCATATTCACTCTCTGTTAAGTTCATGCAACATAATTGGTAAAAACAAAACTTCTTCCTCTTCTTCTTCAGCGCTCCGAGCCATTGAGGTTCTTTGCTGCAGATACAATCCGTCTCCATTCGTCTCTCTGGAAATACAAAACTTGGACCGGCAATATTTTCAAACACAGCACATTCATTATAAATACACGCGGTATATAGGTGGGTGGATCAATCATCGATCAATCGACAGACAGACAGACAGGCAGGCAGACAAGCAGACAGATAGCTAGAATTGTTTACCCGATCGTCACATTAGTGCACATGGCAAAACACATCACTTATTTATCTGTGGTGTCTGTGGTTATAGATGAGTATGTCACTTTTGGATGTGCACTTTCTGAATTGATGAATCATAGATTGCCACGTATGAATGTGTTTTGGTATTTGCAAAACTATTTCAGTTACCGGCGCCCTGGTTCAAATATGTAGGTGGATAAAATGCTGAATGAAACCCCCCCCCCCCACAAACAAGGATATTTTAGAGACAGCAGGAAAACAACAGATGCGACTTTCTGCATTATCCCTCACAAAGATGTCAAGTCACACGAAAAAGAAAACACAATAAGACAAATTGCACCAGTGAGAGAACGTAAATTGTGTTTTAAAATGTGGAAAACATATAAAAACGACTGAGAAAAGTTAGAAAATATCAATTTATTAACTCAATACAGGTCCAGCGTTTCGGTTACGTTAAACTTTCTGATGGACAATACAGATAAACGCACATATAATAGTAAAACATCGTTATCTAAAACGACATTCGAGCACTGTACACGGTAATAATACAGATTGTGCATTTAATGAAAGTGGTATAGGAAATACAGACGGCGATGAGATGTTGATCACACTGTCCAACGAGTGTCGATTGGTCTACGCAAATGAGGCCAGCACCATATACCCGACACGCCTCAAAGCGTATGAAACGGATTTTTACTTACAGAATTGTCCAACACTGCCAGCATCAGACATGATTGTAGGTGGGGTGGGAGTGTATGAGAGAGAGAGAGAGAGAGAGAGAGAGAGAGAGAGAGAGAGAGAGAGAGAGAGAGACAGACAGACAGAGACAGAGACAGAGAGAGAGAGAGAGAGACAGAGAGATAGGGGGAGGGGAGTGTGAACACCTTACAGAAAATATTAGAGGAGCGTTCAGAAAGTAATACACACTTCGTTTTTCTCGGGAGCTGTTTATTAAAAAGCATGAAATTTATGCAAAATGTACAAGGATATGTCATGTAAACATCGACATTATTCAACATAATCCCCATCAGCGTGTACATCTTTATGCCAGAGCGAAACAAGTGCATGTATTACTTGTCAGTACCAGATTTTGTCTTGATCATGTAGCCATTTCTTCACTGCACGAATCTCTCCTTCATCATCTTCAAACCTTATCCCACGGAGTGCATCTTTAAGTGGACCAAATAGATGAAAATCAGAGGGTGCCAAATCGGAATGGCGGTGATAGTGTCCAACCCAATTTGATGATTGCGTCCCGTGTTGCCAAACTTGTGTGAGAGCGCGCATTGTCGTGAAGGAGCCGCAGTTCTGCTGTATTCTTATGCGGCCGAACTCAGAGAAAATATTGACTGAGTGTTTTCAGTGTCTTAATATAAGCTTGCGAATTGATTGTCTCTCCTCTTGGCATAACATCCACAAGAATCACACTTTCAATATCCCAAAAGACTGTGATCATGACCTTTCCGGCTGAAGGAGTTGTCTTGAATTCCTGTCATAGTGGTGATTGCGGATGATGCCACTCCATTGATTGTCTTTTTTGTCAAATGATGTGCTCAGATTCCGTCACCTGTAACGATCGTAGCCAAAACTTTCTCTCCGTCAGCATTGAAACGCTCCAACAATTCAGAAGAAACTGCTTTCCTTTGCAATCGGTGGTCATTTGCGGAACTTCACGGAACCCATCTTGCGCAAACCTAAGAAAATCCGAGAGTTTTTATAAAAGCATTTGCCGCTAATTGCTGACTGACAGCTGTAAGGGTAATTGTTGAGTAGTAATTCGACTATCAATAAGAATGATGCCCTGTCACGATACTAGAGGTCAACGATCTGAAATGTTACTAGAACAACAAACAGCGTCCTAAGCCGCGGCATTTTGTTTGTTGAGAGAGCCTTGATTGAACGATCGGAACGATTGAAGACGACAGCGAAGTCTACGGGAACTAATGGACGACCGATGTATCGCGATAAAGCTATTTCAAGAAACCTTTGAAGTGGGAAACGGAGATTTGCGATCACGGCGTATCACAACTTTTTGGGATAACGGAGAAGAATGTCAGTGGTCGTAGGAGACGAGTATATAATCATTGATGTCCCGAAAAGACCGGGCATCAAAGGATACATTCGGTTGTTATTGAGAAACAGATGAAGAGGACAGGGGGAAATTGGTGGAATAAGCCCATATAGTCGTACAGAGACAGAGTATTAATAGGCTGGATATTCTAGTGGAATTTAGTGTGCTATTTGGTTTCCACAAGAAGTGGTGGTTTATTCTTGAGTGATTATGAAAAGGGAGTACAATGTTTCAAGTCGGATAATACTGACGGACATTTTGTATTTATTGTGCAATTAGTATTCCCGATTCAGCCAAGGATAATTATAATGTAGTTGTGGTGTAGAGTATAAATCTAACATAGTGTATTTGAGTGTGAGACCGTAATAATGGGCGTCGGCCGAATTTAGCTGAGTAGTAACGGAGTGGATTGTGTAAAGTACCAGTGCACTCGATAGAATAAGTACTATGATAAGATAGGCTAAGTATGATACGAGATTCTAGTATAGATGGTTACTGGGATTTCTGAGCTTTTTTATGACATTTCATTCTGTACCTAGTCTTAGGTTATGGTTATAACTCCAATGTCTTATGTCAGAGGTCAGTTCTCTGAATCTATAGAAGTAAACTGATAACGGCCATAAGCGTACTCTCACTTCTAATGAGTTTGAGTTAGGTTGATAGCACCTGATATTGTCTTTTCGATAGGTTCCCATGCACAAAGCAATAGCAACACTCCTGAAAAGAAGGAAGGGACTCTAATCTGGTAAAGTAATAAAAATCGGCCAGATTGAAGTCGGATGTCAGACATACAGGTCAGCAAGTTCTAGCATTAACGGATACCTATAAGGCATTCTGGCTAAGAGACTTACAGCAGAATAAAGTGCAGCTAAACATAGATCGGAAGCTCAATATGGTGCACCTGAACTGTCTTTAAATGAAGAGGCTATAAGGCCAGAATTTATTATTGGCTAAACAGAACAGTAACGAATTAGATGAACACCGTGAATCAGTGATATTCTACAGACAGTGTTTGTTGGAATTATGTATCCATATAGAGACGATAAGTCATTCGATGATATCGGAGGTATAAACATTACCTGGAATATCATGTGGTTCATGTGATTGGATAGTTCACAAGGAAAGACATTATCTATTAAAACACGCAATGGTGAACTAACTGTTTAATTCTAACGTTGTCAAGGATATTGTGAAGACATCATCATCATCAGTCTGAGAGACACTATACCGGGTGAGCGTAAACAAGTTCTGTGCTGTGGTGACATTATCTATGCCGTTGTGTGATGAGAACAGTGAGATGAATCTTGGACTGTCAATCTTATCTCACCTACAATATAGAACACACCAACAACGTCTTTACATACAATCTATACACACCCATGACACTTTTTATTCAATAAATATGTTAGTATTTATTGGAGGACAATGTTGTGTGGGTATGTTATGAAGAAATAAAAGAGAGAGAGAGAGAGAGAGAGAGATAGAGAGAAATAGTGATTAGAAGACATAACGGGGGAGGGTAGACAAGGGTCGGACAATAGTTCCAAAGTATAAGAAGGATTTTAAAGGTGTGCTTGTTAATTCCACTTTCCCCCAGGGACGACAAGCTACATGCCCTCCGCGCATTTCAACATTTCTGCGCTTGTGGCTGTGGCAGGACGTCCACAGCGCGGCCGACCAAGCAGCTCCGTATCTCCACTTCTGGTTCTTAGATTCTCTTAACCCAACGACTGACCACACTCCTGTCGGCTGCAAAACCTCCATACACATGACATAGGCGCTTGTGAATGTTCACAGCAGTTTCCATTTCTGCAATGAGAAATGCCACCATAATTCGCTGCTTATAACGCAAGTTTCTAACACTCTCCATTTCAACGGTTTAGGGCAGTCATATTATTCGGCCCGTTGCGTTGCAATTTGGTGTGCACAATGACGGATAGGCATAGGGTCCTTCAGGCCAAATGGTACCTGAGAGTTGCCGCAGACAGGGATCACCCGCTGCATGCAGCAATGGATATGGTCAAGGGTCATAGACTAAGTCGAGGCAGGTCCTGGATGGCACAGGCAGAACTTTCTATAAGTCAGGTGTGTGATCTAAAGACCATCAATCGTGAAAGAGAGTGGGTTGAAGTTCCGGATGACATGATGGGCTGGCACAATGTAATAATAACACTGGGTCGTGAGTGCAGAGAATGGGCAGAGGGCCGCACTGAGTTTGAAGTGCAACAACTGATCCAGTGCAACACACATCAAGGTGACATAGTCATCTACACCGATGGTCAGTGGTGAGAAACAGACGTAGTGGTTGGGGCTTTATTGCTAAGGCTAATGGGCGAGTCTTGAAAAAGGGGAGCCTGGCATATGAGATTACGACCTCCAGCATGAGAATGGAGGTGGAGGCAGTAACAGCGGCATTCCGATGGCTAGAGGAGACTACTGCAACACACGTTGTGTTCATTACGGATTCAAAGAATATGCTTAGCAAGGTGGAGAAAGGAATGTTTCGTGTGGAATGGCTTTCGTCGCTTCAGAGGTCACAGATTGTGAGAATTGTATGGATATTTTGCCCTGGCTATGCGGGTGTACGGGGGAATGAACAGGCTGATAGGCTTGCAGGGAATGCACCTCTTGGTGGTATCTTGCCTATGGACAAGGGGGAGGTGGTCGTGCGCTTGTGGGACCAGGTGGGGAAGGCGGAGGAACAGATTTAGAACCCATATGTGGAAAGAATAAGATTGCGGGGGATCGGCAGGGGTTCTGAAAGAATCTCAAAACAGAGGGAAGACCAGGAGAACATTTAATCAGATAGCGGCGGGAACGATTAGTAGTATGACTCTTCGCTGGCTGTTGAACGAGGAGACTGAGCACGTATGGGAATGTCCTGAGTGCAGTGATGTCGGTTCTTGACTCAACTCAACTCAACTCAACTCAATCAGCATTTACTATATTTGAAGTGTGCAAAACGCCATGCTTCTATCTTCATTATTTGCTGAGAAAAACGATGTGGTGCATTACTTTCTGAAAGGCCCTCGTATAAAGAATTAATTAATCACTTGGTACTTTTACTTGCTTTTAACTGGTTATTTACCTCCTGCTATTTGCTTTTAAAATAATCCTCCATTGTTGATTGCATTATTCTAAATGCGCCAAACCTGCATAGGATATCTCCACGTTAATGCTTATGATCGAAATAATAAAAAAAATAGAATTTCGGCTTCTGTACAAAAACCTTCCGACTGTGTATTGTATTACTAAAATATCAAACAATCACGCGGTTAAATGTAGAATATAATTATAAATTATAAATATCGATTTTCCTTCATGTATTCGTTTACACCACCTCGGCTCCTAATTAGAGTTTGCATGCATCATCATGAGCCATGCCTGTAAGCGTGGGCGGTCATGTTTTGTCATGAGTTCAAAACTTGCGAACTTAGAAAAAATTGCAACGGACCATCAGTTTGTAATCCAATAATTGTAACAACGAAGGCATGTAACTCTGTGATCTAGAAAGTACGGTTAAAGGGCGGTAATTATATCACTGCGTAATGCACACTGCGTGATATTATAAGACACTAGCTGACACGGCCCGGCTTCGCCCAGACTCTGGTGGGGAGCATCTCATTTAATTCATATAAGTAGTCATATAAGCTCCCGTTCCCGACTGTCTGTCTGTCTGTCTGTCTATCTATCTGTCTGTCTGTCTGTCTGTCTGACCCGGCCCAGCCCATGGTGGAGAGCATCTCATTTAAATCATATAAGTAGTCATATAAGATCCCGTTCCCGACTATCTGTATGTCTGTCTGTCTTGGGTAAATGGAGGAGGGAGGAGGAAGAGGGAGGTGGAGGAGGGAAGAGGAGGGAGGAGGAGGGAGGAGGAGACAGGAGGAATAGGAGGGAGGAGGAGAGATTAGGAAGAGGAGGGAGGAGTAGGGTGGAGGAGGAGGGGGAGGAGGAGGGAGGAGGAAGAGGGAGAAGGAGGGAGGAGGAGATCGCAGGAGGAGGAGGAAGAGGAGAGGGAGGAGGAGGAGGGAGAGGGAGGAGGAGGGAGGAGGAGGAGAGAGTAGGCGGAGGGAGGAGGCGGAGGGAGCAGGAAGAGGGAGGAAGAGGGAGGAGGAGGAGGGAGGAGAAGGAGGAGGGAGGAGTAGAGAGTGGGAGGAGGGAGGAGGCGGAGGGAGGAAGAGGGAGGAGGAAGAGGGAGAAGAAGGAGGGAGGAGAAGGAGGGAAGAGGATGAGAGGGAGGAGGAGGAAGAGGGAGGAAGAGGAATGTGAAGGGAGGAGGAGGGAGGAGGTAGAGGGAGGAGGAGGAGGAGGGAGGAGGATAGAGGAGGAGGAGGGATGAGGAGGAAGAGGGAGGAGGAGGAATGTGAAGGGAGGAGGAGGGAGGAGGTAGAGAGAGGAGGAGGAGGGAGGAGGAGAATGGAGGAGGAGGGATAAGGAGGAGAGGGAGGAGGAGGGGGAGGAGGAGGGAGGAAGAAGGAGGAGGGAGGAAGACGGATGAGGGGGAGGAGGGAGGGGTAGGAGGGGGAGGAGGAGAAGGGAGGAGAAGGGAGGAGGAGGAGGGAGCAGGAGGAAGGAGGAGGGAGGAGGAGGAGGAAGAGGGAGGAGGAGGGAGGAGGAAGAGAGAGGAGGGAGGAGGAGGAATGTGAAGGGAGGAGGAGGGAGGAGGTAGAGGGAGGAGGAGAGAGGAGGAGGAGGGAGGAGGAGGAGAAGGGAGGAGGAGGAGGGAGGAGGCGGAGAGGGAGGAGGAGGAAGGAGGAGGGGGAGGAGGGAGGAAGAAGGAGCAGGAAGAGGGAGGAAAAGGAGGAAGAGGGAGGAGGAGGAAGAGGAGGGAGAGGGAGGAGGGGAAGAGGAAGAGGGTAGGAGGAGGGAGGAAGAGGGAGGAGGAGGAGAAGGGAGGAGGAGGGAGGAGGTAGTAGGATGATTGATAATTCCATCCCACCAGGTTAATATGTTATCGCGGACCTCAGAGAGAAGTGTCTATGTAGAAGACCATTTCCTGGACGTACGTATTTTGGGAGGGGGAGGAGGGAGGAGGGAGGAGGAGGAAGAAGAAAAAAAAACTACGACAGTTGGCTGCTCTGGAATGAAAGGAAGGCGTGTAGAAAATTTCATCTCAATCGGATGGGCCGTTCGCGAGCGCATAAATGACAGACGGACATACGGACAGACAGACAGACGGAGATCCTTTTTTATATATAAGATTAGCCTGAGCATTATTACATCACTACTGCAACAGCTAAATGTTTAAATGATTGATAGCTTGAATAATTGTTTGGTAGGTAGGCTGTGAATCCCGTTAAAGGCCATGAGAAGAGAGTGGATCTATCGAAGAGACTGTGTTGTAATGCCCTTCTGTTCTTTTCCAAGCTCAGAAGCCACATACTGTATATATATATATATATATATATTAAAAGAGACTAGCAGGTTGCTAAATATCAAATAGGAAGTGCATTAACAGACTGCATTGATCAGAGATATCAACAAATTTATTTTCTCGTATAAGGAGTACTTCTTCTTCATTTTCCCTCAATCCCCCATTGAGGAATATGTCCTCTTATCTTTAACTACCCCATGCAGCCCTGTCCATGTCTTTCCCATATTGTTCATTTATATTCTACTTCTCTTCTCTGTGAGTTTTAATGTCTTCCTCTGTTTATTTTACCCGATGGGTTCCAGTCTAAGATTGTTCTAGTTATACTATTCTCGTGTTTGCCCGGTGTATGGCGGGTGTGTTACAGGAATCATAAAGAGAATCAAAGAACAGTGACATTGCAACCTACCACGCAGGTCGTAAGAAGCGACTTAGGAGGATTCCGTCCGTGTATTACCGGAACCCTTAAGATAAGTAAAGAATTTTTTTTCTCTCATATCCTTTACAGGACATTGCAGTCAACATCAGCATTTTTCAGCTGCTATTGATGTCTTGGCAAGATTGCGCTCAGTAGTTTGCCATTGCTTTCAGAACGACCGGCTCACATACCCCCGTAAGTAACTAACCAGTACCGAATCTCGCACAGCTGCGTCACCCATGTGAATATAGGGGATTACGGGGGAAGTCGTTAACGTCTAGGCCAGTGAGACGGCAAGCAAAAAATAGTATTGATTTATTTGGTTGTTTCCGTATTTGAGGTTTAAAGATTGAGTACAACCCACTACTGGCAACGCTGATCGTATTCCGGTACGAACCTTGGGCCTTGTCTACATCGGATTGAAAAGTCGAGTCTAGTGTTTCCAATCCGACGTGGACAAGGCCCAAGGTTCGTACCTGAATACGATCACAGTTGCCAGCAGTTGGGTGTGCTCAATCTTCAAAGAATAGTATCGAAATGTAGCCTACCATACAGGTCGTAAGAGGCGATGAGGGAAGGTAGGGCTTGGGGCTGGCTTCATCGTCCCATAGAAAAACTTTAGCCATAAAATTCAACCACTCGTGAACAAGTCCAAGAAGGAGTTCCCGGTGACCCAAATATTTTACTAAATAAACCCAACAAATATAATACGTGTTTACGTTACACGGCTATGTCGAAGTAAAATAATCATCATTCACCAACTTCGATATCTACTAATGGGGTATAAGCACCAATGGCGTTGCTCACATAGCAATTAGGTCAGCTTCATTAACAAACAAGGAAGTGACAGCAAGCCACACATCAGTTAGTGGTAATTAACAGAGTGAAACGAAGACTGTCACTATGGAAAAAACATCTGACTATGTCTATCAGTGGTTCTCAGCCATGGGAGATTTGAGTCATAAGTTAAAGCTATTGAACTTCCTACTTAATTCTCCATGGATGTCATTAGTAATCCCGCATACCGTCTTCGAGACATAGCTGCTGGTGATTTGGGTGCAGACCGCATTACGTTGATTTTCATACAACGGTATGAGTGTCGGCCTTTCAGAATGCTATGACAAACTACTGAACGTAAACTTGAGAAGAAATCACAAAAAGTCACACACACACAAATGCTGGGGTTGACTGCTAACGTCCTGTAAAGGATATGCAACTAACTTTCAACTAAACTCAACTGGATCATTGTTTAGCTGAAAACAGTATATACTATTAAGCTGGTAGAAAGGTGCTACCATTAATTCCAGTTTAGTGTTTTAACACAGTGTCCACTCTTCAAAGGATAGACTTGTCATAGTGAGGTCCCAGCTGCTTGGTCAATGTTCATTTGAATACAAGCTGCACTCTTAAACTGGTACGCATTTGTCAGGATGAATTTCAGGCTCGACCATTGTTTATTGAAACACAGCTTGCACTTGAACATTGGTATACATCTGTTAACTTGAATTTCTACATTGACCATTGTTTATTGATTTATTTGAATACAGCTTCCAAAATCTTCCAACAAAGTTTCAAAATATGACTACATTTATATGCTCGGTGATTTCAATGCTCGTGTGGGCAATGACTCGAGTTCATGGCCAGTGTACCTTGGAAAATACAATATCGGTCGCATGAATGAAAATGGGCAAAGGCTGCTGGAGCATTGCACCAGAAATGACCTATGTATTGCAAACTCCTTTTTTAAAACAAAAGAGCTGCATAAGGTCACATGGAAACATCCTAGATCCGGCCATTGGTACCAGCTGGACTTCATAATCACACGGAGACAACATCTGAACCATATATCATTGACTCGAAGTTACCACAGTGCTGACTGTGATACGGATCATTCTTTGGTTGTTGCAAGGGTTAGACTGAGTCCAAAGAGAATCTACACAGCTAAACACAAATCTAGCCCCAGGATTAATATTATTAACACTCACGATCATGAAAAGTGCTTTCAGTTTCAACAGCAACTTGAAGACGCTTTCACTGATACACCAGAAAATTGTACAGTAAATGAAAAGTGGGGTCAACTTAAGGAAACCCTTTATAAAACTGCCGTAAGGGTTTACGGCACTGTGGATCATAAGAGGCAGGACTGGTTTGCGGCAAACAGCCAGACTCTGCAGCCCTTGATTGATAAGAAGAAGATAGCTCTCTTAAGAAACAAGGAAAGACCAACGCGTAACACTCTGAGTGAGCTAAAGCAAGCTAGGAAGGATGTGCAAAAGGCTGCCCGGCAGTGTGCAAATGATTATTGGATCAAGTTATGTGAGTCTATTCAAATCGCAAGTGATAAGGGAAACATCAGAAGCATGTATGAAGAAATAAAGAAAGCCTGTGGGCCAGTGATCAAAAGAAGTGCATCATTGAAAACCTTGACTGGAGAAATCATAACTGATAAGAAACAGCAGATGGACAGATGTGTAGAGCACTATTTGGAGCTTTACTCAAGTGAGACCAAACTAACGGATGATGCCCTCAACGCCATAGGGGCTCTACCAACTCTTGACCACCTGGACACACTTCCCACCATAACTGAAGTTAAGTGTGCTATAAATGAACTTGCATCTGGCAAGGCTCCAGGTAAGGATGGGATTCCAATAGAGGTTATCAGGAGTGGGCAAGACACACTCACTCTACAGATCCACCAGCTAATAGAGCTATGCTGGCGAGAAGGAGGAGTCCCACAGGATTTCAAAGATTCAAGCATCATAACACTGTACAAGAACAAGGGCGATCGGAGCGACTGCAAAAACTATAGGGGTATCTCACTTCTGTGTATTGTTGGACAAGTATTTGCCAGAATTGTTCTGCGCAGACTTCAAGTCCTAGGAGATTAAGTCTACCCCGAATCACAGTGTGGCTTTCGACAGAACCGGTCTACCATTGATATGATATTCTCATTGCGACAAATGCAAGAAAAATGCCGTGAACAGAATCAACCACTGTTTATTGCCTTCATCGACCTCACAAAGGCATTTGATTTGGTCAGTCGTGAGGGTCTGTTCAAGGCACTAAAGAAGATGGCTGCCCACCAACTCTTCTGTCCATTGTGGAATCGTTCCACACAGGCATGAAGGTTATAATCAAGTTAGATGGTGCAACTTCTGAAGAGTTTGAAATCAAGAGTGGAGTTAAGCATGGTTGTGTACAAGCTCCCACCCTCTTTGGAATATACTTTTCACTTCTACTGAAATATGCCTTTCGTGATCAGGATGGTGGTATATACATTCACTCACGCTCAGATGGCGGCCTCTACAATGCTCAGAGATTGAAGGTCAAGACCAAAATTAGGAGGGTACTGATCAGAGAGTTGCTTTTTGCAGATGATGCTGCAGTTACGACGCACTATGAGGAAGAATTGCAATGTCTGCTATCTGCATTATCCAATGCTTGTTCTGAATTTGGTTTAACAATTACCAAAAAGAAGACACAGATTATGTCACAAGGTGTACATGGGGTCCCATCAATCTTTATTGGCGACGCCGAACTAGAGATGGTAGACAATTTTACATATCTAGAATCAGTGGTAAATAGCAAATTATCCCTAGATCAGGAAATCAACATCTGGATTGGTAAGGCAGCAACAACAATGAACAGGTTAAGAAAAAGAGTCTGGGAGAACAGGAAGCTTACTGCCAAAACAAAAGTCCTTGTCTATCAAGCCTGTGTCCTTAGTACTCTTCTTTATCGCAGTTAAACCTGGACAACTTACTCACACCAAGAGAAACGTTTAAACAGCTTTCATATGCGGTGTCTGCGAAGAATTGTTGGTATTCAGTGGCAAGACAAAATCACAAATATTGAAGTACTAGCTGACCCGGCCCGGCTTCGCCCAGTCCTTGGTGGGGAGCATCTCATTTAATTCATATAAGTAGTCATATAAGTTCCCGTTCCCGTTACCGACTGTCTGTCTGTCTGTCTGTCTGTCTGTCTGTCTGTCTGTCTGTCTGTCTGTCTGTCTGTCTGTCTGTCTGTCTGTCTGTCTGACCCGGCCTGGCATTGCCCAGCTCCTGGTGTGGAGCATCTCATTTAATTCATATAAGTAGTCATATAAGTTCCCGTTCCCCGACTGTCTATCTGTCTGTCTATCTGTTTGTCTATCTGTCTGCCTGACCCTGCCCGGTTTCGCCCAGTCCTTGGTGGGGAGCATCTCATTTAATTCATATAAGTAGTCATATAAGTTCCCGTTTCCGTTACCGACTGTCTGTCTGTCTGTCTGTCTGTCTGTCTGTCTGTCTGTCTGTCTGTCTGTCTGTCTGTCTGACCCGGCCCGGCTTCGCCCAGCCCCTGATGGGGAGCATCTCATTTAATTCATATGAGTAGTCATATAAGTTCCCGTTCCCGACTGTCTGTCTGTCTGTCTGTCTGTCTGTCTGTCTGTCTGTCTGTCTATCTGTCTGTCTGTCTGTCTGTCTGTCTGTCTGTCTGTCTAATCATTTATTGGTTGCAGTTAGAACAACCTTAGATAAACGAAGACCAACTTGGTAATATATTAACTTGGGTAAATGGAGCAGCGGCAGCAGCAGCAGAAGAAGAAGAAAAAGGAGGAGTAGGAGCTGGGAGGAGGAAGAGGGAGGAGGAGGGAGGAGGAGGAGAAAGAGAGAAGAGGAGGATGGAGGAGGGAGAGAGAGGAGGGGGAGGAGAAGAGGAAGAGGGTAGGAGGTGGAGGAGGGGAGAGGAGGAGGAGGAGGAGGAGGAATATAACGCATATGCCTGTAGATTTAATAATGGCTGAGGTTGTTCCATGTCTTCTTAAAGTTGGCGACAGTGTAAAGAAATATAAAATCTTCAAACTTAATAGAGATAAGGTAACTATTATTTATTCATTCTTTAAGCAAAAAAAGATGAGTTACAATGTTATGCATTATGCATTATTTTTATGAAAACTTTGAAAATGCCTTACAGATTGTATCATTATTTATTATAACTCATATGCCGGTACATAACTATGGACAAAGAGTTTATAAATCTTTGAAAACGATGCCACAATATGACTATAAGTTATACAGAAAAGTTATGCCCCTTGAAATAACTTTTACAGAGTTAAGTCCCCTGAAATAGATGAAATTATAATGAAAAATGAAATAATTTTGGGTAAGCAGCCGATTTTATACTAAAAAAATATGACAGTGGGCTGCGCTGGAATGAAAGGAAGACGTGTAAAAAATTTCATCTCAATGGGATGGGCCGTTCGCGAGCGCATTAGGGACATATAGACAGACAGACAGACGGACGGAGATCGCCTTTTATATATAAGATATACCCATCCATGTTGGGTTTTCCTCTTGTCCGCTTACTCGTTAGGCCTCCCTCCATATACATCTTTTCCAGACTCTACACGCCCAAAGTATTTCATTTCCCTCACTTTCGTTTGTCTTAATAACCACATTTCTTTGACAATGAATCCCTGTTGAACGGTTCAGTGTGTTCTCCTATTTCGCCCATGCAGGAGGAGGAGAGGGAGGAGGAGGGAGGAGGAGGAGAGAGTAGGAGGAGGGAGGAGGCGGAGGGAGAAGGAAGAGGGAGGAGGAAGAGGGAGAAGGAGGAGGGAGAAGGAGGAGAAGGAGGGGGAGGAGGAGGGAAGAGGAGGAGGGGAGGAGGAGGAGGGAGGAGGAGGAATGTGAAGGGAGGAGGAGGGAGGAGGTAGAGGGAGAAGGAGGAGGAGGGAGGCGGAGAGAGAGGAGGGAGGAGGAGGAAGAGGGAGGAGGAGGAATGTGAAGGGAGGAGGGGGGAGGAGGTAGAGGGAGGAGGAGGGAGGAGGAGGGAGGAGGAGGGATTAGGAGGAGGAGGGAGGAGTAGGGTGGAGGAGAAGGCGAGGAGGAGGGAGGAGGAAGAGGGAGGAGGAGGGAGAAGGAGGGAGGAGGAGAACGCAGGAGGAGAATGGAGCAGGAGGAGGATAGGGAGGAGGAGGGAGAGGGAGGAGGAGGGAGGAGGAGGAGAGAGTAGGAGGAGGGAGGAGGCGGAGGGAGAAGGAAGAGGGAGGAGGAAGAGGGAGAAGGAGGAGGGAGAAGGAGGAGAAGGAAGAGGGAGGAGGAAGAGGGAGAAGGAGGAGGGAGAAGGAGAAGGAGGGGGAGGAGGAGGAGGGAAGAGGAGGAGGGGAGGAGGAGGAGGGAGGAGGAGGAATGTGAAGGGAGGAGGAGGGAGGAGGTAGAGGGAAGAGGAGGAGGAGGGAGGCGGAGAGAGGAGGAGGGAGGAGGAGGAAGAGGGAGGAGGAGGAATGTGAAGGGAGGAGGGGGGAGGAGGTAGAGGGAGGAGGAGGGAGGAGGAGGTAGCGGGAGGAGGAGGGAGGAGGAGGAGGGAGGAGGAGGAGGGAGGAGGCGGAGAGGGAGGAGGAGGAAGGAGGAGGGGGAGGAGGGAAGAGGAGGGAGGAAGAAGGAGGAGGAGGGAGGAGGAGTGATGAGGAGGAGGGAGGAGGAGGAGGGAGGAGGAGGGAGGAGGAGGGAGGAGGAGGAGGAAGAGGGAGGAGGAGGAATGTGAAGGGAGGAGGAGGGAGGAGGTAGAATGAGGAGGAGGGAGGAGGAGGAGTGAGGAGGAGGAGAGGGAGGAGGAGGAAGGAGGAGGGGAGGAGGGAGGAGGAGGAGGAGGGAGGAAGAAGGAGGAGGAGGGAGAAGGAGGGATGAGGAGGAGGAGGGAGGAGGAGGAAGAGGGAGGAGGAGGAATGTGAAGGGAGGAGGAGGTAGAGGGAGGAGGAGGAGGGAGGAGGAGAAGGGAGGAGGAGGGATGAGGAGGAGGGAGGAGGAGGGATGAGGAGGAGGGAGGAGGAGTGTCATAGTGTGGTCAAGACAGGTTAAGCACGTGATCGTATAGGACCCAAGTCTCCGCGTTGTTATAAACATACTTTATTGGCCGAATCGTTATACTACAGCACACATGATGGTAGACTCCCTGCCCGGTGTTGACATGTCTTCCCGCTGGCCCCAAGTGACGTGTGTGTTTTCCTAGATACCCTTCTTCATTCGTGCACACACGTTCACTATGGTTTTCCCCCTAGTCAAGGAATGCGCAGCATTCCTTAACTCTTTACTCCTAACCTAATTCCCTCACTGTTACAATGCCTCCCCTTCTTCAAAGAGAATTTTTCCTTGAAAAAATCTCAACCCCAACTTTTAATTAGTTAACTTTACATCTCTATTCTACAATAACAACAATTCCATATATTTCCTAACTCAATTCTCCTATCTCCTCATAGCCAATTGCTAACTAGAGACCATAATATCGAAACTCTCTACAAAACTCGTTATAAAGTTCTCTACCTGTGTTATTAATAACCATTACTGGAAATGTTAAACTTTTATCTAATTCTATTATTCCATCCGGAACTTCTAAACCTGGCTCATCAATTATTTCATTTTGCAATTCCGTGATTCTGACTATGTTTCCTGCTACATAATACGGGTTTGTCTTCAGTCTTGCTTGTATCAAATTAACTGACTGTGGTTTTAAATTCATGGTCGTTTTAACTCTAACTAGTGTCGACACATGCATATCTTCTTCTAGATCTACGTAAACGTCTTGGAATTTTAATTTATGCAAATCAAATAAAAGTCTCACCCCATTTTTCAATAAAAAATCTCGTCCCAATATCATATTTCTATTTAAATCTTTAACCACATGAAACATATGCCTGACATTTATCCCTCCTAATTTCAAATTTATCATCGTTTGTCCTAGCACTTCTAACTTTTGTCCCGTTACCGAATGAAGATTCTCCTGAATTCTAAATATTTTACAATTTTTTAACATTCGATATAAAAATGCTTCTTTAATCACGCTAACTTGTGCTCCCGAATCCACTAATGTTCTAGCTTTATATTTTCCTATCTGTACTATACATGAGCTAGGATCTACCATATTTAATGACAATTGTTTTACCTCGTCTTGTTTTTTATTTCTAAATGTTCTATTATACTCATCCTTTGGGTTTTTAATATATTGATGCCCTTTTTGGATCTTACTATCTTCCCTCCTACTGCCGACCCTATTCAGTAAGCGGGATGCCAATTTTCCTGATTTCCTGACCTTCTAAAATTTCTCTGTATTTCTCCAGAATTCCAATTTGCTGGTCTGCCATTTGCAATTCTATTCTGTATACTCGACTGAACACCTCTACTATTTTGCGTATTCGATGGGCCACTTCTGTTACCACAAAAGCGAAAAATGTGCCCCCGTTTATGACACCCCCAACAAACCACATTCGAGTTATTTGTGTTTCCTTCCATGTTTCTTACAGTATTTCTCACTTGTCCTCTTCTATCTTGATTATATACGTTCTCGTTTCTTTGTACCATCTGTATTTCTCCTCGTCTTCCTCTCCATCCATGTCTATACTGTCCTATTTCCATAGGTTCTTCAATTCTATCTTCTGAACTACTACCTAACTCTCGTCCTACTCTTAACCTAAACCTCCTCCTCAAGCTTTCCTCTTGTATAGCGATATCTACCGCTTGTGACAATCTTGCAGGATTCTCTCTTAATAATTTAAATTTCAATCCATCTGACCTAATCCCATCAACAAAAATCCCTACTAACATCCGTTCCACTTCTTCAGCTCGTACATTCTGTCCTAAAAATGACTCTTCAGCTAAATTGATTAACCTGTCACTGTATAACTGGACACTTTCTGTGCTGCTTTGTCTAGTCTGTCGCAATACTGAGAATGCGTGTTGTGGATCAGTAATTTCAGCATATTTTCTTGCGAGATCATCTTTAAATTCTTCCCAGGTTTCACCTCCTGCTGCTTCTAATTTTCTTCTTATATGGTCAGAAACTGGACTTGTACTTGTTCTGTATGCCAAATTCTTTTTCTCCCCATCTGTAGCGTTTATTAAATATGCATGTTTCTCAATAGAAATGATCCATTTCTTAAACTGATTTGCTTGACCACTAAATCTTTCAACATCACTGTTTACATTTTGTTGTCTTAACACTGCATCCAACCTTGATATTGCCCCGCCAACTCCAGTCAGTACCTGTGAAAAATCTTGGGATTCCATCCTAACATCTATAATTATCAAGCAATATACAAATATTTCAAACAATGTTAATTTCAAATTCAGCAACAATACATAATCTGTTAATTACTCTAATATTATCTAATTAACTTAACTAAAGCCTCCAATCGAAGATCCTGACGAAGAATATTCCTGTTTCAATCCTGAATTTTGATAAAAGAATTTAAATGAGCTACTGATTCAGAATTACCTACACCACATTAACAAAGGACTCTAATCAACCTCGTTGAAATGAGCAGAACAAAGAAGAGCCTTTGGATTTCTTTCCATAATAATTTAATCGAAGTCGAAGTCAGTTCTTTCCAATTAATTCCTGACGAAAATTATGCTCGATACCAGGTTTACTTGCTCGATTAACTGTAGATTCCCTTCAAGTAAGGTCACCTTAACGCAAACGACAACTGCTCACGACTTCAGCAAAAAAAACTCAGTTTCCAACAGCCATCTGGGTTTTTCATATATATATTTCAGCGCAAACGTAATCCAGTCAACAACAATTTGATTTAAAGCTGACGCTATCCAATCTCTTATTTTCATGTGGGACTCTCGCCATGGTCAGTTTAAAGTGCTTTATCTTATAAGTTGAGACAAATTTCATCAATGCCTTCTAAATGTGAAGTGACTGTAGAAAGTATTGCAGATCTTGATTTCATAATTATGAAATTTGCACCATAACCTTGACTTCACCTTCAACAGTCCCACGGGTTAAAATTCATAATTTGTACTGATTTTTGATGCAGAACGGCATTACTTGATCAATTATACAATTAGCGTTGGTCAATTCTCCAGTTAATTTATAGGATTAAATATGTAATAACATCAGTCTTTCAAAAAAATAAGTTTATCAATCAAACCTTTTTGAGCGCTGTCCTTGAAAATGGATCTCCTTGTTAAACAGGTATACAACAACTATCAACAGGCGGCTTTCATCTGTTGCGTTTCTCAATATTTACAAACTTCCTTCTCCAGACGCCCAGACACAACAATTTTCCATAGCGGTACTCTCTCCGCGACCTCCCATGTTTCAGACTTTCACGGCACCAAATCAACCTGCTGTCATAGTGTGGTCAAGACAGGTTAAGCACGTGATCGTATAGGACCCAAGTCTCCGCGTTGTTATAAACATACTTTATTGGCCGAATCGTTATACTACAGCACACATGATGGTAGACTCCCTGCCCGGTGTTGACATGTCTTCCCGCTGGCCCCAAGTGACGTGTGTGTTTTCCTAGATACCCTTCTTCATTCGTGCACACACGTTCACTATGGTTTTCCCCCTAGTCAAGGAATGCGCAGCATTCCTTAACTCTTTACTCCTAACCTAATTCCCTCACTGTTACAGGAGGAAGAGGGAGGAGGAGGAATGTGAAGGGAGGAGGAGGGAGGAGGTAGAGGGAGGAGGAGGAGGGAGGAGGAGGAGTGAGGAGGGGGAGAGGGAGGAGGAGGAAGGAGGAGGGGGAGGAGGGAGGAGGAGGAGGAGGGAGAAGAAGGAAGGAGGAGGAGGAAGGAGGGAGAGGAAGGAGGGAGAATGAGGAGGGGAGGAAGGAAAGAGAGGTGGAAGGGGAGGAGGAGGGAGGAGGAAAGAGGTAGGGGGAGGAGGAGGTAGAGGGAGGAGGAGGAGGAAGGAAAGGGAGGAGGAAGAGGATAAGAAGGGAGGAGGAGGGTGGAGGGAGGAGGAGGAGGTAGGAGGAGGAAGAGGGAAGAGGGAGAAGAAGGGAGAAGGAGGAGGGAGGATGATGAGAGAGAAGGAGGCAGGAGGAGGAGGGGGGAGGCAGGAGGAGGAGGAGGGATGAGGAGGGAGAGGGAGGAGGAGGGAAGATGAGGGAGGAGGGGGGAGGAGGCGGAGGGAGTAGGAGGGAGGAGGAGGGAGGAGGAGGGGAGAGGAAGAGGGAGAAGGAAGAGGGAGAAGGAGGAGAGAGGAGGGAGAGGGATGAGAGGGAGGAGGAAGAGGAGAAGGGTGGAGGGAGGAGGTAGAGGGAGGAGAAGAGAGGGGTAGAGAGTTCGCCATTCCGAATTCATACTCGTCTAGTTCTTCCCTTCTACACGACTGTAGATAACTTCCTTACACATAAAAAGATGAATTGTTATTGATATTGCCGTGGCATGGAGGAATATCAGCAGCAGAGTTGATCCAAAAAACCAAAGACTGAGATCTACGGAGAGCCATGAACGCCTACGCCAGCCGGCACGGCACTTGATGATGATGATTGCCGTGTGACGATTCTGTGTAGTCACGTCATTTTCTTCCCTTTCCCTAGCGTTTTGGTTCGGGGATTCTTTCATCATCATCATCATATATTTACGTACGTATTTTGGGAGGGGGAGGAGGGAGGAGGAGGAAGAAGAAAAAAAAACTATGACAGTTGACAGCTCTGGAATGAAAGGAAGGCGTGTAGAAAATTTCATCTCAATCGGATGGGCCGTTCGCGAACAAATAAAGGACATACATATTTACATACATATATACATACACTTTGTTTTATAGATATAGATTGGAAAGATCAGGTTGTTTGACGGTTTATGCCATGCTTAGTCTTCGTAGACTTAGATGGATAGGACATCTTAGGAGGATGTGCAGAGTCGCGGTCTGGCAGATGGATGATTTTAGAATACCAAAGGGCATCTTTTTTGGTGAATTACAGATGGGTAAGAGATCTCAGGGTCGACCTCTACTACGATACAAAGATGTGTGTAAGCGGGACATGATTGATACAGGCATTAATAATGCACAATGGAAGCAAGTCGCCGTTGAACGTGTTGCATGGAGGGCAAAGATCAGAAATGGAATAAAGACAAAGGAGAAAATTATTGCAAATAAGTCACACACCGAGCGTGTGAGACGTAAGATGGTGCATGATGGTGGAAATGACCACGTGTTTACATGCACCCACTGTGAACGAACATTTACAGCGCGAATTCGCCTTATCAGTCACATTCGCTATCGCCATAGGTAAAAGTTATTATGCCTGTTTAAAGCACAAACTATCGTCTGTCAAGACGGCAAGGTGCCAATGAACACAGCTTGTATTTGAAAATTGGTTTTCATTTGTTAGCTTGGATATATGGATCAATATTTATTTATTTATTTACTTAAGTATTTATTTATTTAAACACAGCTTGAACTTGGAAATTGGTAAACTTTTGTTAGCCTGCATTTCCGGATCCACTATTGTTTATTTATTTGAATACAACTTTAACTCCTAAACTGGTAAACACACGTCAGCTTTAACTCAGGCTCGACCATTGTTCATATGATCAACAACCTGCTCCTAAACTGGTAGACATTCGTCACTAAGAAGTTCCGTAAGTCAACAAGTTTTCTAAGGAGAAGTTGTCCGAGTGTTCAGAACGACCGCCTGATATACCGTGGAAGGTATTTTCGATCACCAATAACGCTCTGGGCTTTAAAAAAATCCTAGCCTTGTACACCACATGGCACATTTTTGAACAAGCGACCTTTTTCCTTATGTCCGGAAATAACGTTCTGCACAACCCAGCAATGGTTCGGTTATGCTGTGATGAATTAACAGAGACTCAAGAGAGGCAATTATGTGGTATCATCGTCACATGTCTTGCAAATTGACTAGGTTTGTACAGAGTTATTGGTGGTCTGGATCAATCCTGTTTGAGACATTTTCCATGCCATAATCTTTTTTATCACGTATAGTTTCTCTCGGCCTAACTTTGCCTCAACTTCTTGTATCGCTGATATTTCCAGCTGTCACGAACTTCTCCAATTCCTTTCTTATCAATATATGTCTAGCGAACACTATTTGTCTCTTTCTTATATTGTACGGGAAATCATTACCTGAGTGTTTGCACTTATTTGTTCAAATCTAACCTAAAAGTGTCACAGATCTATCCATATATTACTTCCGTGTGTGAAGAGACTCGATGTGAGTCAGTAAGTTGCTTGCATATAAAAGCCTGCAGATTTGAGACTCAAACTCAGTTGCAGCGTATTCTTCTAAGCATTCCTTCACTTATCACACACACACACACACACGCACACGCACACGCACACTCACACACACACACACACACACACACACACACACACACACGCTGATTGCAGAAAACACAATCATGGGATTATTGTTGACTGTCATCTTTGTCTATGCGCATGGATAACATTAGATATAAGTTGTATTACAGAGATAAAGAACATAATGGGACAAGAAACATCAGCATTATATCATCAAATGAAGGACATGTTATGCAATGAGTTCTTGTCATTGGAAGTTAGGAAAAGAGTTCTTGCATGTTACATAGAACCAGTTTTAACATACGGCTGCGAACAAACAAGTGGAGTTGACTGCTGCGTCTGTAAAGAATACGCAACAAACTTTATTTATTAATATAACAAATTCTGAAACAAGACAAGCTCAACATATAATTTTGTTATAGACAGATTTAGAACAATAATTTAATACTGTAACATTTAAAAATGAACAATTATATATTTACATAAGGGGGAAATTATTCAGCTAAATATTTGTTCATTTCATATTTCTTCAGCTTGTAAATTGATGTTTTTGTTTAAAGTAGTTAAGCATGTTTATTTTGACACTGCCAGTTGTTTCTTTGTTAGTGTCACTGTTAAGCTTTACTTCTGTGAATCATAAGTGATAAGAGATGTTTTCATATTCTATATCCATGTTGGGTTAATTCTTCATGTGTGATACTGCTGTAACTGTTACTAAATATATATATATATATATATATTAAAAAATATATGTAAAAGAGTAAGTCACTGTAGTGCCTGCCATTTGTATGTGCCTAGTGCATGTACTGAAATGAACACATAAACATGATTATTTTTATTGTTATTTTGCTGGCAGTGCTGATAATCTGTTTTCATTTGTTCCATGGTTCAAAAGTCTCAGGTTTAACAACTGTCCTACGTAGACATGTTTATATGATGTCATGTGCTTGTATTCTCTTCCTCTCTTGAGAATACAGGATTAATCTTTGATGTGCAGTGTTCTTGTTTTCATGTTGTTTTTTTTTGTTTTTTTTTATTCAAAGTGACAACAACACTTTAATGATGTGTGTGTGTTTTGTTTTTGTTTTGTTTTGAGGATGTTACAGACACTTTGAATTGTTTTGAAAGTGTTGCAGATATGTATTGAAGAGGAGTGGTCAGTGTCTTGTTTTATTGTATATATATCCTTCAATGTGACACTTAGCGCACTTTACATTTAAATATCTTGTAGGACCAGTGCAGAGTAACCTGAATGAAACGGGTTAAAACTGCAGTACAGCTGTGGAAATATAAACAGTATAAAAACTTGAAGTGTAGGGCAACTTTACAAAATACAATTATGGAAAATAGGAGTTGTGGCAACAAGCCTTCATTAGCAGCCAACAACAACAAAACCACAATATATAAACAAGTGAGATGACACTACTGAACTGAGACATTTCACATACAAATCACTATGATTGAAAACATGTGACATTGTGAGAGCAACAGACATACAGGAATTGACATTGAGACAGTTGGAAACAATATCATAAAAGTTAAAACTTGTATGACTCAAAAAATTTCAAATTCTCTTATTGGTTGTTAGCATAGATGTTCTTAATGTAAGGATTATCATGAACACATCTATTATATTATAGGAAAATATTAACTGCCTATGTCTTTGACAGATCATGCACACACACTCATAAATATATGTATATGCAGGTGGGTGGACAGAGCTGTAGTTGCCACAGTAAGGTGGAATTTGAATATTTATGTGACTTCATGACTTAGGGGTCAACCTAACTTCAGAAAATGAATACCAGAACCTTCTGTGGGAGGTGAAACTGCCAGTGTGCCCTGGCCAGATTATCCACTGAGTATTGTCATTTGATTATGTGAGTCATGTGCCAATACATGTATGTGAGACCTTTATGAGGCATGTTCAAGAAATGTGTGTGGGATCTTTAATAGGCATGTTCAAGAAATTTGTTGGCTCTCTGGTGAAAGGGTTACGAATGTAATTCATAATCCACCATGCCACGTTCGAAAAACAGCTGTGGGCGGTGTGGAAGCTTGCCAAGATATCACAAACAGCCAAAAATGCTCTGGTTGACTGCCACGTTAAGGATATGCAACCAACTTTAAAAAATATATGTGTGAGACCACTGTAAGGCATGTTAAAGAAATGTGTATATGAGACCTTTAAAAGTCTAGTTGAGAAAATGTCTAACTTGGGTCTATTTTGTTACCTTCTCCTCCTTGTTTGTTTGTACACAGCAAGGAGGCTTTTTCATGCTTGTCTGCACACATACAGGAAATTTTTTCATGCTTGTCTGTACACATAAAGGAAGCTTTTTCATGCTTATCTTTACACAAGAAGGAAGCTTTTTCATGCTTGTCTGTACACAAGAAGGAAGCTTTTTCATGCTTGTCTGTACACAAGAAGGAAGCTTTTTCATGCTTGTCTGTACATAAGAAGGAAGCTTTTTCATGCTTGTCTGTACACAAGAAGGAAGCCTTTTCATGCTTGTCAGTACACAAGAAGGAAGCTTTTTTCATGCTTGTCTATACACAGGAAGGAAGCTTGTTATGCCTCTCTGTACATAGGACTACTGGAGCTTTTTCATGCTTGTCTATACACAGGAAGGAATCTTGTTATGCATCTCTGTACACAGGAATGGAGCTTTTTCATGCTTGTCTGTACACAGGAAGGAGGCTTTTTCATGCTTGCCTGTACACATGAGGGAAGTTATTGAAGTATGTGTGTGGTTTAGTTAGAGGCTTTCTGTATGATGAAACAATATTATGTTACTGTGCTAGAATGAGAAACATTTCTGTGAGATCATTGTTATCATATGTAGTAGTGATACTATTCTCACATATACTTTATGGACTCTTCTCACTAGCTAGCCGCATGTTGTTTATGAAAATTGATCAAACTAGGTTATGTTATCAGTGCTTTATTCATGGAATAGCTCCATGTGTTAAACTGTGTTGCTTACAAGCTTGTAGAGTTGTTGCTAATTGTTCATACCTGTGAGAATGTATGTTGACTATTTCACAGGCAAGCATAATAAGGTAGAGAAATAGCAGACAGCTGTGGGCATTTGTTGCATATGTGAAATTTCTTTTTATTCCATGTTTGTTGTGAATGTCATAATGTGTATTTGTGCAAGAAATTAGCAGATCCTATAATTAACCAAGTGCATTTGTGACAAATAAGCGTGTGGATGCTTTTGTATGGATGTGAAATGTGGACGATGAGCAGACAAGCTGAAAAACATCTAATGGCAGTGGAAATGCAGTTTCTGAGGAAAATGCTAAGAATACCATAGGCAGACAGAAAAACCAATGAGCAAGTCCTACAAGAGGCAAATTAAAACTGCAAACTGATTAGAGAAATTAGACGTATGCAGTCAAAGTTTTTGGGGCACGTTATGAAAAGAAATAAACCGGAAAACTGGGTGACAACTGGCAAGATTGAGGAGAAAAGAACAAGGGAAGGCAGAGAATTAAATATCTGGATGGCTTGACCACATGGCATGGTCTGGACAAGAACACTGAGCTGATCCACAATTCTGGTGACGGTGTCAAATGGTGAAACTTGACTCCCCACTCTTACCGGCATGGCACATGTGAAGATGTTTGACAAAATTAATAACTAAAGCAGACACTGACAACAAAAAGGAAAACATGATTCAACGCCCTTGGTTTCAGAGATGGCATTGTTTTGCAGTGTCCACTTTGTCAGGTGTCTTAACATACTTCTTCCTGTTGTTGTTTGAACCTTTGGGTGGTTATTATCTCAAGCATGCCTATATTTGTCTTTCATTTCTGATCTCTGCTGCAGCCTATAGTTACTGCTGTTTTTCTATTTTATGAATGGCAATGAATACCTATTTGTGTATTTATCTGTTATTATCAGGCCTCAAAGTTTCCATGATTGCTTGTTTACCTTGTGTGTACCTTTGATCGGCCCGTATGGTAGAAGGGTGGCTTAACCAGCTTAATTTGCTTTAGTGAACAAGTTATAGCAGGACATCATTTTATTTCCATGTACTTTAGCCAAAGTGTGGGGAAGGGGTTACGAACGCTGTTTGTAATCCCGCATACCCGTGTTTGAAAAACAACTGCGGGCGATTTGGCAGCAGGCTGCCTTGCATTGGTTTTTTACGAAATGGTATTGGTGCTGACCGTTCAGAAAGCAATGGCAAACTACTGAACATAAACTTGCCAAGAGATCACAACAGAAAAAAATGCTGGTGTTGACTGCAATGTTCTGTAAAGGATATGCAACTAACTTTTTAGCCAGTGTTCCTGTATGTAGTAACATGAAAGCATTTTTTATATTCCTTTTTGAGGGAATCATACACTAAGCTTGCTGTTATTAATCTTAACTTTGTAAAATTTCTATGAGTGCATTATTTGAAACTTCATGTATATTTGTGGACTTCATTTTTTTTTTTTAAATTCCCTGCATTTTGTAATAACTGATTTCAGACTGGCTGCTTGCCAAATGATTACACTGAAGTTTGGGGTTATAACAATTTATTTCATACAGTTACACTGTTTGAGGTGCATTTCCTCCCACAGGCAGCATTTCTGGTGAAATGAAACTAGCACCTGGCATTCTTCTTTCATATATCTTGTTGATGTTTCAGTATGTAATACACCCATATTTGAGTAGGGAGTGGCTAGAAGATCTGGCTGACACTCGGTATTGTGAAGAAAGATTAGACAAACACATAATCATAATGCAACTGGTACCATTAGTATTAGGAATCTGTGCTGATTGTTGAAGATGAGGACTGAGCACATATGGGAATGTCTCAAATGCTGTAATGCTGGATTTTGACTTAACTCAACTCCTATATTTGGAAACCACAATAATAACTAATGGGAATTAAAGTAAAAAGGTGAATTTATCACAAATGTGAATTACCATTTCTTGATGTCACCGACTGAGGAGGAGATCAGAACACTTATGGATTGAATGATTCTATGTGCAGTGAGGATAATCTGATGATTATCAACATCACACATTGGATGATGCACTAGCTTATCAGCACAGGAGTCCCAATGCTTCACGACGAAGGATTTTATTTCTCACTGTGCAGGGTTAGCTGAACCTGCCAAAATGAGTACCATAAATTTCTCTGCAGTGGAGGTTTGGTGATGAAGGGAGTTGCTCATTCATCTCATAATCTAATTGTTCCCATTGTATGTGATTGGATCGAACTCAGAACCTTGGGTCGGGAGAATAAATCTCTCTGCTACTGGAGGTGAAATGTGGATTGTGATGTCAAGTCAATGCACCAGCCATGTTTCATATTTGAAAGATTACAGATATCATTTTTTTTTTTTGGCCAGTTGTGTCAGAGGTTAAGCTGCAGTAATATTTGTTTCATGCGCTTTTTTGAGTCCATCCTGTCAGCATTTTACTTACTTCCTCTTCTGTGAGTCTATCAATTCCCTTATTGTTTCACAGATAGTCTGCTGTTAATATTTGTTTCATGCTCTGCTATGAGTCCATCATGTCAACATTTGTTTCATGCCCTTCTATGAGTCCAACCTGTCAACATTTGTTTCATACTCTTCTGTGAGTCCTTCCTGTCAATATTTGTTTCATGCTGTGCTGTGAGTCCATCCTGTCAAAATTTGTTTCATACTCTGCTGTGAGTCCATCTTGTCAACGTTTGTTTCATACTCGTGTGTGAGTCCATCCTGTCAACATTTGTTTCATGCTCATGTGTGAGTCCATCCTGTCAACATTTGTTTCATGCTCATGTGTGAGTCCATCCTGTCAACATTTGTTTCATGCTCATGTGTGAGTCCATCCTGTCAACATTTGTTTCATGCTCGTGTGTGAGTCCATCCTGTCAACATTTGTTTCATGCTCGTGTGTGAGTCCATCCTGTCAACTATATATGATCCTAGCATGTCCCACAGTGGCAAGGAAGCTGAGACTTTGACTTATTTGGCTGTCTTCTAATTGATTGTTGCTGTCGACATGTGCAGTTTCTTGTTTGTGACTGCTACTTTTTCTGTACTTTGATGTCTGCCAGGCAAGCAAGTTGCCGCAGCAGAGCCAGTTTCTGTACACTATTGTTGTTACAGTTACCAGCTCTTGTATTATACTGTCATTCTTTCACAGAATAGGATTGAATAAATATGTCAGGGTCACCAATTTGGTGGGAACTACACAAATCCCAATAAATGAAGAGAGGAAAAGACACTGGTGCTGAAGCACACACTTAGAGAAAACCTGTCGTAATTTGTGTCTGAAACGCACCATGCAAATAAAATAAAAAATCGTTGCGGGATACCTAATAGCACACGGAGAATAGAATTAGAGACAGATGAATTATATGGGGAGGACAAGAGAGAGCTGCAGAGTGAGGGCCTATGCTCCGTTGGGATGTAAAAGGCAGCAGCAGAAGAAAAGAATACTGTTGTTTACATTTCCAGAAGCAGTGTTACAACTATAATGCCTTAAACAAACTAACTTATGTAAATTTATTGTAGCCATTTCTTGCATTAGCTTGCTGTCCTTAGTTGTTCACTGTAATGAGAGTGTATTAAAAGCTTGTCATTCATTTTTGGTGGGGTGATGTACATGCAGATTTGTATCTGAGATAGCTGTGTTTACATTTGTTAATGTTTTTCCTATGCAAGATTTGTGATATTCTTACCACATATTGTTAACTTATGAAGTTACATTCCAGCTGTTTGTCTTGCATCTCTGCCCTTTGTTGTGTAAAGTTATGTTTGAGCTAGCGCATCCTCTAATCACCGAAATAAGGTTTCATATTATTACAAGTGCATTTAGTGAAACAAGTGTTTTTGCTTTTACTACAAATTACTTGAATAAGGTTTGTCCAATGTTTGGCTAGCCTGTTTCTCAGGTATACTTCTACTTTGATGCATGTTCAGAAAAATTGCTGACGGCTGATTGCTGATTTTGCATTAAGCAGTAATGTGTGTCAATCTGCTGCTTTTCTAGTGACTGCCGCTTCCATCGATGATGAACTATAAATTTTATGGCGGACTGTTGTGTTGGCATTCTGGCAGTAGCCTTATGCAAATATGCCTGTATGTGCTGTTGGTTTGTCAGGATTGCTGTATGTTCCACTATTCACGTGCAACAGTGAGGAGCATTTTGTAATATTCACTGGCACAGGAACAGAGCATTATGGGGTGACCCTTTGTCGTAAAGTTGGAACAGCGAACAATGACTAAATAACTTCTACTTTGATGTGTGTTTCCACCACAAAACACTCAACCATACATAGAGTGTCTGTGAGGTTGAGAAAAGCTGTCATGCTTGTAGAGCACAATGCCTTCTTTGTATTTTAATGTAAGTGTTTTTGTATACTTGTCTAGCCTTAACCAGGTTCATATAAAAGGTACAAAAATATCTATTTAAAATAATGTTCATGTTTAATAGACAACCATTGCAGGCTACTGGATAGAGTTGTGGTTCTTCACTTTACCCACAAAACCATTCACGGGTGATTAGATAGAATTGGGAATGGCTGTAATACAGCAGAGATCCATGTTACCAAGATTTGTTTCTACATACATGCCAGTGTAGAATGTTTACATCTGTTTTGTGGAAATGTTCAAGGTAAAGCATTTGTTTGATATCGATTATGTTTTGGAGTTGAAAGCATCTATGTTGTAGATTTAGGGATGTTGCTCTACATAGTGTGCAGCAACTGTGTAGTTATGTTCCAGAGATGATAGCATCTCTAATATTCTAGAGATGACAGCATCTATGTAATTATGTTTTAGAGGTGAAAGCATCTGTGTAGTTATGTTCTAGAGATGACATCATCTGTGTAGTTATGTTCTAGAGGTGACAGCATCTGTATAGTTTTGTTCTAGAGATGAGTTAAATATGTTCCAGAATTATAGATGATGTTAAATACAGCAAGGCAGCTGTGTGGTTGAGATGTTCTAGATAGAGTGTCTGTATGGTTGAGATATTCTAGAATATGTGGTTGGGATGTTCTAAAGTGTGTATGGTTGAGATGTTCTAGTGTGTGTGGTTGAGATGTTCTAGAGTGTGTGTTTGGGATGTTCTAGAGTCTGTGTGGTTGAGATGTTCTAGTGCGTGTGGTTGAGATATTCTAGAGTATGTGTTAGTAGTTGAGATGTTCTATAGTGTGTGGTTATGTTGTTCTAGTATGTGTGTGGTTGGGATGTTCTAGTGTGTGTGGTTGAGATGTTCTAGAGTGTGTTTGTGGTTGAGATGTTCTAGAGTGTGTGTGGTTATGTTGTTCAAGTTTTTGTGTGGATGGGATGTTCTAGAGTGTGTGTGTGGTTGAGATGTTTTAGAGTGTGTGTTTGTGGTTGAGATGTTCTAGAGTGTGTGTGGTTATGTTGTTCTAGTGTGTGTGGTTGAGGTGTTCTAGTGCGTGTGGTTATGATGTTCTAAAGTATGTTTATAGTTGAGATGTTCTAGAGTGTGTGTGGTTATGTTGTTCTAGTGTGTGTGGTTGAGATGTTCTAGTGTGTGTGGTTGAGATGTTCTAGAGTGTATGTTTGTGGTTGAGATGTTCTAGAGTGTGTGTGGTTGAGATATTCTAGAGTGTGTGTGTGTTTGAGATATCCTAGAGTGTGTGTGTGTGGTTGAGATGTTCTAGAGTGTGTGTGTGTGGTTGAGATGTTCTAGAGAGTGTGTGGTTATGTTGTTTTAGTGTGTGTGTGGTTGACATGTTCTAGAGTGTGTGTGGTTGAGATGTTCTAGAGTGTGTGTGTGTGGTTGAGATGTTCTAGAGTGTGTGTGTGTGTGTTTGAGATATTCTAGAGTGTGTGTGTGTGTTTGAGATATCATAAAGTGTGTGTGATTTAAATGTTCTAGAGTGTGTGTTTGAGATATCCTAGAGTGTGTGTGATTGAAATGTTCAAGTGTGTGTGTGTGGTTGAGATGTTCTAAAGTGTGTGTGGATGAAGTGTTCTAGATTTAATATGAATGGCAGAATATACAACAAGGCAGCTTTACAGTTGAGATCTTCTAGATTTGTGTATTTGAGATGTTCTAGATATTTTGTGCATGGCTGGGATGCTTTAGATAGAGTGTCTGTTTGGTTAAGATGCTTTTCTAGATAGTGTCTGTGTGTTCGAGATATTGTGTACCTAATACTCAGTTTCATCAAGGTGTTCTAGATAGTGTCTACCTTGATGAGATATTGTTCTAGATCAGTGGTTCTCAACCTTTTTTGGCCCGTGCCCCCCTTCACCACATTCCCCCCCTCCCCCCTTTCGTATTTCCTACCTAAAAATTTGGCCCGTGCCCCCCTTCACCATATTTTCAGAACGTCATTCCCCCCTTTCGTATTTCCTATCTAAAAATCCCGCCCTCACCCCTACATAGTATACGTAATAATGGAAGCTAAATTTAATAGCACATACTAAAACAAGTCTAGACGTCCACATAAAACATGATTTGTGGGTCTACTTACTTTATAAATTGAATTTTATAAGTGTGAGATGTACAGAACCGTAAAGTATGGAGGGAAAAACAATATCAAGTAATCGGTTCTTGTATTAACGCGATCTTGAAATAATCTTAATTCCCCCTCTGGAAACCCTAAAATTCCCCCTGGGGGGGGGGGGGGAATTCCCCACCGGTTGAGAACAACTGTTCTAGATAGAATAAGACCTCTGTGTGAAGTTGTTCTGTGAGATGTTTTAGAATTTCTGTGTGGTCTTGTTCTCAAAAAGACTCTTTGCATAATTAAGATATCCTAGTTAAAAGTATAGATTACAGTAAAAACAATGGCTGTGTGGTGGAGGTGTTGCATTCCTATATTCTACTGTAAATTTCCAAAGTGTAGTTTTAAGTGTCAGATGTAAAGAACTACCAGATCTGTTTTCTTGTACATCCAACAGAAGAACAGTGGCCAAGGATGAAAATAACTAAAAGCACAATAGTTCTGTTCTTCATTTCTACAGACACAATTATTTATTGCCTGTGTCTTCTTCTTTCACATCCAGACCTCTTCAGTGCTTTCAGCTGATACATATTTACTCATGTTTTCCTGCATTTGTTTCACGCTTGTTCTAGTGGCATCTAGTTTTGGAAAAACCGCCTGCTATGAATTATTGTACCATTCTGCATTGTACATACCTCTGTTCCATGCCATAGATTGCAAATACAACATTTTAATAAAGTGCATTTGCAAGCAGCAATACAAATTGTGTATGAAATAGAAATGTGTTTTATCTTTTGTTTTATAACCTTTGCTTGATTGTCTTTAAAAATGCAGTCTTTGCTCTTCTATCATGTAGTGTGCCTATCTTAGGGTTTTGTTTTATTTTGGCATACATACATAATGCATGAATGTGTGCGTACACATGCATATACATACATAAATTTACAACCACAGTGCATATATTCAAAACAATGTTTTCCCGTAGTGAATTTGAATAATGAAGACACAAACAATAGATTGCACGATTTATTGTCTGGCATATTTCGCTGCATCTCGTCAGGTACATACTGCAGAAATCACACAACATAAAGTAAATTAACTAGATAAATCCTTCAAGCTGAAATATACACATGTTCGCACAGTAATGTCAATTGTCTATGATGGTAATTTTAAACTGACTAACATGTCTTTCTGTTTGCGCAAATCTGGCTTGCATTGACATTACTGTGCAAATATGTGTATATTTCAGCTTGAAGGATTTATCTAGTTACCTTACTTTCTGTTGTGTGATTTCTGCAGTATGTACCTAAATAAAAGTCGCTTAAAAGTCGACAGGGTCGACTTCATTGCACCGGGTTTTATCCCATATGGCTCGGTCTCTTTCCGCAGCACGGAAAGCGTCGCACAAAGCACGAACTCCATAGCTTTTAGCGACGACCCACAGGAGTATCCGAAACATTTAACCCGTAAACCGAAGGACGCAGCCCGGAATCGAACCCACGACCTTCGGAGCACGAGTCAAACGGCTTGACCACTTTGCCACAGAATGTACCTGACGAGATGCAGCAAAATATGCCAGGCAATAAATCGTGCAAATCTATTGTTTGTGTCTCGTTATTCAAACATACATATATATTAGAAGGGTTTGAAAGATTTTTGTTTCTGGCATAAGTACAGACACGCACTCATATAATGTTATAATGGTATCAACATGTTTTTGTTTTTGGCGTACATTTAGACAAATTCATACATGCTTACAAATGCATATACATTCATACACATACAATCATGTTAAAATTTGTTCAGCTGTGATACACAAACTTTGTAACACTGGTAAATATCTTCAAATAGTTCACCTCCTGCTCTACATTCTGTCAAAAGTAATTATACACCCAGGAGATGCACAATATCCATCCTTTAGGTGAAAATAGTGGATATAGGAAAGTGAATTAACACAACCCAATGTCATATTTGACTTTTCTACACATGTACATGCGTATTTACACTTATGTACAAGTAAGCATTCAAATACACACGTTTCATCCTAAAACCCCATACATTGATCCCAGTGGTGTCATGGTAGAAGCATCAGCAATCAAGAGTCCTACACCTCTATGCTTTTAGGAATGGTGGGATTGCTGGCATGCATACACAATAAATGATCTTTCTTCATACGTACACAAAGTTATACATACAAAGTAAAGGATCTTTCTTCTTACGTGCACAGTTATACATACACAGTAAAGGACCTACCTTCATACATAACACAGTTATACATACAAAGTAAAGGATCTTTCTTCATACATGCACAAAGTTATACAGTAAAGGACCTACCTTCATATGTAACACAGTTATACATACAAAGTAAAGGCTCTTTCTTCATACATATGCACACACTTATACATAACACATTACAGGACCTTTCTTCATACACACACATGTAGTTATACATAAAAAGTAAAGATCTTTCTTCATACATACATACACAGTTATACATACAATATAAAGAACATTTTTTGTTTATTTTCAATCATACAAGGTAGTTTAAATATAGTATCTGACCTTTTGTCGGAGAAATGGTTGTACATCAAGAATGATGATGGCCATTTATTTCATCCAGTGGGGTTGAAAGTATGGAGCCGTGAGTTCTACAAGGATAAGTTAATAAGTCAGTCACAAATGGCTGTAGAAAAATAACTACACATGATAACAACTTGAAACCAGTTTATTTTTATATATACATTGTCCCTTTATTTCTCAACATAATTTCTACCAACATTGATGCACTTATAACATCGTTTTATTAGTCCTCCCAAACCGGCTGCATAGAAATGTGTGCTTTGTTTTCATTTACCAGCCATCCAACAGAACTGTGTGACTTACTTATTGACTCGCCCTCATAACTTTTTCCTATCCAGCTATGCACCACTATACGGGACAAACATTTGTCAGCATAAACACTGACAACCCACCTTGGCGGGAGACACTTCGCAAATGACGCCGAAGTTAAATGTGAATTGAAAACGTGGTTTAGAAAACAGAGCACGCAGTTCTTTGCAGCCGGTTTGGGAGGACTGATAAAACGATGGGATAAGTGCATCAATGTTGGTGGAAATTATAAGCTTGCTGTTCTCGCAGCCTGACCATAGTTGTAGATTCTCAGTCATCGCTTGGTTCTTGTAAACGATTTGCTTCTCGTAGAGCATTCAGAATGTCTGCCTGGTCCATGGCTCGTCCGCCTTCCACAGTAGCCCTACCTACACGCCTGTCAGCCTGCTAATTCCCCTGTACACCCGCACGCCCTGGCACGAAGATGAAACTAATCTTTGCCAGCCGAGACCGCTCCAGAGACAGCAGCCACTGTCTTCGGACCCACCCCATCTCTATCCTCCTGAGCATACTCATTGAGTCACCAAGGACACAATTTCCTAGCGTGTCGCTGATAAACAGTCTAGGTTTCACAAGCATATAGCAGTGTCGATAATACGACTGCTTTGTAGACTTTCAGGTTTGTTTGCAGGCTTATTTCATTTCTGACCCACACATTCTTGTGTGTCTGCCAAAGGTCGCGATGGCCTTGGAGATTCTTACATTCACTTCGTCATCAATTGTGGCAGCTTGAGACACATTGCTGCCAGGATAGGTGAATTTGTCCACAAAACTTCTGTGACCATTCACTTTGATATTCGGCATGGTGTGATTAATCCCTGGCGCTGGCTGGTACATAACTAGTCTTCTCCAAGTTGATATTGAGCCCAAAGTTGGCACAGACATATGAGAAAGCTGAAACATTGTGTTGCATGTCTGCCTCTGAGTAAGCATACAGAGCGCAAACAGAAGCTCTCTGACGGTGTCGCTGTTAGTTTTGGTTTTAGCTTTCAACGTGGTCAAGCCGTTTGACTCGGGCTCCGAAGGTTGTGGGTTCAATTCCGGCCGCGTCCATCAGTTCACGAATGAAATTTATCGGAGACTCCCGTGGGTCGTTGCTAGAGCTACAGTGTTCGTGCTTTGTGCGACGTTTTCCGCACTGCGGAAAGAGACCGAGCCATATGGGATAAAACCTGGTGCAATGAAGTCGATCCAGTCGACTTTTAAGCGACTTTATTTTTTTTTCAGCCTTCTGAGATTGAACAACTTTCCATTCTTGCGGTAGTTGGTGTCTATTTAAATGTCGTTGTTCTCGAAGGCATTCGTCAGCATGGCTGAAAATACGAGGCTGAACAGTGTTGGTACCAGGACACATCCTTGCTTACTCCATTGGTGACAGGAAAGGGCTCAGACAGCTCATCATTTTCCTGAACTCTTGCCTGCATATCATCATGAAATAACCGCACTATTTGGACAAACTTTCGCGGACAGCCATATTTAGCCATAATCTTCCACAGTCCTTCTCTGTTGACTGTATCAAAAGCCTTGGTAATATCAATGAAAGTGGAGAACATTTCGAAGTTCTCTTCCTGACAATTCTCTTGCAACAATTCCTCATTCTTTTCTGACTATCAGGAAGAAGACCTTGGTCGAGATGGGCTGTGAGGCGATTGAGAAGAATGCAGGTGAGTTTCCTGCAAGTAAGAGCAAGGAGACGCCTCGGTGGTTGTAACAGGATTGGCGGTTTCCTTTACGTTTGTAAAGGTGGACTATTGACGCGTCCTTGAAATCTTGTGGAATGGTCTCGTTCACCCATATGTTTGTAAAGACTTGGTGAAGCTGCTCTATTTGAACCGGCCCACCTGCCTTGTATATCTCTGCTGGGATGGAGTCAGGACTAGGTGCTTTACAGCTGGAATATTGCTGGATGGCTTTGTTTACTTCCACTGTTGTTGGCAGGTCATCAAGAGTATCATTAGCGGGGACTTAAGGAAGGCAGTTGATGGTTTCATCATCGAAGGAGGAGGTTGCATATAAGATGTTGCTGAAATGCTCTGCCAAGCGCTCAAGGATTTCTTTCCTATCGATGACCAATGCTCTCCCATCTGCACTAAGGACGGGAACTATGCCTGGTGATGTTGGACCATAGACCGCTTTCAGAGAGTCGTGGAAGTTTTTCATATGTCTGTGTCTTCAAAGCTTTGAATCTCATCAGCTTTATTACTCAGCCGTCGGAAAAATACAATTACCTGAAAATCTGAAACCCTAATTCCCTTCCATGGGGCTGTACACACTTCTGTCATCGATCGCACCATATTTGAAATGATGCATTTCAGCAAAGTCTCTTGGGAAATGCCGATCTCCGTGGCGAAGAGTTTACGGACGCTGTTCATGATCCCGCATACCCGCGTTCAAAACACAGCTGCGGGCGATTTGGCAGCGGACCGCTTTGCGCTGGTTTTTTTTTTAACGAAATGGTATCGCTGGCGGTCGTTCGGAAAGCAATGGCAAACTACTAAACATAAACTTGCCAACAGTAAAAAAAAAATGCTGGTGGTGACTTCAAATGTCCTGTAAAGGATATACAACTAACCTTATCTCTTTGGAATTACACTGTGGCTGTCGCGTTTCGCATGGTGTCTTCTCATGACTGAAATCGTTTAGGGTGTATTTTTAATGACTGTGGAGTTTTTGAAAATATTGCCGTTCCAAGTTTTGTATTTACCTTTATGTTGTGTGAACTCCACAGAGGGTTTTCGGCTTATAGTTAGAAGTATCCACGGATGACATTCCGCGCATTCCCTCCTCGGCAAGTGTTAGCTGGTTCTGGGCTAATTGGCCGGTGCTAGATAGCTAATTTATCACATAACGTCCGAAGGCCAAGTTTACATTGTTGAACACTTCTTGCGGCGAGTGCTTCTATTTGATCATTAATTTTAAGGTGTGTACGTGCCCTTCTCATCCCTATTCTAATCTTCGTTGTGCTGAAACTATTCATAATTCTCACCATCTCGAAGAATGTATCTTTCGTGTACCTGAGGATAAGGCGCATCGCATCGTTTTGTATTAGCTCCCGTCTCCCAATATTAGTCTATCTGGCAGTAAGGATGGCCAGCGCGTCTTCCGTGGTTGAGAGGACCAGTGCTTATACAGAACAAGCAGATATTGGTCGGTGGCCCCTCATTATGTTCAAAACAGGCAGACCTTTGTATGCGTTCATAGTGTATGTCAAAACTGTCATCTACTGCCTACAGTACCTTGCGGTGTAACACAGGGGCGGTCTTGAGCCTAAGGAATTAAGACCGCCTGGCTAGTGAAATCGCCGCGAACTGTGCAAGTTAAGGTTTTCTACCCCCCACCTCCCTCTCCGACAGAAAAACATATCCACACCTTACCAAGGATTCGAACCCGATTCTCACTAAAGAGAACCCGGCATTCTTAGCCACTCGGATAATATCAGATTCGAAATTATCTTTGAAGCACAGATTGGGGTCAAATTTTATTCTCGAGTATTTCCATCACGTTGGCCTTGACAATATCACCTTCGATCAGTCCCACGATGTGTGTGTCTGCTTGAATAAGGCTATTGCTCATAGAAACCCATGTCACTGCTGCCTTTTATGGGATATATACCTCTGTAGTATTCACCTGACGAGATACAGAGAAAATTGCCAGGCAAGAAATCGTGCAATATTTTATTTATTTCGTTTGTGTTTAATTTCATGAAGGGAATGCATTGTTTTAAATTGTGTGGGATTGACCAGCGCTTTAGATACATTGCACACGTTGGTGATAAATCAGGCTCATACTACATCGCACTTGCATTCGCATTTCTGTCTTTTTCTTATCGACACACAAAAACATCGTCAGCAAATGAGAACGGTTTTCTCATCCGGACAAGCTTTTGTTTCGTTACTGTTAAAATGAAGGCATTATATACGACAGGCAACAATGGAGACTTTAGCAGAGCTGGACATCTAATCAGGCGACCAGCTACCGCATTTGAGCACCAGCTCTCTATTGATCAGGCGGCAGCTATCCGTCTGATAATCAGAGGATGCACATGGTGTGTGATAAGTATGTGCATGAGATTGTCAAAGGGCGCCCGGTTATATGTATTTTCAAAGTTTATTATTCTTGCACGTTATCACATCTGCTTGAAAATCCTGAAATATATTATAGGCGAAGACCGCGGCATGACATCATAACTCATTCTCAGTATCAAATAACACAAAATAATGCAGCTTTAGTTTAGTTTAGTTTAGTCGATGGATCAACATCACGGCACACGGGTGTAACCCATAAGTGCTCCGTTCTCCTCCTAACTCAAACCTGAGTTTGGAGAAACTCAGCTCAGTGCACGAACTCCGTAGCACCGAAGAGGATCCTGAAATACTTTGGGTGAGTCTCGAAACTAACTCGAAATTTTGCCCGAGCAGCGCCTTTAGGCTACTCTTATTCGATTTCCAACTGCCAAGGGATTTTTTACGTGCGCAACAATACACACGGGCGTCCGATCTCACTACCCAGAGACCAGGGGAAATTTTATTACTAGAAGTCAACTTGAAAAAATCCCGGCCCTCACCGTGGCTTGACCCGGGACCTCCAGCACTCGAGGCGGACACCATAACTCGAGCCCTCCTAAATGCAGCTTTACAGAACAGAATTAAAAAATTCCACAGCTTTACTGCAGTTCCACTAATTTTATTCATACCTCTTTCTCAGCGATGTAGCCTCCGAATGCGGATGAAAGGAATAGACGCCTCCTATGACACACGAAAGCCAAAACCAAGGCGCCATAATGTGTCGAGGAGCTTAGTTGCACCTTTACAGGGCGCAGCAATCAACACAGGCATTTTTTTTTTGGGGGGGGGGCTGTTTGTGATTCCTTGGCAAGTTTACATTCAGTAGTTTGCCATTGATTTCTGAACGACCGACACCCATACCATTTTCAGACAAAACCAACGCCATCAGTCATATTTTGCAGTGCGATGATTCAGTAGTTATCTAAACGGAGTGATCTTTGGTTTCGGCAGCTGACCATGCAGATGTGTAGATACTGCTCTCTGATCTCATCGCTCTTGGTGCTTGCATTGGACTCTGAGGCTAGGCGTTCATGTCGTCCTTTGATAAATTAATGACTAATTTCATTATTACGAATGCTATCAGGATCTGGGTAATTTACGTCCCCAAGTCAAGTATCAGAAGTCAACGTTTAAGTCCAGCTGAACTGTGTATGGAGAGAACCCACTAGCCCACCACATGAGCACCGGAAATTAAGAACGAGTATTCTTAATCTTTCGGCCACGTCAATTTTTCAGATAGATAGTCAGATAGACTTACAAATATATAGAGAGTGTATTTTTTAATGACTGTGCTGTATTTGAAAATATTGCCGGCCCAAGTTTCATATTCACTCTCTGTTAAGTTCATGCAACATAATTGGTAAAAACAAAACTTCTTCCTCTTCTTCTTCAGCGCTCCGAGCCATTGAGGTTCTTTGCTGCAGATACAATCCGTCTCCATTCGTCTCTCTGGAAATACAAAACTTGGACCGGCAATATTTTCAAACACAGCACATTCATTATAAATACACGCGGTATATAGGTGGGTGGATCAATCATCGATCAATCGACAGACAGACAGACAGGCAGGCAGACAAGCAGACAGATAGCTAGAATTGTTTACCCGATCGTCACATTAGTGCACATGGCAAAACACATCACTTATTTATCTGTGGTGTCTGTGGTTATAAATGAGTATGTCACTTTTGGATGTGCACTTTCTGAATTGATAAATCATAGATTGCCACGTATGAATGTGTTTTGGTATTTGCAAAACTATTTCAGTTACCGGCGCCCTGGTTCAAATATGTAGGTGGATAGAATGCTGAATGAAACCCCCCCCCCCCCCCCCCCACAAACAAGGATATTTTAGAGACAGCAGGAAAACAACAGATGCGACTTTCTGCATTATCCCTCACAAAGATGTCAAGTCACACGAAAAAGAAAACACAATAAGACAAATTGCACCAGTGAGAGAACGTAAATTGTGTTTTAAAATGTGGAAAACATATAAAAACGACTGAGAAAAGTTAGAAAATATCAATTTATTAACTCAATACAGGTCCAGCGTTTCGGTTACGTTAAACTTTCTGATGGACAATACAGATAAACGCACATATAATAGTAAAACATCGTTATCTAAAACGACATTCGAGCACTGTACACGGTAATAATACAGATTGTGCATTTAATGAAAGTGGTATAGGAAATACAGACGGCGATGAGATGTTGATCACACTGTCCAACGAGTGTCGATTGGTCTACGCAAATGAGGCCAGCACCATATACCCGACACGCCTCAAAGCGTATGAAACGGATTTTTACTTACAGAATTGTCCAACACTGCCAGCATCAGACATGGTTGTAGGTGGGGTGGGAGTGTATGAGAGAGAGAGAGAGAGAGAGAGAGAGAGAGAGAGAGAGAGAGACAGAGACAGAGAGAGACAGAGAGACAGAGAGATAGGGGGAGGGGAGTGTGAACACCTTACAGAAAATATTAGAGGAGCGTTCAGAAAGTAATGCACACTTCGTTTTTCTCAGGAGCTGTGTAATACACACTTCGTTTTTCTCGGGAGCTGTTTATTAAAAAGCATGAAATTTATGCAAAATGTACAAGGATATGTCATGTAAACATCGACATTATTCAACATAATCCCCATCAGCGTGTACATCTTTATGCCAGAGCGAAACAAGTGCATGTATTACTTGTCAGTACCAGATTTTGTCTTGATCATGTAGCCATTTCTTCACTGCACGAATCTCTCCTTCATCATCTTCAAACCTTATCCCACGGAGTGCATCTTTAAGTGGACCAAATAGATGAAAATCAGAGGGTGCCAAATCGGAATGGCGGTGATAGTGTCCAACCCAATTTGATGATTGTGTCCCATGTTGCCAAACTTGTGTGAGAGCGCGCATTGTCGTGAAGGAGCCGCAGTTCTGCTGTATTCTTATGCGGCCGAACTCAGAGAAAATATTGACTGAGTGTTTTCAGTGTCTTAATATAAGCTTGTGAATTGATTGTCTCTCCTCTTGGCATAACATCCACAAGAATCACACTTTCAATATCCCAAAAGACTGTGATCATGACCTTTCCGGCTGAAGGAGTTGTCTTGAATTCCTGTCATAGTGGTGATTGCGGATGATGCCACTCCATTGATTGTCTTTTTTGTCAAATGATGTGCTCAGATTCCGTCACCTGTAACGATCGTAGCCAAAACTTTCTCTCCGTCAGCATTGAAACGCTCCAACAATTCAGAAGAAACTGCTTTCCTTTGCAATCGGTGGTCATTTGCGGAACTTCACGGAACCCATCTTGCGCAAACCTAACAAAATCCGAGAGTTTTTATAAAAGCATTTGCCGCTAATTGCTGACTGACAGCTGTAAGGGTAATTGTTGAGTAGTAATTCGACTATCAATAAGAATGATGCCCTGTCACGATACTAGAGGTCAACGATCTGAAATGTTACTAGAACAACAAACAGCGTCCTAAGCCGCGGCATTTTGTTTGTTGAGAGAGCCTTGATTGAACGATCGGAACGATTGAAGACGACAGCGAAGTCTACGGGAACTAATGGACGACCGATGTATCGCGATAAAGCTATTTCAAGAAACCTTTGAAGTGGGAAACGGAGATTTGCGATCACGGCGTATCACAACTTTTTGGGATAACGGAGAAGAATGTCAGTGGTCGTAGGAGACGAGTATATAATCATTGATGTCCCGAAAAGACCGGGCATCAAAGGATACATTCGGTTGTTATTGAGAAACAGATGAAGAGGACAGGGGGAAATTGGTGGAATAAGCCCATATAGTCGTACAGAGACAGAGTATTAATAGGCTGGATATTCTAGTGGAATTTAGTGTGCTATTTGGTTTCCACAAGAAGTGGTGGTTTATTCTTGAGTGATTATGAAAAGGGAGTACAATGTTTCAAGTCGGATAATACTGACGGACATTTTGTATTTATTGTGCAATTAGTATTCCCGATTCAGCCAAGGATAATTATAATGTAGTTGTGGTGTAGAGTATACATCTAACATAGTGTATTTGAGTGTGAGACCGTAATAATGGGCGTCGGCCGAATTTAGCTGAGTAGTAACGGAGTGGATTGTGTAAAGTACCAGTGCACTCGATAGAATAAGTACTATGATAAGATAGGCTAAGTATGATACGAGATTCTAGTATAGATGGTTACTGGGATTTCTGAGCTTTTTTATGACATTTCATTCTGTACCTAGTCTTAGGTTATGGTTATAACTCCAATGTCTTATGTCAGAGGTCAGTTCTCTGAATCTATAGAAGTAAACTGATAACGGCCATAAGCGTACTCTCACTTCTAATGAGTTTGAGTTAGGTTGATAGCACCTGATATTGTCTTTTCGACAGGTTCCCATGCACAAAGCAATAGCAACACTCCTGAAAAGAAGGAAGGGACTCTAATCTGGTAAAGTAATAAAAATCGGCCAGATTGAAGTCGGATGTCAGACATACAGGTCAGCAAGTTCTAGCATTAACGGATACCTATAAGGCATTCTGGCTAAGAGACTTACAGCAGAATAAAGTGCAGCTAAACATAGATCGGAAGCTCAATATGGTGCACCTGAACTGTCTTTAAATGAAGAGGCTATAAGGCCAGAATTTATTATTGGCTAAACAGAACAGTAACGAATTAGATGAACACCGTGAATCAGTGATATTCTATAGACAGTGTTTGTTGGAATTATGTATCCATATAGAGACGATAAGTCATTCGATGATATCGGAGGTATAAACATTACCTGGAATATCATGTGGTTCATGTGATTGGATAGTTCACAAGGAAAGACATTATCTATTAAAACACGCAATGGTGAACTAACTGTTTAATTCTAACGTTGTCAAGGATATTGTGAAGACATCATCATCATCAGTCTGAGAGACACTATACCGGGTGAGCGTAAACAAGTTCTGTGCGGTGGTGACATTATCTATGCCGTTGTGTGATGAGAACAGTGAGATGAATCTTGGACTGTCAATCTTATCTCACCTACAATATAGAACACACCAACAACGTCTTTACATACAATCTATACACACCCATGACACTTTTTATTCAATAAATATGTTAGTATTTATTGGAGGACAATGTTGTGTGGGTATGTTATGAAGAAATTAAAGAGAGAGAGAGAGAGAGATAGAGAGAAATAGTGATTAGAAGACATAACGGGGGAGGGTAGACAAGGGTCGGACAATAGTTCCAAAGTATAAGAAGGATTTTAAAGGTGTGCTTGTTAATTCCACTTTCCCCCAGGGACGACAAGCTACATGCCCTCAGCGCATTTCAACATTTCTGCGCTTGTGGCTGTGGCAGGACGTCCACAGCGCGGCCGACCAAGCAGCTCCGTATCTCCACTTCTGGTTCTTAGATTCTCTTAACCCAACGACTGACCACACTCCTGTCGGCTGCAAAACCTCCATACACATGACATAGGCGCTTGTGAATGTTCACAGCAGTTTCCATTTCTGCAATGAGAAATGCCACCATAATTCGCTGCTTATAACGCAAGTTTCTAACACTCTCCATTTCAACGGTTTAGGGCAGTCATATTATTCGGCCCGTTGCGTTGCAATTTGGTGTGCACAATGACGGATAGGCATAGGGTCCTTCAGGCCAAATGGTACCTGAGAGTTGCCGCAGACAGGGATCACCCGCTGCATGCAGCAATGGATATGGTCAAGGGTCATAGACTAAGTCGAGGCAGGTCCTGGATGGCACAGGCAGAACTTTCTATAAGTCAGGTGTGTGATCTAAAGACCATCAATCGTGAAAGAGAGTGGGTTGAAGTTCCGGATGACATGATGGGCTGGCACAATGTAATAATAACACTGGGTCGTGAGTGCAGAGAATGGGCAGAGGGCTGCACTGAGTTTGAAGTGCAACAGCTGATCCAGAGCAACACACATCAAGGTGACATAGTCATCTACACCGATGGTCAGTGGTGAGAAACAGACGTAGTGGTTGGGGCTTTATTGCTAAGGCTAATGGGCGAGTCTTGAAAAAGGGGAGCCTGGCATATGAGATTACGACCTCCAGCATGAGAATGGAGGTGGAGGCAGTAACAGCGGCATTCTGATGGCTAGAGGAGACTACTGCAACACACGTTGTGTTCATTACGGATTCAAAGAATATGCTTAGCAAGGTGGAGAAAGGAATGTTTCGTGTGGAATGGCTTTCGTCGCTTCAGAGGTCACAGATTGTGAGAATTGTATGGATATTTTGCCCTGGCTATGCGGGTGTACGGGGGAATGAACAGGCTGATAGGCTTGCAGGGAATGCACCTCTTGGTGGTATTTTGCCTATGGACAAGGGGGGAGGTGGTCGTGCTCTTGTGGGACCAGGTGGGGAAGGCGGAGGAACAGATTTAGAACCCATATGTGGAAAGAATAAGATTTCGGGGGATCGGCAGGGGTTCTGGAAGAATCTCAAAACAGAGGGAAGACCAGGAGAACATTTAATCAGATAGCGGCGGGAACGATTAGTAGTATGACTCTTCGCTGGCTGTTAAACGAGAAGACTGAGCACGTATGGGAATGTCCTGAGTGCAGTGATGTTGGTTCTTGACTCAACTCAACTCAACTCAACTCAATCGGCATTTACTATATTTGAAGTGTGCAAACCGCCAAGCTTCTATCTTCATTATTTGCTGAGAAAAACGATGTGGTGCATTACTTTCTGAAAGGCCCTCGTATAAAGAATTAATTAATCACTTGGTATTTTTACTTGCTTTTATCTGGTTATTTACCTCCTGCTATTTGCTTTTAAAGTAATCCTCCATTGTTGATTGCATTATTCTAAATGCGCCAAACCTGCATAAGATATCCCCACGATAATGCTTATGATCGAAATAATAAAATAAATAGAATTTCGGCTTCTGTACAAAAACCTTCCGACTGTGTATTGTATTACTAAAATATCAAACAATCACGCTGTTAAATGTAAAATATAATTATAAATTATAAATATCGATTTTCCTTCATGTATTCGTTTACACCACCTCGGCTCCTAATTAGAGTTTGCATGCATCATCATGAGCCATGCCTCTAAGCGTGGGCGGTCATGTTTCGTCATGAGTTCAAAACTTGCGAACTTAGAAAAAATTGCAACGGACCATCAGTTTGTAATCCAATAATTGTAACAACGAAGGCATGTAACTCTGTTATCTAGAAAGTACGGTTAAAGGGCGGTAATTATATCACTGCGTAATGCACACTGCGTGATATTATAAGGCATTAGCCTGAGCATTATTACATCAGTACTGCAACAGCTAAATGTTTAAATGATTGATAGCTTGAATAATTGTTTGGTAGGCAGGCTGTGAATCCCGTAAAAGGCCATGGGAAGAGACTCGATCTATAGAAGAGACTGTGTTGTAATGCCCTTCTGTTCTTTTCCAAGCTCAGAAGCCACATACTGTGTGTATATATATATATATATTAAAAGATACTAGCAGGTTGCTAAATATCAAATAGGAAGTGCATTAACAGACTGCATTGATCAGAGATATCAACAAATTTATTTTCTCGTATAAGGAGTACTTCTTCTTCATTTTCCCTCAATCCCCCATTGAGGAATATGTCCTCTTATCTTTAACTACCCCATGCAGCCCTGTCCATGTCTTTCCCATATTGTTCATTTATATTCTACTTCTCTTCTCTGTGAGTTTTAATGTCTTCCTCTGTTTATTTTACCCGATGGGTTCCAGTCTAAGATTGTTCTAGTTATACTATTCTCGTGTTTGCCCGGTGTATGGCGGGTGTGTTACAGGAATCATAAAGAGAATCAAAGAACAGTGACATTGCAACCTACCACGCAGGTCGTAAGAAGCGACTTAGGAGGATTCCGTCCGTGTATTACCGGAACCCTTAAGATAAGTAAAGAATTTTTTCTCTCTCATATCCTTTACAGGACATTGCAGTCAACATCAGCATTTTTCAGCTGCTATTGATGTCTTGGCAAGATTGCGCTCAGTAGTTTGCCATTGCTTTCAGAACGACCGGCTCACATACCCCCGTAAGTAACTAACCGCTACCGAATCTCGCACAGCTGCGTCACCCATGTGAATATAGGGGATTACGGGGGAAGTCGTTAACGTCTAGGCCAGTGAGACGGCAAGCAAAAAATAGTATTGATTTATTTGGTTGTTTCCGTATTTGAGGTTTAAAGATTGAGTACAACCCACTACTGGCAACGCTGATCGTATTCCGGTACGAACCTTGGGCCTTGTCTACATCGGATTGAAAAGTCGAGTCTAGTGTTTCCAATCCGACGTGGACAAGGCCCAAGGTTCGTACCTGAATACGATCACAGTTGCCAGCAGTTGGGTGTGCTCAATCTTCAAAGAATAGTATCGAAATGTAGCCTACCATACAGGTCGTAAGAGGCGATGAGGGAAGGTAGGGCTTGGGGCTGGCTTCATCGTCCCATAGAAAAACTTTAGCCATAAAATTCAACCACTCGTGAACAAGTCCAAGAAGGAGTTCCTGGTGACCCAAATATTTTACTATATAAACCAAACAAATATAATACGTGCTTACGTTACACAACTGTGTCGAAGTAAAATAATCATCATTCACCAACTTCGATATCTACTAATGGGGTATAAGCACCAATGGCGTTGCTCACATAGCAATTAGGTCAGCTTCATTAACAAACAAGGAAGTGACAGCAAGCCACACATCAGTTAGTGGTAATTAACGGAGTGAAACGAAGACTGTCACTATGGAAAAAACATCTGACTATGTCTATCAGTGGTTCTCAGCCATGGGAGATTTGAGTCATAAGTTAAAGCTATTGAACTTCCTACTTAATTCTCCATGGATGTCATTAGTAATCCCGCATACCGTCTTCGAGACATAGCTGCTGGTGATTTGGGTGCAGACCGCATTACGTTGATTTTCATACAACGGTATGAGTGTCGGCCTTTCAGAATGCTATGACAAACTACTGAACGTAAACTTGAGAAGAAATCACAAAAAGTCACACACACACAAATGCTGGGGTTGACTGCTAACGTCCTGTAAAGGATATGCAACTAACTTTCAACTAAACTCAACTGGATCATTGTTTAGTTGAAAACAGTATATACTATTAAGCTGGTAGAAAGGTGCTACCATTAATTCCAGTTTAGTGTTTTAACACAGTGTCCACTCTTCGAAGGATAGACTTGTCATAGTGAGGTCCCAGCTGCTTGGTCAATGTTCATTTGAATACAAGCTGCACTCTTATAATGATACGCATTTGTCAGGATGAATTTCAGGCTCGACCATTGTTTATTGAAACACAGCTTGCACTTGAACATTGGTATACATCTGTTAACTTGAATTTCTACATTGACCATTGTTTATTGATTTATTTGAACACAGCTTCCAAAATCTTCCAACAAAGTTTCAAAATATGACTACATTTATATGCTCGGTGATTTCAATGCTCGTGTGGGCAATGACTCGAGTTCATGGCCAGTGTGTCTTGGAAAATACAACATCGGTCGCATGAATGAAAATGGGCAAAGGCTGCTGGAGCATTGCACCAGAAATGACCTATGTATTGCAAACTCCTTTTTCAAAAAACAAAAGAGCTGCATAAGGTCACATGGAAACATCCTAGATCCGGCCATTGGTATTAGCTGGACTTCATAATCACACGGAGACAACATCTGAACCATATATCATTGACTCTAAGTTACCACAGTGCTGACTGTGATACGGATCACTCTTTGGTTGTTGCAAGGGTTAGACTGAGACCAAAGAGAATCTACACAGCTAAACACAAATCTAGCCCCAAGATTAATATTATTAACACTCACGATCATGAAAAGTGCTTTCAGTTTCAACAGCAACTTGAAGACGCTTTCACTGATACACCAGAAAATTGTACAGTAAATGAAAAGTGGGGTCAACTTAAGGAAACCCTTTATAAAACTGCCGTAAGGGTTTACGGCACTGTGGATCATAAGAGGCAGGACTGGTTTGCGGCAAACAGCCAGACTCTGCAGCCCTTGATTGATAAGAAGAAGATAGCTCTCGTAAGAAACAAGGAAATACCAACGCGTAACACTCTGAGTGAGCTAAAGCAAGCTAGGAAGGATGTGCAAAAGGCTGCCAGGCAGTGTGCAAATGATTATTGGATCAAGTTATGTGAGTCTATTCAAATCGCAAGTGATAAGGGAAACATCAGAAGCATGTATGAAGAAATAAAGAAAGCCTGTGGGCTAGTGATCAAAAGAAGTGCACCATTGAAAACCTTGACTGGAGAAATCATAACTGATAAGAAACAGCAGATGGACAGATGTGTAGAGCACTATTTGGAGCTTTACTCAAGTGAGACCAAACTAACGGATGATGCCCTCAACGCCATAGAGGCTCTACCAACTCTTGACCACCTGGACACACTTCCCACCATAACTGAAGTTAAGTGTGCTATAAATGAACTTGCATCTGGCAAGGCTCCAGGTAAGGATGGGATTCCAATAGAGGTTATCAGGAGTGGGCAAGACAGACTCACTCTACAGATCCACCAGCTAATAGAGCTATGCTGGCGAGAAGGAGGAGTCCCATAGGATTTCAAAGATTCAAGCATCATAACACTGTACAAGAACAAGGGCGATCGGAGCGACTGCAACAACTATAGGGGTATCTCACTTCTGTGTATTGTTGGACAAGTATTTGCCAGAATTGTTCTGCGCAGACTTCAAGTCCTAGGAGATTAAGTCTACCCCGAATCACAGTGTGGCTTTCGACAGAACCGGTCTACCATTGATATGATATTCTCATTGCGACAAATGCAAGAAAAATGCCGTGAACAGAATCAACCACTGTTTATTGCCTTCATCGACCTCACAAAGGCATTTGATTTGGTCAGTCGTGAGGGTCTGTTCAAGGCACTAAAGAAGATGGCTGCCCACCAACTCTTCTGTCCATTGTGGAATCGTTCCACACAGGCATGAAGGGTATAATCAAGTTTGATGGTGCAACTTCTGAAGAGTTTGAAATCAAGAGTGGAGTTAAGCATGGTTGTGTACTAGCTCCCATTCTCTTTGGAATATACTTTTCACTTCTACTGAAATATGCCTTTCGTGATCAGGATGGTGGTATATACATTCACTCACGCTCAGATGGCGGCCTCTACAATGCTCAGAGATTGAAGGTCAAGACCAAAATTAGAAGGGTACTGATCAGAGAGTTGCTTTTTGCAGATGATGCTGCAGTTACGACGCACTATGAGGAAGAATTGCAATGTCTGCTATCTGCATTCTCCAATGCTTGTTCTGAATTTGGTTTAACAATTACCAAAAAGAAGACACAGATTATGTCACAAGGTGCACATGGGGTCCCATCAATCTTTATTGGCGACGCCGAACTAGAGATGGTAGACAATTTTACATATCTAGAATCAGTGGTAAATAGCAAATTATCCCTAGATCAGGAAATCAACATCTGGATTGGTAAGGCAGCAACAACAATGAACAGGTTAAGAAAAAGAGTCTGGGAGAACAGGAAGCTTACTGCCAAAACAAAAGTCCTTGTCTATCAAGCCTGTGTCCTTAGTACTCTTCTTTATGGCAGTTAAACCTGGACAACTTACTCACACCAAGAGAAACGTTTAAACAGCTTTCATATGCGGTGTCTGCGAAGAATTGTTGGTATTCAGTGGCAAGACAAAATCACAAATATTGAAGTATTGGAAAGATCAGGTTGTTTGACGGTTTATGCCATGCTTAGTCTTCGTAGACTTAGATGGATAGGACATCTTAGGAGGATGTGCAGAGTCGCGGTCTGGCAGATGGATGATTTTAGAATACCAAAGGGCATCTTTTTTGGTGAATTACAGATGGGTAAGAGATCTCAGGGTCGGCCTCTACTACGATACAAAGATGTGTGTAAGCGGGACATGATTGATACAGGCATTGATAATGCACAATGGAAGCAAGTCGCCGTTGAACGTGTTGCATGGAGGGCAAAGATCAGAAATGGAATAAAGACAAAGGAGAAAATTATTGCAAATAAGTCACACACCGAGCGTGTGAGACGTAAGATGGTGCATGATGGTGGAAATGACCACGTGTTCACATGCACCCACTGTGAACGAACATTTACAGCGCGAATTCGCCTTATCAGTGACATTCGCTATCGCCATAGGTAAAAGATATTATGCCTGTTTAAAGCACAAACTATCGTCTGTCAAGACGGCAAGGTGCCAATGAACACAGCTTGTATTTGAAAATTGGTTTTCATTTGTTAGCTTGGATATATGGATCAATATTTATTTATTTATTTACTTAAGTATTTATTTATTTAAACACAGCTTGAACTTGGAAATTGGTAAACTTTTGTTAGCCTGCATTTCCGGATCCACTATTGTTTATTTATTTGAATACAACTTTAACTCCTAAACTGGTAAACACACGTCAGCTTTAACTCAGGCTCGACCATTGTTCATATGATCAACAACCTGCTCCTAAACTGGTAGACATTCGTCACTAAGAAGTTCCGTAAGTCAACAAGTTTTCTAAGGAGAAGTTGTCCGAGTGTTCAGAACGACCGCCTGATATACCGTGGAAGGTATTTTCGATCACCAATAACGCTCTGGGCTTTAAAAAAATCCTAGCCTTGTACACCACATGGCACATTTTTGAACAAGCGACCTTTTTCCTTATGTCCGGAAATAACGTTCTGCACAACCCAGCAATGGTTCGGTTATGCTGTGATGAATTAACAGAGACTCAAGAGAGGCAATTATGTGGTATCATCGTCACATGTCTTGCAAATTGACTAGGTTTGTACAGAGTTATTGGTGGTCTGGATCAATCCTGTTTGAGACATTTTCCATGCCATAATCTTTTTTATCACGTATAGTTTCTCTCGGCCTAACTTTGCCTCAACTTCTTGTATCGCTGATATTTCCAGCTGTCACGAACTTCTCCAATTCCTTTCTTATCAATATATGTCTAGCGAACACTATTTGTCTCTTTCTTATATTGTACGGGAAATCATTACCTGAGTGTTTGCACTTATTTGTTCAAATCTAACCTAAAAGTGTCACAGATCTATCCATATATTACTTCCGTGTGTGAAGAGACTCGATGTGAGTCAGTAAGTTGCTTGCATATAAAAGCCTGCAGATTTGAGACTCAAACTCAGTTGCAGCGTATTCTTCTAAGCATTCCTTCACTTATCACACACACACACACACACACACGCACACGCACACGCACACTCACACACACACACACACACACACACACACACACACGCTGATTGCAGAAAACACAATCATGGGATTATTGTTGACTGTCATCTTTGTCTATGCGCATGGATAACATTAGATATAAGTTGTATTACAGAGATAAAGAACATAATGGGACAAGAAACATCAGCATTATATCATCAAATGAAGGACATGTTATGCAATGAGTTCTTGTCATTGGAAGTTAGGAAAAGAGTTCTTGCATGTTACATAGAACCAGTTTTAACATACGGCTGCGAACAAACAAACGAAATGTAGCTCCACGAACCTTGGTTTTATAGAATACTGAAAAATCCTCGGACAGTCACAATGAACAATCTGGACATTTTGAGGGAGACTAAGTTGCAAAGACAACTTATCATAGACATCACGAAGAGGCAGTCCACACGTTTGGCCACATTATAAGAAGACACAAACTGGAACATGTTGTGACAGAGGAAAAGATTTGTGGAAGGAGAGACAGAGGAAGACAGCAAGAGAAAATTATTGACAGTTTTGTGTCATGGAACGGAAGGGAGTCAAAACACCAACATGCTATTGTAGATAGCAAGATGTGGAAAAGCATGATCGCTCACGTCAGTCGGTAAGGCACCTAATGATGATCACTTTTGTTAGAATAACATGAAAATAAATAATACTTTGACATTCTATTTAAGCTTTTCACTGGCTTGTGCCTCAATTGTGTCTTTTAAGCAATTACGTGGTTACGATCATGTAACACTGCTATTGCAAACAAACCGATTGTCCTATAGCAGAAACTATTACTGGGGTGGAAGTGTGAGGCCTTCACATATTTTAGGCTATGGCATAAGAAATGTGATGGCTAGCTCCCTACTTCGTTGCATTTCCTTCCCGAAACAACAAGAAATGCTCACAATTGTCTAGTGTCCATTTTTAGGCTGTGTTGACACCAAATAGCGTACTGGCGGGAAGAAAACCACCCTGCGTCTGCTAATGACTGAATCAGGACCACTGTCTCAGCTTCTGCTGATTTTTATTTTTTTATTTTGCGTTTGCTCGCTTTGAACTCAAGCGTTGCCCACTCACGCGCTACTACTTCTATTTTTATTTAAAGTTGCATATCCTTCACAGGACGTTGCAGGCAACACCAGCATTTTACTGCGAATGTTGATGTCTTCGCAAGTTGTACGTTCAGTAGTTTGCCATTACTTTCGGAACGACCGGCTCCCATACCAACACGTTAAAACCAACGCAACACAGTCTGCCGCCAAATCGGTCACCGCTGTGTTACGAAAGGAGAGAAGCGGCATTACGAATCGCGTCCGCAACGTTATCGCCACGGAGGCCACGGAGACGGAGCAATTACTTCTAATTCACTTGATTGATTTTTGCGTGTGGATTAGCTGTCCCTATTGCCAGTGTCCCTTGCCATCAGATGAACCCACTGCGACTTCTGAAGTGCTTATAATTTACACCCCCAAGTTAAGGACGAGAAGTCAACATTTTAGTTCAACTGACTGATGTAGGGGGTTGAACCCGCTACTTCGGCATTAGCACACCGGAAGTTTAAGAGCTATCGCTATAACAAATTCAGCGATGGTGACCCCTGTTACTGTATTTTAAAACATATCAACGTTTTCATTTGGTTTGGTTTGGCTTTGTTTTGCTTTTGCTAATGGATCACTTCATGACGCAAGAATGTCTCGGTAAGAGCTACGGTGATCTCCCATAGAACTCGCAATGAAAATCCCATAAAAGGGCGCTAACTCCGTTTCACCTGCGAGGATCCAACTATATACCCTAATGACAGTGCAAAAATAATATTTGTCTAAGGGTCATACTCTCATTTCTTCATCACCTCATCTTGTTTCTCTTGTATGTTGCGGTGCCGATGACAAGCATACACAGCGGGAGAGTGCCCGTGTATAGGATTCATATATCTAAATTCCCATGGACTATTATTCACTCGGTCAATTGTTTATATTGTCGGCCTCTTCTCCTGATCCCATTCGGTCTGTACATTATTTCTTGTTGTGGTATACTGTCACTTGGTAGCCTAATTAAGTGACCGAAACATTTCACTTACTGTTTTCTAATTAATCTAGCGCTGCTATTACTATTATCCCTACTTTAGGACTGATTTCATCATTTCTGATTTTCTCTCTTCTTGGTAAGCTGAGTATTCTTCTCAGGAATCGTCTAAGGGTAAGTTTCTAAATTTGTAATTGAACTTGGCCAGAGATCTTTTTGACCTCCTCTTCTCGATTTCCAACTGCCAGGGGTTTCTTAACGTTCGCAAGATGCACATGTATTCCGAATGTTTGGCTCTCTTCCACGAAGTTTAGATGTCCTATATACTATCATAGGATCAGGGGGAGCATACAATAGATTTCTTTTCTTTTTCTTTTTAAATGCAGACCGCCGACCCGACCGAATAGAACTAGGTCTACTGATGTTAGAGGAGGAGGTTATAGCTCTATAACCATTCCTGGTTCCTTTAAATATTAAGAGGTCAAGTATGAAAGTCTCTGTTCTTCTGCATAACATCTATTGTAGTGTGTAGAAGTCCTGTTTCTAGTCCCGTGCCACTTATCTTCCTACTTCGACGGTTGACGTTTCTCTTGATTCCTCCTCGCATAGACAGAGTGCCTCCCCGGTTTATAAACTGCCTGTACACATTTTCTGCCGGCCTGTGTTGTTCTAACATTTGTTCTTACAAGATCTTCCTCAAGGCAGTGGTGGTTTGACATTTCATGTCCTTCACATGGAGGGATTTCAACCAATGTTTATGAACCTAGTTTCTTTCTCCTCCCATTTTGTCCCATCAAGCAAAGGCGTTTGCCATGGAGCACAAATGTACATTCCAATGTTAGTAGTGATATCTCAATAAAGGAATTACCACAGGGTCTTTAACAAAATTTGCTTTGCGTTTATTCCAGCACGGGTCACAAAAAGGACGATCCTCGTGAGGTCTTCATCGGTGCCCGAAAGTTTGTCTAGCAGGGTCGTTCCAGTCGGCCGCATTTCCTCCATCAGTTCGGTGAAGTCAGGGCACTCTTGCAGGACATGCTTTGGGGATTGCGTCAGTGCACTAGATCCGCAATAGGCAGAGTCGGCGAGATCCATTCCATAGGGGTGTACCTTTAGTCCGCAATGCCGTGTTCTGAGTCAGAAGGTTTTGGTCTGTATAAAAGTAGCCCAGGCAAATGTATAGATCTCAAGTATTAAAGCAATTCAGGCTAATATGAAAGTATTGAAACATGACATTAAAATAATAAAAACGTTTCAGTATGCGTGTTCTTCTTGTTCGTCTTCGTTCAACTTCAGACGTCAGTGTGAATTCATTCAAAGAAAGCAGCAGTCAACTTAAGCTCCTTGGAATCTTCTCAGTATAAAATGTACCTTTCCAATCAATTTTAGATAGGTTCGAATGACAATCAGACTTGTGGGGAAAAGGTTGCGTGAGGGCTGGCAGTTTGACAACCACTGCGCTGTCACGCCTCTAATGTACTCAATGGAAGAAACGCAATAGACAAGCTTTCTGGATACATTAGAGTTAATTCACTGAAACAGTTCAATCTGTCTTTTGAAAGCAATGAAGTTTACCTTTTTATATCGATATCTAAAAACAACGATGACGAATAATGTTAAATCTTATCTCCAGATAGTCGACACAGGATTCTATCAATCGACAGACATACAGACAGACAAACAGGCAGGCAAGCAGGCAGGCAGACGGACGGACGGACGGACGAACGGACGGACGGACAGACAGACATCCATATAGATAAATAGATAGATAGATAGATAGACAGACAGACAGACAGACAGACAGACAGACAGACAGACAGACAGACAGACAGACAGACAGACAGACAGACAGACAGACAGACAGACAGACAGACAGACAGACAGACAGACAGACAGACAGACAGATAGGGCAGACAGACAGACAGACATATAGATAGATAGATAGATAGATAGATAGATAGATAGATAAATAGATAGATAGATAGATAGATAGATAGATAGATAGATAGATAGATAGATAGATAGATAGATAGATAGATAGATAGATAGATAGATAGATAGATAGACAGAACGGACTTTATTTTCAAAGGGTAACAAATAGGGCACGCAGGCTCGTCTTACATTCGGCACTTCCAATCACTCATCTTTCGTTCATCAATAATGCATAATACATTCACATAGGAAAAAAATATTGTTAAATGAATAATGTAAACATAAACAATGCTTATTGTCATGTTATGAGACACATACCTCAAACATCCACCCATCCCCCATCGACCCACACAACCCCCACCAAACCACACATATCCCCAACACAACCACAAACAGATCCCTATGCACACATACATGTCTCCACCCATCCCTCCACACATCCTCCACCCACACACACTCCCATAGGCACACATACATGCACCCGCCCACTCATCACCCACCCACACATCCCCCACCTACATATATCTCACCACCAACACACATCATCCCCTCATCCAATAACCCATCAACACTCACCAACCCACATATCGTCCACCACACACGCACAGACCCCCAACTATCCAGTCAAACACACATCCCTCAACCACACATCCACACCCACACACACATATCCCCGCCAACCCACGCATCACTCACCTACCCACACAAAACTAGAATCCACTCACAGATCCCCCACTTTCACACACCCCCCACCCACACAATCTCCCCCACAACCCACACATCCCACGCCCATGCACACATACCCACCCCAACCTACACAGACTCACCCACCCACACATCCTCCACTCATCCCCAATCACTCACATCCCTTAACCACACATCGCCCACCCACACACACCCCACTCATACACTCTCACACACATCTCCCACCCAAACACACATACCTCCACACACATCCCCACCCACACATATCTTCCCGCCAACACACACACATCATCCAACCATGTACTCATCTCCCACATATATCCACACACTCACGTACTCATCCCTCAAACCACTCACACCCACACATCCCCCACCCATCCATCACCACATACATCTCCCATCTACCCACCCACACTCACACATCCCATCCACCCAGATAAACACACATCCTCCACTCTCACATACATCCTTTACCCACCCGCACATTCCACAAACATTGACATCTACCCCACCTACCCACACACACATCCCTCACCCACACAACACCCCACCGATATACACATCACCCATCCTCACATACACATCTCCCACACTCACCCCCATACACATCCCTACCCACACATCCCTCACCCACACATCCCTCACCCACACACACACACACATATATATATATCACCACCCACCCACACATGCCCCACCTAAAAACACACTCATCACTCACACATACATCATCCACCAAACCACAATTACCACACCCACACACACCCTCACTCACACAGACATATCCCTCACCCACACACACACACTGCATGCATGTACACATACACACGCAAACATATACGCATACATACACGAACATACACACTTACACACACGCATACACACATATACACACGCACATACATATGAACTCACATGTACGCACACATAAACACACGTACAGACATACACACACACAATCACACACATACACACATGTACACACATATACACCCATACACACATGCAGAAATGAACCCACACATACATCCACACATATAACCACACACACATAGACAAACATACATACACACACCCATCCATCCACACATATACACGCTGCCTCACATAATCACTAAAACTAATATGAATAAACTCCCACACTTTTCACACGCACACACTGTCGAGCATCCTAACAAGAACATTCAAAATTGGGCAACAAAATGGGAAAACATGGAAAATATGGAAAATGGTGATGAAAATATGTTATACATTGTGTAACGTAAAAAAAAAAAAAACAGACAGACAGACAGACAGACAGACAGACAGACAGACAGACAGACAGACAGACAGACAGACAGACAGACAGACAGACAGACAGACAGACAGACAGACAGACAGACAGACAGACAGACAGACAGACAGACAGACAGACAGACAGACAGACAGACAGACAGACAGACAGACAGACAGACAGACAGACAGACAGACAGACAGACAGACAGACAGACAGACAGACAGACAGACAGACAGACAGACAGACAGACAGACAGACAGACAGACAGACAGACAGACAGACAGACAGACAGACAGACAGACAGACAGACAGACAGACAGACAGACAGACAGACAGACAGACAGACAGACAGACAGACAGACAGACAGACAGACAGACAGACAGACAGACAGACAGACAGACAGACAGACAGACAGACAGACAGACAGACAGACAGACAGACAGACAGACAGACAGACAGACAGACAGACAGACAGACAGACAGACAGACAGACAGACAGACAGACAGACAGACAGACAGACAGACAGACAGACAGACAGACAGACAGACAGACAGACAGACAGACAGACAGACAGACAGACAGACAGACAGACAGACAGACAGACAGACAGACAGACAGACAGACAGACAGACAGACAGACAGACAGACAGACAGACAGACAGACAGACAGACAGACAGACAGACAGACAGACAGACAGACAGACAGACAGACAGACAGACAGACAGACAGACAGACAGACAGACAGACAGACAGACAGACAGACAGACAGACAGACAGACAGACAGACAGACAGATAGATAGATAGATAGATAGATAGATAGATAGATAGATAGATAGATAGATAGATAGATAGATAGATAGATAGATAGATAGATAGATAGATAGATAGATAGATAGATAGATAGATAGATAGATAGATAGATAGATAGATAGATAGATGGCTGGCTGGCTGGCTGGCTGGCTGGCCGGCCGAGTGGATTGATGGTTGGATGGATGGACAGACAGACAGTCAGACAGACAGACAGACAGACAGACAGACAGACAGACAGACAGACAGACAGACAATAGATATGTCAAACGCAATAACCCACCCTGTTTGGCCCACTGAAACCGAAATAAGTGAATGAAAATCAATGGATGGATATTGTTGCTCCGATATTTGCAGGTCCTTGTAACTCTTCAATGTGATTGCATATGACGTGTACACGCATACTAATGATGGTTGTATTGACAAGAATAATCACGAAAATTGGCAGATTTCTAGTTCGCTGTTTTGTTAACGAAAAGAATGAGCTATTGTTAGAACAAATAATTGAATATGGAATCGCCGGCGTAAAAATAATACCCAGAAATATAAATTGTTGAGAAACCCTAAAGGTCATTTAAATAGCATGGGAAATACGTGAAATACATCACAAATTCCCACAAGCGCTCATCCCCCATCTTTAACAGTCAGCCAAGAGTTCCAATACTAATGGTGCAAGTTGCTGTCTGATTATATGTCCGTCTTGCTTTACCTCTGACTGACAACTGTCGACCAGATCCTCTGACCACCCCTTGCTACTGCACACTCTCTAGACCAGGGGTAACCAAACTAGGCTGTTTATTTAGGTGGCCCTATTTATATATTTTGCAAACCTTATTATGAGATATATTCTATTACCAAATGAAGCCGCCCGCCGCGGCTCTACAAGAGTATGGAGTAGCATATCCCATGATACCCTGGTAAAAAATGCATAGGATGCTTGGATGTTGTGTTGGCGTGCCTGTAAGAGCCCAGTAACGCCATGTTCCCGCCTCTTTGTCCTTGAGAACAACTGAGGCCGAAGAGATGCTGATATTTAATTTTCAGCAGAGGTTTTGAACTCATCCCTCAGAGCCACAACCCAGCAGATGGGCGAACATGTCCCAGGTACGGCCGAGCGTGGCCACTGTTTTTCCAGACCGCAGTTGAGAGAGCAGACAGGCCCTTTGAAGATCCAAAAGATCCAAGAGGATCTTGATTATGGATTGACGAATATCTGCTGTGGGTTGAGTTTTGAATGAACCTTCATAGTTTAAATAGGAATATAGGAATATAATAGCTATGCCCGTGCCTGAGAACAATAATGGAGGGGTATATGCCTGTGAATACAGGAGAAGGTGAGTGCAGGATGTGGAGGATGATCTCCAGATGGATGTATCTGAAGCGGGACATCTTGCTTATGATCGAGAGGTTTTCCGGAAGGTTGTTATTGTCAGCGACTTGTGCGCTGCAGCTTTTCAAGACTCCGCTACTTTCGCACTGCACGAAATAACAATTCATGACATTTGCGAAAGGAATGCAATTTATTCAGAGCCGACATTTGAATGGCTCTACGAGCGTTAGGTTTCATCATCATTACACAATATGAATACATCAACGTGATGATAGATGATGCTAGCATTACACAATCTAAATGAACAGCCCTATGTTTGCCTATGGCCTAGAAAGCTATCGCATTGGTCAAGGATACGTCTGCTCTCTCTACCGTCTCCAGTCAGTCTGTTCACCCGCTACACATTGCGTGGACAATCACGGACACTTTACTCTCCGTGCAGTAGCTATTATTGCGTGCCTGGTCTTGCCAGCACGCCGGCTAGTGAGTTCGAGTAACCTGGCATATCACGGTTACTCGCAAGGACCAGCTACCCAATTGCTTGGGGAAAGCCCTCGCTCATCTGTACTCGTCGACCTCTGGTCTGACACAAATGTGTCTCCCTGTGAGGTTATTAATAGTACTCGGTGTCTTCCCTGTCTGGTGTCTCTCTACTAGACTAGTGTTAACTCATTACTCCTGTAAGGCCTTATTGGGGATGCTGACAGGGTCCCCTCCTCTCAGCGAAGTGTTACTTCCCTTTTTCTCATGTTTGTAACACTTCTGGTCACAAAAGAAAAATTGGTTGTCCCAATTTTGTCAGATGTCCAATAAGTATAGAACTTTCTAGTTTGGGGATAGAACAATATCTTCTACCTTCATTCACAGTGTTCTATCTTTTCACTTGGCTAATTCAGTAGCCCATGTCTCAGTATAGTTGGTTCTATAGATATCTTAGGGATTGGTAGTGAACCGGAAACCGTTGTCTTATGACTTATGTCCTGGCTTCTGTCGTTTGACCCTATGTCTTTTGACTTCCACCTATTGACTTCCGTCTTGACCTGTTCCTCCTATTGCCCGAAATGACAACCCGCACACTAGTTGACTTTATTATGAGTTAAACACATGAGCACCAAGTGTTCATGTTCCCTTTAATATCCCCTCCAACTCTATACACACAGCTCTATTGTTCACCTTCTTGCTTCCGCATGTGAAAAACTATATTCACTGTTACATTTAGTTTTCTGATTATTTATTGTGTCCCCTGAATTTAGAGTTATTGTTCTTTGAACTGATTGGTGTGTGCAACTTTTATGTGTTCGTTTTCTTGTTTGTTTGCGTGTTTTCTAATAAACTAAAGTGTACTTAACTCTCTAACATGTGTATGCGTTAGTGTACTAATGTGTGTGTTGCTTCGATCGCCGCAAATCGGTTTATTGTGGTTACAAACGTTCGTTATTTTTATTTGTGACCACAACTCCGTTTTCTGAAGCTCAAAGTACGTTCTCTATATACTCTGTTAAAGTGTGGCTGTAACACATATAAAAACCTCGACAACACATTGGAAACACAGATGACACAGACAAGTCAAATAAGACTTTTTCAGCGGTGGAAAAAAAAATTTCCGCTGTCTTTCTCTCTCGCTCTCTTTCTTTCAATGTTTACTAAGTTTTCGCATTCTCTCCTCGCATTTTCTCTTCTTTCATTCATCTTTCATACCCTTTCATACTATTCTTTCACTCAATCATTCTTTCGTCATTAAAATATGTTTCATAGTATTACATACATACACAATATATATATACAATAAACGATTGGCTGAAATTTTAACAGTGATCACGCCAAATGACTGTGCGTTTTGTTTGCACGCGTCATGTCTATACAAAAATGTACATAGTTATAAGGATGGTTTGTTACTGATCCTGATATAGTAACTTCCATAATTTGGTGTGCTGACCTAAATACCCTCAAGGGAAATAATTTACTACTACTTTCATTTAAGAAAAATGGATTAATTACCTTAAAGTGTTATTTGTGAAAAAGATGATATTAATTCCTAAATGATTGGTATTAGTTTTGAAATGATATATTAGCTAAATGGATGTATAAATGATTATGATTATAAGTTAATTAACTAATATAATATCTAATAATTGTAATTCTATAATGGATGTTTTAATAAATGGATTATTAATTAAATGATAGTGATTTCTAACTACGCAAATAAGAAAATAACGTTATATATGCATTTACATAATTTGCCATAGAATAAAGAATAGAAAAATGAAGTTATAGATACTGTAAATAAAATAATAATGTACATATATCACAGTTACATTTCTATATCTAATTACACTAAGTCGACGTCCTTCTCTGCGTTGTAAAGATGGAGCAATTCTCTTTGTAGACTATTCTAACATAGTTCATTCCGCCAAAGTCTTTTATGCTCTCCTCGACGGATAGTGTATTAATATAGTTGCCTACTACATTATGTAGGTTCATAGCTAACCCTGGAATGTTATTCGGGGTCTAAGCATTGGTTCAATATATTCTAGATTCGGGGTCTAAGCTGGGTTTGCTGTACTCTTGGCGATAGTTCCCATAATCTAACTTATGTGTGCGTCAGCGCATGTTAATTCTGCGTCTGTTCGTTACACTTTTCATAGCACTGTTCTATTCACCCAAGTTATATATCAGGCGATGTTAACGCACTTACGATATGTCTTAATCACCACACATGGCACTTGGTTATCTAACATTACAGTGTCACTGTTTATGGTGGTGTATGGTCGATTCCTTCCTGTAACTCAGGTATTTGAATGGATGAAGGACGACTCAAAATGTCTGCAATCGTATTTAGTCTCCCTTTTAAATGCTGGATGGTAAATGTGTAATTTTGGAGAATCAAAGCCCACCTGTAAATTCTATTGTTGGTAGGATGTCCAGATTGCATCACAGACAATGGAGAGTTATCGGATTGGATTACAAACTGTGCTCCTGCCAAAATCGGTGAAACTTTCTCACGCAATCGATCAAACTAAGGCCTTCCAATTCTGATGCTGAGTATCTTCCTTCAGCAGGAGTGATCTTGCGACTTATGTACCTTGCGGGGTGGAACGTCCCGTCGTAGAACTGTTCTAGTATTCCAGATATGGATATGGCACTCGCATCTGTGCGTAAGAAATAAGTGAGTTTTGGATTAGGCATACGAAGGATAGGTGGAACGGTGAAAAAATGTTTCAATTTCGATAACGCACTAATTAATCGTGCATCTTTTACAGATAACTTAGCCGAAGCTTTTAAGATGTTAGAAACAACACTGGTGATTTCCCCCAGGTTTGAAATGAATTTAGTATAGTGGTTTCCCAGACCCAGTAAACTTTGGACCTGTTTCTTGGTCGTTGGCATTGTCAAATTCAGAATCTTAGTGACGATTCTGTCATCAGTTTTCAATTGGCCCCTGCAGATGTTATGACCCAGGAAGTCAATTTGTTTCATGCCCAACTCTATTTTGGACGGCTTTGCTGTGAGTCCACACAATTTCAACCTGTCGAAGACTTGTCGACGTTTCAGTAGGTGTTTTGTCCCGTTTTTCATCTGACTGCATATGTTATTTCTATATGTCGAGATATTCGTCGCAGTTGCGTTTACTGTAGGAACTGGTAGTTCCATCTCGTCCAATACTGTTGTGCTACTAGTTGTGAGTGCTGTTATCTGACTAAGTGTGTTTGCGTTGTCGCTGTTGTATGTCGCCCTACCTAGTGAAGTTGAGTTATGCATGTCTGTCGTCTCATTGCTTGGTGTTGGTGCAATCTGTTCGTCTGTCTGTTGTACTTGTTGTGAAACGTATGGTTTCAGGATGTTGATATGAAATATCTCTAAGTGTTCTTTTATTGATATTTCATGATCCGCATCTGATATTTTGAGTTCAACGTTGAGAGGCCCTTGGCAACATGTTAGTACCATGTTATGTTTATCAGTTAGTTGCATCACAACCTTTTGGTTTGGTTTAAGGTGAATCGTTTTAGTACCCTTGTTTGGATAGTTCTGGTTTCCATTACTCGACACCTGCATTAGGGGTCCAGTAATATCGACCGCTATACTTTCAATTGGTCTAGATGCTATCACTGACCATTTCACTTCGGTCTTTACATGCTTTTTCTTTCGTACTCGATGTTGACACACAGTACAAGAGCGACAGAAAGATTTTATGTCCGAACAAAATTTCGGCCAGTAAAATTGTGATAGAATTCTGGCTCGCGTTTTATGATAGCCCAAATGTTCAGCAAACGGTGGTGAATGTGCGATTTTTAGCACCTTTTTTCGGTATGTTACAGGTAACACCGTCTGCTGAATTTCATGGTTATTATATGTGTAATAACGCATGAGAATTCCGTTAACCTTTTTAAAGTACCAGGAAGAATTTTTAGAAACTTTCTTTCGCTCACACAACAAGTTAAAATAAGGTGTGAGTATTTGGTCGGTGCTTTGTGCCTCGCTCAACTTTTGGCGAGTATTGTTGGTATCTGCACCATTTGGTGTTAATAGCTGTAGTGTTTCATTTTGTAAGTCAGTATAACTTGTTTCTGTATCTGACTTAGTTACAGCGTTGACCATGTGTGTTTCATTCCAGGCTTTTATGTTGTCGTCTGTACATTCTTTCAATGCATCAAGACATCCTAAAATAAGATCTGTACAAGGATCTTGGAGGATAGCGCATGTAAATGTGCCGGTAAGGAACGGGGTATTGATATGCGCTTTTGCCAGTGGATATTTCTCGATGGTTCCCGAGAAAGTACGGCATTTGACAAATTCACCCGTATAATCTTCTGTTCTAGCAAGTTCTCTCCTTAACCCCAGTATAGCGCTGCCGCTATCAACTAAGCATTGGCATGGTTTACCATTGACCTGTGCATCGTAGAACTTAAGGTTACCTCTGGAGGCACATACTGCATTAGCTTCTTCATTTGAACATGAAATTATGTGTCCACATTTCAATCTCCCCCCCTCCCCGCATGAAACTGGTGGCATACTTTATACGTCTTAAAGTATAAAATATCGGTTACTGATGATACATTCTGACATTCATTCGTTGGCAAGACATTGACAAGTTCGGGATCTATGTCACTCTCATCGTCTGATGTTGTATCGATGAGGGCTGCGTTGTTTGCCTTCATTCTCTGTCTCCCAAGACATTTATTGCTATAGTGGCCATAACTTGAACAAAAATAACATTTTACAGCACGTTTAAACGATGATCTTCTGCTTTCTTGCTTACTTATCACTTGTTCTAGGTGTGACGGATATGTGGGGTTCTTATCACACATCGAATAAGTTGGGTGAAAAAGATTGCAATAATTACATCGAGGTGGTTTCTGATATGGTTTGTCCTTCTTACTATAGTCTTTCTGTTTGTAGGATCTATCAGGGACTCTATTTGCAAAAGCTGTAATTTCTGTGTCATATGATGTAGTTTTAAATATGTCCCGATTAGAGGAAAAATAAGCAGACCCCCGTTTCTCTAATTGTTGAATGGAATCAATATCTGACTGTTGTAAGAATTTAGCAAAAGGGGTAGGCACTGTGGAAACGACTTTGTCCATTACCATTAGCTCTTCTAGTTTTTCATAGCTGTTACCTACTTTAGCCGCCTTAGTCCATTTTTTAAATGTGCTCTGCACGTTAGAAATGTAGTCTAAGAACGTTTCAGTTGCTTTTGGTTTAATCTGTGAGAATTGAATTTGATAACCAGTAGCGTCCAAAAGAAAATGTTGCATTATCCTATCGTGTATGTACTGGTAATTGTTTCTAAGATCTGTAGGTATAGATTCTATTACTTTTAAAGGCTCCCCACTCAGGTTCCTCATGTAAATCATTGCCCAATCCTCTAAAGGTATTTTTTGTGTTTTTAGTTGGAACTCTATATTTTCAGTCCATGCGCTGATTGAATCACCTACCGTGTATGGTTTGATAAGGCCCTTTTACTTACTAAATTTGTTCTGTTCTTCTTGGCTCTTTTGTTTGCTAGAGGCTATTTGTATGTTAGAATCTACCTCCATTTCTTTCATCTTTAGTCTAGTTTCAGAATCTATTTGTATCTGCTTTTGTTTGGTGGCTTCCTCTGCTTGTTTGTTAGCAAGTTCTACGTCTAACTGTTTTTGTTTAATAATTTGATCTGACTCTAATTTTTTCTGTTCTAACTCTAATTGCTTCTGTTTGGTAGCTTGATCGGACTCTAATTGTTTCTGTTTGGTAGCCTCCTCAATCTCTTTCATTTCTTTTTGATGTTGCCTTTCTAATGCTCTTTCATCTCTGTCAAGAGCAGCTTTTCTTTCCGTTTCTTCTCTATACTTTTGATCCGCCCATTTTTCTAGCTTATCTCCAGTGTGGCCCATTGCGATGCCCGCCTGGATACATTCATTTAGTGACGCCATTTTGTGGCGTAATGTTAGTTCAAAATGATAATACAATAATATGCACATAATAGTTTACAATGATGTGTTAGTAAATGTACATCTTTCGCTGGAAAAGAAGATGCATGATTAAGTTAGAGCATACCGAAATATTTGGAAAATATACTCATCTAATTTGTTGGAAAGTACGGTACTTGGGATGTTCCACCGCAGTCTTCCACACTACACACTGGTTTGATTTGATAACACACGGGCTGCTTCTGGTTAGTAGAGCAGCAAAAATTAGACACACGCTTACGTTGTAAATATAAGCTCACAATTCATCATATATTATCAAATATTTCATATTTCATCAAGCTGTTAATACAATCTCCTATTTCATGCGAATGATGAATGAGAATGTGCTAAATAGTGATAAATGGTATTAATGATGAATGATATGATCGTCTGAATGATTGTTAGATGATAAATGAGATGATTAGTCGTATGGCCGTCAATGTCGTCTTGTCTTCGCTGTTTGACTCTGGCGTTCCTTCGTTCTAGGCTGCAGTTCGTCGTTAATCTATTTACTAATTTCGTAGAATGGTGACATTGATGACTGTATCACACGCAATGAAATGTACACGGTGGTTACGATGGTAATGTTCACTGATGATTTTATACATTTCAATTGCTTTTAATATAATAACACACTTTCTAAATAATATTGGTAGAATTTCACACTTTACCGATCTAATTTGACTCAATTGTGGTTCACACTCCACAAAATTGGCGATCGTATAATTCACCACAAGAAAAAAAATTAATTTATAGCATGTATCACAATAAATTTGTATTACTTTGCAATATATCACACATCAATAATGTTGAAACGTGCATTGAATTAATTCTGGTACAGAATTTTGTAATAGCAATCGATAGCTAGCGTTCGTTCAGTGGTTTATAATCCCACTTGCATGTTGGCGTTAACTGATCGTTGAATATTACCACAACTGCCTGCTATGACTGCTCAGAAACGTTCACTGAAATCTGACAGTAATTGTACTGCTGGCGTTTTTCAATGTGCTCTGACACCAATTCGGGGTCTACTGGTATTTATTCCCTGTGTTCTGACACTAATTCGCCGCTGGCGTTGATTCATTGACCATTCTGACACCAATTCGCCGCTGGCGTTGATTCACTGACCATTCTGACACCAATTCGGGGTCTACTGGTGTTTATTCCCTGTGTTCTGACACTACTTCGCCGTTGGCGTTGAATCACTGACCATTCTGACACCAATTCGGGGTCTAGCCTGTCAGCGACTTGTGCGCTGCAGCTTTTTAAGACTCCGCTACTTTCGCACTGCACGAAATAACAATTCATGACATTTGCGAAAGGAATGCAATTTATTCAGAGCCGACATTTGAATGGCTCTACGAGCGTTAGGTTTCATCATCATTACACATTATGAATACATCAACGTGATGATAGATGATGCTAGCATTACACAATCTAAATGAACAGCCCTATGTTTGCCTATGGCCTAGAAAGCTATCGCATTGGTCAAGGATACGTCTGCTCTCTCTACCGTCTCCAGTCAGTCTGTTCACCCGCTACACATTGCGTGGACAAGCACGGACACTTTACTCTCCGTGCAGTAGCTATTATTGCGTGCCTGGTCTAGCCAGCACGCCGGCTAGTGAGTTCGAGTAACATGGCATATCAGGGTTACTCGCAAGCACCAGCTACTCAATTGCTTGGGGAAAGCCCTCGCTCATCTGTACTTGTCGACCTCTGGTCTGACACAAATGTGTCTCCCTGTGAGGTTATTAATAGTACTCGGTGTCTTCCCTGTCTGGTGTCTCTCTACTAGACTAGTGTTAACTCATTACTCCTGTAAGGCCTTATTGGGGATGCTGACAGTTATGAGAGCGAGGTTCTGCAAAGGACATGCTACTGAATGAATGACTTTTGTTCCATCTTGTTGTCTGATAATTGCTGGTGTTGTGTATCATACTACAGTTACTGTGTTGGATGATTATCCATGCTGTGATGGAAGATCACTGGTACTGTGAAGGATGATCATGTGTATTTTTATTTAAGGGGATGCCTATTTTGTCATTGCATCTAATCATGAATGTTATTTATTAAGACATTGGCATTATTAATCAGATGTTGTATCTTTTCAATTACATTGTTCTGATTCCCTATACACAGACCTGAATTTCTTCTGATATCTCTAAATCGTTGTTTTCTTGTTACCCGCAGAGATAGAATGTGATTCTCTTTGTCTTCTTATTCCTCTCTTCTTCTACGGCCCATGAGCATTCGGTGTTGTGTTATTATCTCTATAATCTCTGTGCCGTTACACAAAGGTACCTATAAACTGTATATGTACCTTTGATGAGCCGTAGCTTCACCAGTGACCCCTAGTCCTCTGCTTTTCTTCTGTTTCAATAGGATTTTAATTATGTTTGTAATTTAATGTCTTTTTTCATTTTCAGATCCCGTGTAATTCACCCTTAATTATGGCTGCTAGGAAAAGAAAAGTGGACGCCGAGTGTCGATTTTTCAATGAAAAATGGGGAGTAAAGTACTTCTTTGCGGAAAAAAGGACAAGAAAACCAGTAGCTTAATATGCAGCGAAAGTTTTGCCGTTTTGAAAGAGTACAATCTTCAGCGTCACTACGAAACGAAACATCTATCAACATATTAAAGGTTTTCTGGAAAGTTACGCTCTGGGAAGTATGAGACCATTAAACGTGGTTTTGAAAGACAAATAAATCTCTTCACAAGAAAATTTGCTGAAAATAAATCTGTCACTCGTACAAGTTACAAAACAGTGCATAAGATGGCAGAACGAGGAAAACCGTTTACTGATGCAACTTCATCAAAGAGTGTATGATCGAAGCAGCAAATGACTTGTGTTCTGAGAAAACCGATTTGTTTGGAACTATCAGCCTTTCGGCAAGTTCATTTGTGCGGAGAACAGAAGAACTTGGAGAGAACATAGTGCTATAGATACGGGAGAAAGCTGGGAACTTGTTGTGGTATTCTCTGGCGCTGGATGAGTCTACTGATCTCTCGAGTACTTCACAACTTTTCGTGTTCATTCGTGGTGTTAATTTGGACTTTCAGATAACGGAAGAGTTGGCATCCGTTTGCAGTATGCATGGAACAACAATTGGGAAAGTCATTTTCGTGGAAGTGCAAACAATTTTGCAAGACATAACCTTCGGTGGAATCAGCTTCGAGGACGCTTTAAAAAAAAGTTGCGAGCTTTGAGGTGACGGTTGATGGAGGAAACAAACATGGCTGGAGTGAGGAAGGGTCTGGTGGGCAGATCAGGACTCAGTTGGAAGATTTGCAAATTTCGGGCGCTCTGTTCATACACTGCAGCATACATCAGCAATCACTCTGTGGTAAGGGCTTATATTTCTTGTGTACTGAAACCAGTCGTTTCTGCTGTGAATTTCATTCGGGAACACGCACTCATTCACCATCAGTTCTAGGCTTTTTCTTGAAGAAATTGATTCGGAATTCTGTGACTTGCCTTATCACACATCGATGAGGTGGCTTAGCTGCGGCAAAGTCCGGATTCGTTTTTATAAGCTCCTAAACGAAGTAGATGTTTTCCTCACTGAAAAAGATATAGCTGATTCACAGCTGTCAGCTCCTACCTGGCTGTCAAAGTTGTCATTAGTGGTCGACATGAATGAACTGATCTTGAAACTTCAGGGAAAGGATTACCTTGTCAGTGATCTCTACAGAACTATCAAATGATTTCGGAGAAAGCTGTCATTGTTGGAAGCACAACTGGAAGGAGAAAACCTTTCTTATTTTCACTGTTTCGAAGAGTTTGGAGAAATTTTCAGATCTTGACATAACTGAGAGTGACATTCTTCTGTTCCAGAATCTGTTTGATTGTAACCTTGATGATGTGCCAGTTGAACTACAGTTGGAGCTCATTGATTTGCAAGCAAATGACTTGTTGAAAGGGAAGCACGGAGAATAAAGTACCGCTGCTTACCTGATGTTGAGTTTGCGAAACTTAAGAAATTTGCAACTGGTATGGCATCCGTGTTTGGAATAACTTATCTGTGAGCAAACATTTTCAAAAATGAAGTCTGTGAAGTCACCAGATCAAACGAGATTGACTGATGAACATTTGAAAGCAATTCTCTTGATTGGATGCAGCAATTCCAAACCAACCATTTCATGGTATTTTGAACGCCACACGTCAGTTTCACAAATCTCACTAACCTCTTTTGCTGCTTAGTTTGTGAGATTCTCATATGTACACACTAGGTCTGATGTAACTATCTTTTTGCTAACACACATGTCAGGTTCTCACATTTAATGATGCATCTGGCTCGCTTAACCCAACATATGCGAGACATACACAGTCACAGAATGATTTGACTGGACACACGGTAACACTAAGTTCAATAGTTTATTTACACTCTACATGCAACACAATCTACTTCGACATGATGTGAATACACTAACACATACAGTTGATGAAACAATGCACTCACAGACTCAAACCACAGCCGCACAGTCTTTCATCTTCTCACAAGAAATACTAGCAATCGGCATTCAGGTACAGCAACAAATACAAGCCTCTCTCATACAGCGTCTGTCCGGTCCGAAACCCAAGCCTCGTCTGGCGTTTCTCTCCCTGAGCGCTTGCCCTGTGGGATCGAGTCCAGCGGGAACTGCGTGCATCACACTTGCACTGGCCTGACCGCTGTCGGTTACTCTAGCTCACCCACCAACCTATGGATGGATACCTGTGGTTTGCCTGGCGCGCGTAGCGACGCCGCGGCACAACTATGGGGGATTATGACATGCTGCCCACCCCACCTTCATACAAGGTATCACCTTTTATGTAAGCACTTTGTAATTTTAGGGTTAATCTTTTACCCTTGTCAGAATATTCCCATTAGTTGTCGTTAATGCATTGGCATAGATTCAATTGAAATACATATGCATGATATATTTATTCTAACTCACGTGGTGTCAAACAGTAACACCTTCCAAGTTTCATCCTCTAGATGGATGATGACGTGTGTTGCAATTTTGACCCAGTCAGACCGGTAGCACCAGCATTCCATGCAACTACCTCGCAACCAAAATTTAAAAAAATTCAAATACGTCCAGAGACGTCAGGTTAAACTGTAAATCGTCCCAAAATGAGGCGGTTTCAACATTAGAGTCCTACCTACTTTGGCAGGGACTTTTCATGTTGGTCTACAACATTAGCCATTTTCTCCATGCCCAGGTGATGTCATCTTGGAGTGTTGACAAGCTGGCAACACAAAGGCTATTTTTATACCTTACACATTACAATCTATTTCGATTTACTGACCTTTGGTGTAATATTAGACAACAATTAAATGAAAGGGAAATAATTTAAACATGTATCACATATAATAGATTTAATTTATATCTATATTTCTCAGCGTCATAGCTTGATGCTTCTTTACAATAGCGAAATAAGTGTCAATACTGTGAACAAGTTGATCAAGATATGATTCTCAGATTACACTACTACAAAAATCGTAATACACAATTCGTGTATTTTGAATTCGTGTTTCACAAATATTTTACATGCGTCATTGCTTTTTGGATTTTTGTTTATCGTCTACTACAATTTTGTATAAATTTCTAACTTTCCGGAAGTACACACGCAAAGCTGATGTAAACGAAAGTTCTTCACACACATGTTCCGTAAGGATGTAATAATACTCGGAATGTCAGGTTGATTTCACTAGTTGGTGTGTTCGATGACCTGGTAATAACACACTTGTTCCGCATGGATATAATAATAATCGGAATGTGAAGTAGTTCTAGCAAGCCGGTGTGTTCGATGTTTCGTTGAAAACTTCTGGATTACACTGTTTTAAGGTAGTTTAAATGTCACAGTTTGTTTCAATCACTCGTACGACTTACCCGGATTAAAATGTCGCTGGATACGTCATGTTGACCGGTACCACGGATAACTTAAATTGTTCACTTGAGGTAAGTAATGAACAACTGTAGCACTGCTCTCTGTTCGTATTTACAATTAATACTGTTCACTTTCTACCACATACTACGCACTTATACAACACAATTATCACATTTTAAAATATAGCATTATTTACACTGGGATCTAGTCCCTATCACATACTTCACAGCTTCCCTGAAAAAACTTCACTACTGGCTGTGATGGCCTGAGTGTATTGACACACTGCACTCAGACAATGAGTGGCTACTGGGTATCTTCGGGACAACGTGACAAAAGATCAGCTAATGTATTCAGTTTGCCTGGGATGTGCCTCATTTCAAAACTATAATCTTGGAGCACAAGAGACCATCGAGCTATCATGTGGTTAGTCGGAGCACCTGATGTAATAATCGTCAAAGGGCTATTATCTGTTTCCACAATAAAGTTTCTCCCAAGGAGGAATCTGGACAATTTTGTGATGGCAAATACAAGAGCTAGGGCTTCCTTCTGAGGTGTGGACCAATTCATTTCTTGTTTTAAGTTTACGGCTTAGATAATATACAGGATGCAAAATGGCGTCATGTTCCTGTAATAATACAGCCCCAATCGCCACGGAGCTCGCATCTGTGCGCAATCTGAAAGGAATATGCAAATTTGGCAATTTGAGAATAGGATTCTTTAAAGTATTCTCGGAAAAATAGGACAATACTTTATCAAATGCAAGTTTTAGGCATTCGATGGTCACAATGTTATTTGGGTGTTCTTTTTTTAGTATGTTAGTAAAACTTTCAGTCAGTTCAGCGAAATCTGGTATGAACTGTTTGTAGTAGTTTAGTAGTCCTAACACACTTCTGACTTGTTTCTTCGTAGTCGGAAGTGATAGTTTTAGAATCTTTGACACGATGTTGTCGTCAGGTGTGACAAAGCCATTAGAGATTTTATATCCCAAAAAGGAGATTTCTTGGTAGGCTATGTCAACTTTGGCAGGTTTCACTGTCAGTCCGTGCTGTCTAATGCGGTGAAACGTCTGCTGTAATGTCGTTATATGATCTGTCATTGTATTTGTGTGTACACAAATGTCGTCCATGTATGAGATGATATTCGTTATGTCTGTCAGTAATAGTCTGGTCATGCGTACGAATGTTGCGGGTGAATTTACAAGCCCGAATGGAAATTTGCACCATTCGTACAGTCCCCAAGGTGTGGCAAATGCTGTCAAATGTCTGCTCTGTTCGTCTACGGGTATTTGCCAGTAACCTTTTGTCATGTCCAGTTTCGTAAAGTACCTAGAGTCTGTCAGTTCTGTCATTAGTTCTCCACAGTTGGTCATTGGTTCTAAATCCAACTGTGTAATCTTATTTAACCGTCTGTAATCGCCACAGAGTCTTATTGTGTTAACCTTTTTGCGTACTAGGACTATTGGAGCAAAAATTTGACTGCGATCTTCTGATGATGTGATTCTTTTCTAAATCTATAATTTCTTGATGTAGTTGTTCTTTGTAATGTATGGGAATGGAGTATGGTCTGCATTTTATTGGTGTGCTGGATGTCAAGGTGATGTGATGGTGTACTAAGTCTGTCTGTCCTGGTTGGTTAGAAAAGATGGTCTTGTAGTCCTGTATTAATTTTCTGCAACTGTCAGTCTCTGCTTGTGTTAGATGAGAGTTGATCCAAATGTCTTGTAAACACTTTGTTGTGTCTAGTGCTGGTGTTGGTATTTCGTCTGTCTCCTCGTCGTCTTTATGGTCAATTATGGTGGTGCTGGCTGCTGTGTCGTCTTGGTCTCTGTCTCTGTTGTAGTATGGTTTTAGCATGTTGACATGGAATATTTTATGTTTGTCTGTGACTGCAATTTCATAGTCAACTGTCGAAATCTGTCTTAGTACCTTGAATGGCCCTTGCCATGAGTCTGTTAGTAAATGTCGGTCGCTTGGTAGAAGAAGAAGAACGTCCTGTCCAGGAGTCATCGTTATCGTCCTGTTTCCTCTGTTTGCGTATTGTCTGTAGATCGCACCAGATTTCTTAAATGCTTCTTTGGCTATAATACAAGATCTCATTATTCTTTCACGCAATGATGTTACATGCTCGTATAATGATATGGGTCTATTTACAGGTGTAGTTTCAGTTAACATGGAGTTATATATACATAATGGGCCGCGTGGTTTGGCACCATACACAAGCTCAAATGGTGAAAAACCAGTGCTATCATGCGGAACTTCGCGATAAGCAAACAATATTGCAGGCAAGTAGGTATCCCAGTCTTCGGGATGTTCTTCTGTGACTTTAGATAGCATATGCTTTAAGTCCCCATTAATTTTCTCTATAATCCCAGTAGAGTGGTGATGATATGGGCTGTTAAAGCATTGCTTAACACCTAACATTTTGGTGAAAGCTTGCGTTGCTGTCGCTATAAACTGACTTCCACGGTCAGATAGAATAGTGTCAGGGAACTCTACTCTTGAAAATATATGGAAGAAAACTTCCATCACTTCCTTGGCAGTTATGTTCTTTAGGGAAATCGCTTCTGGCCATCGACTACAAAGATCAATTGTCGTCATTATGTATTTGTTACCTCTAGATGTAACGTGATTTAGAGGACCTACAATGTCAACTGAGATCTTCTCAAAGGGTCTACTGGCTAAATCTGTAACTGTAATTCAGCCTGTGGGTGTTTACCCTTTTTCACCAGTTTTTGGCAGATGTCACAGGATCTACATTATTGTTTTGTGTCATTGCAGAATTTTGGCCAATAAAACTGTGTTAACAATCTAGATCTGGATTTTGAATACGCCATATGCCCTGCAAAAGGTATATCATGTGCAAGATGTAAGGTCTGTTTACGGTAGTCAACTGGCAGTACCGTTTTGCTCTGTGGTATGGTTGCCTCTGGTATAGTACCTTGTGAGGATGCAATCTTTAAGAGCAAAATGCCATCTTGCATTTTTGGTTAACCTTGGCTTTTGGCATATCAGATTAAAATATTAACTCACTGATGGATCAGCCTTTTGGGCTTCTATTAAATTATCCTTCATGGTTTTCGAAGGAAGTAATACTGGGCTAAGCATTTGTAGTGCCTCAGTTTGATCAATTTGATCTTGCACTCTAGCAGCAGATCTAGCCACTGCGTTAACATTATCGGTAACATGACATGGTGGTGAATGGAATACATCAATGGATTCATGTGATGATATTACAGCATTGACTAAATTGCATTCATTCAATGATATATTCTCACTACTGCAGTTAGATATAGCTGGTAGTACCTTATCATTAACACACTTGGCATTCGATTTTATGGTGTTATGAGGCATATCATTCACTTCAGGAAGGTTTCCCACAATAACATCACAACATGGGTTGGATAATGCTGCACATTTTACCCTTCCCGTGATGAATGGGGTGTTAATTTATGCCCATGCAAGTGGATACTTCTCAATGTTTCCAGAGAAGGTTCTGCATGTTATGTGCTTGCCTGTATAGTCTGTAGGCAATATGAAACGTCTTTTTACACCGATAAGAGTACTGCCGCTGTCACGTAGGACTGTAGCAGATTTGCCATTAACATACCCCTGATGGATGTTAATCTTGCTTTTGGAATCAATCACAAAGTTAGCTTCTTCGTTGGTGATCGGTATCGAGTGGCCACATGTCAAAATGCTATCTTCATGAAATTGGTTACAGGTGGTACATTTTTCTACTTTAAACATGTCAATAGTCTGTGCTGAGTTCACAGGGTGGTTTTCTACCTCTTCATCTTCTGAGGAAGAGCTATCGAACATGGCTGCATTAGCCTTCTTAATCATCTGCTTGCCTAAACAGGAATGGCGCCAGTGACCATAGGCCTTACAGAGGAAGCATTTAGATATGCGTTTGTAGCTTCTTCGCTCTTTGTCTTGTTTGTTTACATAGTTTTGCAAGTACTTTAAATATTCTGGGTTCTTATCACACATCTCTGTCTGGTGGTGTTCAAATTTGCAAAATCGACATTGTTGATATTTCTCAGTATTAGGCTTGAACGATTTTTGCCTATTGTAGGGCTCTGATCTATGTTTGTCATGTGTAGCAGCTGCTACAAAAGTTAAGTCACTCAAGCCACTGGAAAAACAATTCTTATTGGCTGTAAAATAGCCAGAACCTCGCTTCTCTATCTGTTCTACACTTTCACACTGACATTCTAGCAGAAACTTGGAAAATGGAGGTAGAAGAGATGAGATGATTTTATCTCTGAGGATGAGATCTTTTAGTTTATGAAAGTTCTCATTAATCTTGGCCGCAGACAGCCATTTACTGAAAATATCCTGTACTACAGAGATGTAGTCAGAGAACGTTTGTGTAGATTTTGGAGATAACTTACTAAATTGTTCTCTGTAGCCTGCTTCATGTAACAGGAAATGTGACATAATTTTTGGCTTTATGTACTGATAATCTTTTCTGAGATCTTTAGGGATGGTCTCTATGACTTTCAGAGGCTCCCCTGATAAACTTTTCATGTATATTATGTTCCATTCCGTTTCTGGAATCTGGTAATGGTCCATTAATGTTTCAAAGTTTTGGGTAAAGGCTGCTAAGCAGTCTCCCGAGGTATAGTTTCTGAAATCCCTTGGTACTTTTTGTACTGGTTTTCTTTTTCCAGTCTTTCAGAAATACAAGCCTCTCTCATACAGTTTTGGGTAAAGGCTGCTATGCAGTCTCCCGAGGTATAGTTTCTGACAATCCCTTGGTATTTTTTCTACTGGTTTTCTTTTTCCAGTCTTTCAGATTTACGAGACTCTTTTTCAACAGCTGTTTCAGCTTCAAGCTGTTTGATTTTCAGTTGGAGTTCAAGCTCTTCTCGTTTACTTTGAGCTGAGATTTCTGCTTTTTTCAATTCAGCATCTATTTCTGCTTGTTTAGTTTTTGCAGCCAACTCCAATTCTGCTTTTCTCATAGCTGCTTCTGCTTGTTTCGCAGCTCTTTCAGCCGCTCTTTCGTCGCGGTCCCTAGCTTTGTCTGAGAGATGTTCTGTATATTTTGTCTCACTCCATTTTGTTAACTCATCACCAGTTAACTTTAACTTTAAACCCATCTCAATGAAATCATTTAAAGTTGACATGATGGAATGCTTCAATGAAAATGAATTCACACACACGCAATGTTGTTATACAGTGTTAGTAAATTAAACAATTTATACAATATTTTTAAATTTACAGCGCGAGCCTAAACTTGCATACACAAGTATATGAAAAAGATAATACTTAAGTGCTCTGGAGACACTGGAGAATGGTGAAAACAGGACCAGAGACTGTAGGGTCGTTACCGTTCGAATAAATGACCTCTACGGGTAACAGTGTCAGGTGACACACGACAACCTGTTTACTTTTGGAGGAAAAAAATTTAGAATCTGTGTGTTTGTGAGGTGTATGCTTGTCACTAAGTTTTGGTTTAGGTTTGTATGTCGTCAAGTGTTATTGTTGGTCGTAATGTCGTCTGTTCAACAATTTCCACAAGTATCTTTCTTTCCTGAATTTTCTGCTTCCACGCGCTACCCAACTAGTTTCACGAAGACACGTTAGCCATGTTTAAACGTTCAGTAATTATGATGGTACATCACTTACAAACAAATCAAATGATCAACTTTAGTAAGGACATCAACATCATATTTAACATTCCACGTGGACAAATTACATACGATCACAATTTGAAGTTTAATTATTCCAACACGGACGAACAACCTATGCTCACTTATGATTTATTTAAGACTAGACAACAGCTATCACGTTTCTACGTTTGGCTGAAATAAATCAACAAGAACGAGCTATAGACATCTACACATCCATTTCTTATCGTAACAAGTTATTAATGATCACATATATGGTTTAAATTCGACAAGGACGAGCTACCCACGTTCACACATGTCAGGTTCTCACATTTAATGATGAATCTGGCTCGCTTAACCCAACATATGCGAGACATACACAGTCACAGAATGATTTGACTGGACACACGGTAAAACTAAGTTCAATAGTTTATTTACACTCTACACGCTTCACAATCTACTTCGACATGATGTGAATACACTAACACATACAGTCGATGAAACAATGCACTCACAGACTCAAACCACAGCCGCAAAGTCTTCCATCTTCTCACAAGATATACTAACAATCGGCATTCAGGCACAGCAACAAATACAAGCCTCTCTCATACAGCGTCTGTCCGGTCCGAAACCCAAGCCTCGTCTGGCGTTTCTCTCCCTGGGCGCTTGCCCTGTGGGATCGAGTCCAGCGGGAACTGCGTGCATCGCACTTGCACTGGCTTGACCGCTGTCGGTTACTCTAGCTCACCCACCAACCTGTGGATGGGTACCTGTGGTTTGCCTGGCGCGCGTAGCGACGCCGCGGCACAACTTTGGGGGATTATGACAGTCCCCTTCTTTGATGACTTTGTTTAGTAAATAAATATGTTGGTTGTCTTTGTTTTGTGTGTGTGTGTGTGCGTGTGTGCGTGTGCGTGTGCGTGTGTGTGTGTGTGTGTGTGTGTGTGTGTGTGTGTGTGTGTGCATTGCACGCCCTTCCCATGATTAACTTAGGTTTTCGTCCTTTTTCACAGAGCTTTCGTTCTAGCTTGCAATTATTGTTAAAGTTAATTGCATATCCTCTACAGGACGTTTGCAGTCAACACCAGCATTGTTTGCTGTTGTTGATGTCTTGGCAAGTTTACGTTCAGTAGTTTACCATTGCTTTCTGAACGACCGGCACCCATAACATAGCGTAAAAGCCAGCGCAACGTTGTCTGCTGCCAAATAGCGCGCAGCTGTGTTTCGAACGCGGGTATACGGGATTACGAACCGTGTCCGTAGGACCTTCGCCACGGAGACCAGCGCAAGTATTGTACATAATGACTATCCGGCCCGCGCTCGTCATTTTGTCAGTTATCCGGCCCGAGTAGTATGGATATTACAACCGCATCTACTAAATTTTGTAGGTCCTGTTCATTGTCTGCAATCAAGACTGTATCATCTGCATATCTAATGTTATTGATGCATCGTTCCCCAATGTTGATTCCTTCCATATCTTCAATATTTCTGAAAATACTTTCACTGTACAGGGAAAACAGATCTGGAGACATTACACATCCCTGTCCCGCACCTCTCTTAATAGGCTGATATTGGCTTACTTCATTATCAACTCTTATGGCAGCTTGTTGTTTCCAATATATGTTTTTTACAAGTCTAAGGTCTTTTCCATCAATCTGTAGATCCTCAAGCATCTTATCATGTTGACATGTCTCACTTTATCGAAAGCCTTTGTGTAGTCAATACAGCAAAGGTGTAGATCTTTATTTACTTCTATAGAACGTTCGATTACGGTTCTCAGTATATACACAGCATTTACTGTACCCTTGCCTTTTACAAAACCACATTGTTCTTCTCCTATTTCAGGTTGTATTTTCCTCCTAACTCTTTGCATGATAATTCTCAGCAAAATCTTCGTGATGTGACTCATTATACTAAATGTTCGATGTTGATCACATTCCAAGGCTCCGGATTTCTTTGGGATTGCAATAAATACAGAATTACATAACTCCTGAGGTATATTTCCAGTGTCATATATTGTATTAAGCAAACTGGTAACTTTATCTATTCCATATTCTTCTAAAGCATTAATCATTTCTGTTGTGACGCTGTCTGAACCGGGGGTTTTGCCAGATTTCATATGGTCAAGAGCATTCTGAACCTCCATCTTCAAAATTGCTGATCCTTCATTATTATTTTGAACGTCATACTGTTCGTCTCTGTTATCGTCATAAAGGGTCTTCACGTAATCTGACCATACATGTAAGATCTGATCTTTTTCTATTATGATTCTTCCATCTTTTGGCTTTAGGCAGCCTGCTGATGTACTTGTTCTTTGATTAGTAAGCTCCTGAATTCTTTTGTGCATTAGTTTCGCATATTTACTGTTGTGTTGTTCTTCAATTTCTCTGCAATTTTTCTCAAACCATGTTTCTCTTGCCTCCTTACATAAGGTTCTGACTTTTCTGTGAATTTCTTCATATTTGTAAGGATTATTTTTGTTCTGTCTTCTTGTTTCCATTAGTTGTAAAATTTCTTCAGTCATCCATGTCTTACGGCCCACTTTCTTTACTTTTGGAATCGTTTTTTTTCTGCTGCACAACTCATTGAATTCTTCAGCATTTCCCATTGATCATCTACATCTTGAAATAGGATCTCTAGATCAGACAATAAATCAAATTTGTTCTTTACTTCTATGTTAAAATTATCTTGTTTTTCTTTGTCAGTTTTCAATTTGCACAAGTCATATTTAGGGTTTCCTGCTGTATACTTGACATTCTTTAACTTTACCCTCAATGTGCCTATAATTAATCTGTGATCACTGTAACAGTCTGCATTTGGAACTGTTTTTACGACTGTTAATGCATTTCGAAACCTTTTGCTAATCAGGATGTAATCTATCTGGTTTTTAATCTTGCTGTCTGGACTCCTCCATGTCCATAATCTTCTAGGATGCTGTTTAAACCAGGTGTTTCCTACAACCATTTCTTGTTCTTTTGCCCATTCTACAAGTCTGTATCCTCTTTCATTTCTCTCTCCCAAACCATGGTTGTCTACACTGCATCCATCGCTTTGCTTTCCTATTTTTGCGTTGAAATCACCCATTATGATATTTATTTCTGATTTTTTACAGTTCTTCAAAGCAGACTCCATGTCATTATAAAATTCCTCTATACTTTCTTCACTGTATTCACTTGCTGGGGCATATACTTGAATGACATTTATTTTAAAAGGTCTTCCGTTTAATTTTACTAATAGAACTCTGACACAGCCCGATATCCTTCGACAGAATTTGATGTTTGCTTATCTAATATAATGGCTACACCTCTTTGCTGTTCTTTTCCCCCAGAGTAAATATAGCTGGTGACCCTAATTATATAGCTGGTGACGTTTGTTTGGGGTGAATTAAAGCAAAAGTACCGATTGCCCAGCATTTGCTGTTCGTGATCTCTAGGCAAGTTTACGCTCAGTAGTTCGCCATTGCTCCCTGAACGACCGGCACACATTCCTTTGTATTGGAACCAACGCAAGGCAGTATGCTTCCAAATCTCCCTCAGCTGTGTTTCATACGTGGAATGCGGAATTACGAACGGTGTCCGTAACTTCTTCGCCACAGAGACGGCATTGAAAGAGAGACACTGGAAAACAGCTTTCTGGACGACTGGCGCCCATACTATTTCGTAAAAAACCAACGCAAGGCAGGTTGCTACCAAATCGCCTGCACCTGTATTTCGATCGCGGTATGCGGGATTACGAATTGCGTCCGTAACTCCTTCCCCACGGAGCGGACGTATGTTTATAGGTAGAATTATAAGTATTGACAATATGACGCTGCAGTTCGAGAATTATTTCTTCGGGTTTATTCGTTTTCAAGCACAGCCTGTTTCCTGCTAGGGAGCTATGGTGCGATAGCGCTCTCACATTGTGTAAGCCTAAATGCACAGAGAAATAGGCAGTCAATCGTTCCCTCACTTTCGCAGGATAGGAACCCAGGCTTTGGAACCGTGTCCAAAGGCGCTCATATCATTATCAGCGCAGTTTGCTATCAAATTCGCTACTGGCCGGCTAATACAATTTGTCACGAAGCAATTTCCGGTAATGGGTCTTTGTTAGAGTCATCACAAGTTGAAAATTGGCAAGACCCCGTGTACAGATAACATCACAATAGAAATTATGAATGCCTTAGAAGAACATGGAATAGGACAAGTCACCAGACTGCTGAACACAATATATGATGCTGGAGATATACCTCCTGAATTATGTAATTCTATATTTATTGCAATCCCGAAGAAATCAGGAGCCTTGGAATGTGATCAACATCGAAAAATTAGTATATAAAATTTTGCTGAGAATTATCATGCAAATAGTTAGGAAGAAAATACAATCCGTAATAGTAGAAGAACAATGTAGGTTTGCAGAAGGAAAGGACACAGTAAATGCTGTGTATATACTGAGAACAGTAATTGAACTTTCTGTAGCAGTAAACAAAGATCTACACCTTTGTTTCATTGACTACACAAAGGCTTTCGATAAAGTGAGAATGTCGACATGATATGGATGCTTGAAGATCTACAAAGTGATGGAAAATACCTTAGACTTGTAAAAAACATATATTGGAAACAACAAACTGCTGTCAAAATTGATAATGAAGTAGGTCAATATCAGCCTATTAAAAGAGGTGTGAGACAGGTATGTGTAATGTCTCCAGATCTATTTTCCATGCACAGTAAAAATATTTTCAGAAATATAGAAGATATGGAAGGAATCAACATTGGGGGGGGGGGGGGGGGGGGGACGATGCATCAATAACATTAGATATGCAGTTGATACAGTCTTGATTACAGACAATGAAGAGGACCTGCAACATTTAGTGGATGCGGTTGTTGCACACAGTGAACAACTAGGGTTAGAATTAAATAGTAAGAAGACACGGATTATGGTAGTCACTGGGAAGAAGAAAATACCACAATGTGATTTACGAGTAAATGGGCATATTCTTAAGCAATTGAATCGGTACTGTTATCTCGGAACAGTTATAACATCTGATGGGAGATGCATTTAAGAGATGAGAACATGAATCGCCATTGCGAAGGTAGCCTTTTGCAAGATGAAAAACATACTGACAAATAAAAAGATAACAACTGAAACGAGAAAACGAGTGTTGAAGTGCTACATAGAACCTGTACTTTTATATGGATGTGAAGCGTGGACAATGAGCAGACAAGCTGAAAAACATCTGATAGCTGTGGAAATTTGATTTCTGAGGAAAATGCAAAGAATACCATGGACAGACAGACAAACCAATGAACAGCTCCTTCAAGAAACAAATGAAGATCGTAAACTGATTAGAGTCATAAAACGTAGACAGTCAAAATTTTGTGGGCATGTTATGAGAAGAAATTAATTGGACAACTTGATGACAACTGTCAAGATCGAGGGGAAGAGACCAAAGGAAAGACCGAGAAGTAAATAACATGGATGGCTTGGCCTCGTGGCATGGTCGAGACAGGAACACGGAGCTGATCCACGACTCTGGTGATCGAGTGAGTTGGCAAAACATGATCGCCCACGCTTATCGGCGTGGTATATGATGGATGGATCACAGTTTGTAGGCCTGAGTGCACGACGGAATAGGTGGCCAATCATTTACCCACTATCGCAAGTGAAGAGCCCAGGCGTCAAACCACATCAGACTGTGCATTTGACATTATCAACACCTCGCTTTGTCAGCTTCGCTAACGCATCATATATTGTGTTTATTGGTCAGTATGCAAGTGTATATCGCTCAATTTTCTGAAATTAACCGAACACCGTTATAACTCGTGGCCAGTGATTGATTAATGTGAGAAGCTTTAGTCTTTTAGAGTGCTTTAAACGTATTACAGCATTCTTTCGATTGATATCCTTTTAACATATTGCGTCAGGACAACATTAATTATCAAAGTGGTAACGAATGATACACGTGAGCACCGCTTTGGAATTCCATAGGGATTATGTTTATCTTCCACGTCAGTTGAAGCTACTCCCCCTACATTTGAAATACATTCCCCTTCAATTGAAGTTGACTCAAAGAGATACGTATTACTTTTACGACTTTTTTTTCCCGCATATCCTTTACAGGACATTGCAGTCAAAACCAGCATTTTTCAGCTGCTATTGATGTCTTGGCACGTTTTACGTTCAGTAGTTTGCCATTGCTTTCTGAACGACCGGCTCACATACCTCCGTAAGCAATCAGCGCGACGCGATCCGCTGTCAAATCTCGTGCAGCTGTGTTTCATACGTGAGTATACGGGATAACGAACAACGTCCTTAACGCCTTCGCCGAGGAGCACGGCACTTTTACAACTACTGAACGTAATAACTGCGTGGTAAATCAACTTGGGATTGAGGTCAGCGTGGCCGAATGGATAAAACGCGTGTTCTTAAACATCCGGTGTACTGATGTCGAGGTAAGTGTACATTACAAGTACCTCTGAAGTCGGAGTGGTTTCGCATGATGGCGAGGGACACTGTTACAAGGGAAAGCTAATCCACACACAAACATCAGCCCAGCACTACTGGATGTACCGTGTATGGACTACGATTGAGTTCAAAGCGAGCAAGCGCAAAACAAAACAATTTAAAAGATAATAACTTGGGATTGGGGTTTATCGTAACGTCCTGCAAAAGAATATGTCCATTTAAAAAAAAAATTACTTTTACCAGGGTCAGTTATATACACTTAGTAAAAAGCCATAAACACGTTGGCAGATTTTTTTTTACGGTTGTCATACTGAAAGTAAACAGTACAATCTCACATGACACGTTGATTAGTGTACATGCAGAATAGCCAATCAAATAGTATTCATGTAAAGTAAACGATATGAGGAAATAATCGGGTACTCTCACGAAGTTTATAATGCACCTCGACACCGCAAGGTATAAAGGAACATGATAAGATGAGATGAGAACGAAGAGAAGTAAATACAGAAATGAATATTGTGGGGAGAACATGGCCGAAGTTGCGGGGAACAGATAAGGATAGGGAAGTTCATAAATAAACATACATGTATTGTTTGGCTCTCACAGAAGTAGGGGAAAGAAGTGAAAACTAAACAACATAAAAACTGAAAGTGTCGAAGTACACTTGTTCCTGCAGCGAAGCCATGTCGTCATTGGAGTTGACAGGTTCGAATCCCGGTCTGTAATTATAGCTTTAAATGTTTATATTGTCTAGTGCCAACACGAAGCCCGCGAGCCGCATGCGGCCCACCGGGAGTAATGTTGCAGCCCGGGGAGCTAGGTCAAATTAACATAAATGTTTATTTTATTTTACATATCACCAAAAGAACATTACATCATGAGTCGTTCGTGTTATATATTTTTAAATTATAGCGATGAAAAATCTGAAATATCTCGCATTTTTTGAAAACATTCATTGGTTTTTAGCTATTTTAAATATCCCGCATTTTCGGCAAAATCATAGATTTTTGGCTATTTCAAATATCCCGCTAATTGACACTCAAGGTTACATTAGTTTTTTGTTCGACGCTAGGTGTTGATAAAATTGAATATGAGACTTCAACTTCTGATATATATGTTCTGTTGTCTTCGGCGTCTTCGGGAAGCTCGCAACGCTATCGGGCTCATAATCATAACTACTTTCAGTCCAGCTTGACACATTTCCGTGTTATTCTATTGTTTCGTTCTATTATCGCCACTGAGTCTCGAGAGATTTTGTGATCGACATATTTATCATATTTATAATAAGAGTTTAAACTACTTTAACCAAGTATCCTGTCTACCATATCGATTCTATAAGTAAGAAAACCCTGAAACGTTTTATTTATGTAATTTAAATTAGTTAATTATTATTAATTAGTATTACCCCTGGTGTTTTATTTATTTTCTTTCTTTTTTTTTCAGTTAAAAAACGAAGACCTACCATGACGTCAACTAGTAAAGACGTTGAACCAAAGAAGGGAAGAATCACAGAAGAATTAAAAAGTTTTCAAGACAGGTGGACTATAAACTATTTTTTTCGTGGAAATTAAAACAAAGCCCATATGCTTGATCTGCAACGAATCTGTTTCTGTTTTGAAAGAGTATAACATCAAATGGCTCTACGAAACTAAACATGTAAATAAGTTTGATAAGTACAAAGGGCAATTTCGACAAGTAAATGACTTAAATAAAAAATTTCCGCACAACAAAAGTTATTTATTAGAGCGGGTTCAGAGTCAACATGCTATGCAAAAGCTAGTTATGCAGTAGCCGTGATACTAGAAATAAAAATATCGAAACCATATTCAGATAGTGAAGTGGTTGAGGAATGTTTGGAGACAATCCGTGAAATTATGTGTCCAGAAAAGAAGAAGGATTTCTCAAAAAGTCTGTCTCGTCAGACTATTACTAGGCATGTGGACGACATTGGAAAACATATTGAAGATAATTTGAAAAGTCAAGCATATGAGTTTATATTTTATGCTCTAGCATTGGATGAAATCACAAATATGGCGGATACTGCCCAACTGGCAATTTTTATCAGGGGTGTTGATGTCCATTTTAAAAAGACATAAGAATTAGCGGCACTGTATCCACTTAAGGACACTACTAAGTCACGAGATTTGTTAGAGGCAGTTACATCGACATTGAATCGCTATTCGTTACAACTTAACAACTTATCGGGCTTAACAACGGATGGTGCTCAAACAATGGCTGGGAAACACGAAGGTTTAGTAAAATTGATTGAAAATGAGGCCTCCAAAGTCGGTAATACTTCAATGCTAAATTTTCATTGCATTATTCATCAGGAGAATTTATGTTCTAAGTCCCTCAAAATGGATCATGTCATGAAAGTGGTCGTCAAAATATTGATCTTCATTCAGTCGAACGGGTTGAATCACCGTCAGTTCTGAGAATTTCTAAAGTCTTTGGACTCAGATTATAATGACGTTACATTTTATGCAGAAGTAAGAAGGTTGACCCGTGCCAAAACGTTGAAAAGAGCGTTTGATTCACAGCAACAAATACAATCAGTCTTCGCAAGCAAGTCAAAAAGAATACCAGAGTTTGAAGGCAAAGAGTGGGTTTGCGACTTTGCATTTCTGGTCAATATAACTTGCCACCTAAATGACGTTAATACTTGTCTCCAAGGGAAAGATCAATAAATTAATAAGATGTATGACCATATTTCTGCATTTCAAATGAAATGAGGTCTTTGGGAACAACAGTTGAGGACCCAAAAAAAATTACTCACTTTCCTACCTTGTCATCGCAACCAGACGTCACACAGGAGGTGGTGGATAAATACACTTCTTTTATATCTGACTTAAACCTCGAATTTGAAAACCGATTTCGAGATTTTTTTTAAAATCCATGTGCTATTTTGTATGCATTTACAACGCCATTCGCGGTATACGTGAATTTATTACCAGGAAGATTACAAATGGAACATTGGAAATGTGTTGTGATACACAGTTAAAGGAGAAATTCCATTAAGTTGGTTTTGAAGAGTTCTATAAAACTTATTTAGACAAGGATAGATATCCTACGTTTTGTAAACATGCTCTGCCGATGGTTTCGCTATTTGGAAACACTTATGCGTGTGAGCAGCTTTTAGTTGCATGAAGCACATCAAATCACAAGTGAGAACACCAATTAGGCTACTGATGTTCATTTGGAAAACTGTTTATGTGTAGCGACAGCATCAGTCGAAATCAATTTTGATGCGCTTAGTTCTGCAAAATAAAGTCAGATGTCTCACTTTTAAATATTTTTAAATTGCCTAATAAATATGTTTGACTCTCAGTTATGTTTTATTTTCTTCAAAAAAATAAATATACCTATTTCTTGTTTGTTTGTTTTTTGTTTTACATTAAACCAGGCAAGCTTTTGACCACGATCTCACCTACTGGGAATCGACGATGTGGTCGAAGCTGTAGCACGCTTGCTTGTTTACTTTAATTAACCAAAAATAAAAATAAATTAATTGCGTGACCCCGCAGGAAATATTATTTCTGAAATTTGGCCTGCCTACCGAAAAGGTTGGCCATCCCTGGTCTAGTGCGTATTCTAGTCGTTACTTCTTTCCTCTACTTCTATGGGCCCCAAACAATACTTATATGTTTATTTATAAACTGCCTTAGCAGCCTCAAAGGGTTCCCCAATAGGTATTCAAAGATAGGACCGCTTGCAGTGAGTTGGGTGAGGGCCTATGCCACAATGGGGAATAAACATCGAAAATAAGAAAAAGGAAAGGCTACGGGGATAAAAACACACACCTACCCAATCAAAACCGTTTTTTGCTGGTGAGGGAGATTCTAGAACAAGTTACAGGTTTCTCCTATCTTAGACATGAAATAACTGATGACGGCAGAAGTGACACAGAAATAGAAACAAAGAGAGAATATGAATGGAAAAAAATTGCTTTCAACAGCATGAAATCAGTATTAACATCTAGAGAGATAAACACTGCATTAAACATGAGGACTGTCAAATGTTATGTATATTCAAACACTACTGTTTGGCGCGGAAGCCTGAACAATGAACAAGCAACTAGAAAGTTGAATAGAGGCTTTAGAGATGTGGATATACAGCAGAATATGTCGTATTTCATGGAAACAAAAATAATAAAATATAGAAGTTCTAGAAAAAACTGGGAATGAAATGAGAGTTGCTGAAAGAAATAAAAAAAAGAGGCAAGTGAAATATTTCAGCCACGTTAAAAGACATGGCTCTCTTTAAATAAACCATACTGGAGGGTAAGCTTGAAGGCAAACTAGCAAGAGGTAAACACAATACAAGTGGGGAGATAACATCGAGAGATGGACACACATCAGTCTGACAGAGGGTGCAGTCAGGGCGAGGGACAGACAGGTTGGAGATCCATTGTAGCCAACCTCCTTTGTGGAGACGGCACCCTATTGATTGATTTCCTGGTATTTTTCACAGGCTTAATTCATCTATCATATATCCAATCACGGCACAACAATTCGCCTAGGCATGGTGGTATTAGTGTGCTGCCTTACTAAGCCTAAGGGGGCTGAGTGGTCTCGTGGTATGGTGTCCGCATCGAGGGCTGGAGGTCCCGGGTTCAAGCACCGGTGAGAGCCGGGATTTTTTTCATGTGGACTTCTAGTAACAAAATTTCCCCTGGTCTCTGGGTGGTGAGATCGGACGCCATTGGGTATTGTTGCTCACGTAAAAAAAAAAATATCCCTTGGCAGTTGGAAATCGAAAAAGAGTAGCCTAACGGCACTTCCCGGGCAAAATTTTGAGTTAAAAATCTACACAAAGTATTTATGAATCCTCGCCAGTGCTACGAAGTTCGTGTACTGAGCTGAGATTCTCCGGACTCAGGCTTGAGTTAGGAGTAGAACGGAGCACTTATGGGTTACACCCGTGTGCCGTGATGTTGATCTGTCGACTAAACTAAACTAAACTAAACTAAACTAAACTAAACTAAGCCAATACGTACTGGTTCACTCCATAGCAGAAGCATTATTATTGTTGTCCCCACTAGTACAGCTCGGTGGTTCATCATCACCATCATCATGTGTCATGCCGATAAGCATGGGCGGTCAAGTTTCGCAACTTCACACGGTCACCAGACACGTACATCAGCTCTGTGTTCTTTTCTCGGCTATACCACGTGACCAAGCCATCCAGGTATTTACTTCTCTGCCTTTCCCTTGTTCTTTTCTCCGCAATCTTACCATCTTACTAATTTCTCTAATCAGTTTACGGTTTTCATTTGTTTCTTGTAGGACTTGGTCATTGGTCTGTCCATGAACTTTGCGTTGCAGGTTATGCTCTCCAATTTCGCAACTGTAGGCAGAGGATCTCTTCTTTTTTTTTTTTTTTTTTAATGGGGGGAGGGGGGTTAAGGGGGAGAGAGAGAATGGCTACGGTCATCGACCAGTATTGTCACTGCTAAGAAGGAAAGCAATGGCAAACTACATTCTTTACAGCTGCCAAGAAAATCTGGTTTGCAATTTCAAAGGGCTCAAAAAGCCTGATAAAATTAGTGGCAGACAATTGTAAGAAGTTTCTGAAAATTGAATAGGAAGGAAGAAAAGGCGAGGAGGGGGATGGGGCGGGGGGGGGGGGGGAATTGCGACACTGCGTCATATGTCGTAACTTAAAATATGTTAAGACCTGCCACTTCACATCCCAATGGCAGCATCTGCCGTGGAATCAACTTTACGTTTACCTTAATGAAATAATGTTATTTCGGTAGTTTGCCAATTGCTTTCTGAATAGCCGACGCTTCATACCAGCGAAATTAACGAACATCGGTCTGCTACCTTAATTAGGCCACATCATAAATCCAGTTCCATTCTCATACATTACAACTTTCAAGTTTGCAACTTTTTTTCTCTCTCTTTCATCATCATCATCATCATCATCATCATCATCATCATCATCATCATCATCATCATAATCATCATCATCATCATCATCATCATCATCATCAACAACATCATTAGGTATCAAATCCATTGAAGAAAGTCACTCTAATCATAATCTATAGAAAACAAGCTCTCGATCATTCGCCACTTTCCCTTCCTCATACTTTTGATAGACCTCCCCCACATCCTGGTAACCAGACAGGTTGGATGTGCTTTTAGCGTTCTCAAAAACACGCGAAGTCGAATAACAACGCTACAAAACTGGCTGCAACAATAAAACGCTATTATTTATTGCTATTTCAATTATCAAGTAGACATGTTAAGTTCTGGAAAATGCATTAACGTGCTGTCCCAAGAGGAGCTGTTTTTGTGTACTTGAAGCTACATTTGGAGAAACGTGTCTCTACTCACTGTACTTACATCCTGTTTCAATACATCTTTTACTCAATTCCTTCCCACGCAACAATAGCTATAGTGTTTCGTTAAAAAAATAACGTGTGTATAATGCTATTAAACTATGAACCTGTAATTGTTTGTTTCTTAAATAAATCCTTTGTTCTAACATGTCAGTAGCTTCATCAATCTTCATATTTCTGAATCTTTTAACAAAGTCAATAGCGAAACACCAAGTTGTTTTGTGAGTTTACCAGTTGCCCAAAGAAGGATAATTAAAATACTTCTCGTCGCGTAATGTATATTCTCTTGCCACATTAAAGATTGAAAAACCATAAAAGCAAAAGTGATTTGTACTGAGATAAGTGAATAATATGCAGAGGACATGATGGGACTGCATGGGATAGTTCAGGATAGGAAGGGTTGGCAGTGATCTGGATAACAGCCTATTATGCTTTAATGGGGGATCAATTATGGAAGAAGACGAACATGACCTATTTACACACAATGAGAACCACTGGGCATATGGTGCCAGCAGTGGCGTAGTTGGGTTCTAGTTTAGGGGAAGCGAGCATATAAACCGGCGCCATGGCGCAGATAAAACGGCACACCGGGAGAATTTTATCGCACTCTTCAAACATAGGGCACAAAGGGTGAGGAGAATCGCTCCCGCTCTGACATACTCCACCCCACCCCACCATCCCAGCACTGGACACTAGCCCAATATCTTTATAGAATAACCAGCTCTTGATGGATGCATGCTAAATGTCACGGCTTTATAGAACAACCGCCTCTTGATGCATGATAGACTAAATGTCACAGCTTTATAGAACCGCCTCTTGATGCATGATATACTAAATGTCACGGCTTTATAGAACAACCGCCTCTTGATGGATGATATACTAAATATCACGGCTTTATAGAACAACGGGCTCTTGACGCATGATATACTAAATGTCACGGCTTTATAGAACAACCGGCTCTTGATGGATGATATACTAAATATCACGCTTTTAAAGAACAATAGGCTCTTGATGGATGATATACTAACATAACGGCTTTATAGAACTACCGGCTCTTGATGGATGATATACTAAATATCACGCTTTTAAAGAACAATGGGCTCTTGATGGATGACATACTAAATTTCACGACTGTCACCTTTGCTTCCCATGACATTTCCCAGGACCCGTTTCTTTCAGGACGGAGAGATCTGAGAGTTTAGGGCAATTTAAACATTAACAAAAGAAATTGTTCAATGTTGATTCGAACATACATCCACTGGGTCGGTAGTCAAGCATGATGGTCCCTCTTCTATTCTCTTATTCCCCCCCCCCCCCCCACTCCTTTCCACCTATTTTGGTTCATGTTGAAGTACCACGCAATGTAATATGTGTTGATAACAATGTTTATTATATCAACGTATTTTACATAAATGGATAACGCGGTGGTGCAGCTGCAAATAACACACTTGCATTTCCACCAGCTAGTCATGTTTACTATATTCCACCTTCGAATAGGGATTTTATCATTATTTGATCTGGACTCCCAGACCGACCTTGACACAATATTATAATGGATATATCTTGGTAAGTAAAAGCGATAGGTGGAATATTGATTACATCATCCATAGAGCAGCGGTTGGTCTAAACAAATACGGGGCTGTCATCTGGTGCGCCGTTGAGGTGTTGATGGCAGCACAACAGGACATGGCATCTGGTGAGATGGTCACACAAATGAGAGACATTTCTCTTCTTATGAGCACAACAGGTCACGGCATCTGATGAGCTAGTCACACACATGAGAGATATTCTCATCTCTCAGAACAACAGGCCATGGTATCTGATGAGCTAGAAATACAAATTAGAGACATTCTCGTCGCATCAACAACAAAAAACCCACTGACCCACTGTCATAGGCCGATCTTTTCTTTGTATTTGTCTGTGCGGATTCCAGAACTTTCGCAGTGTTTTATCACCTCCAATCTCATTCATGAAACCTTCCCATTTTGCCTTTTTGGTCTCTGCAGCACAGCGCTTGAAAACCTCCACCTTGTCTTTCTTGACATTTTCCGCCGTGTCCACTTCCTCTCGTGACCTTCTGGGTGTCTGTCGTACTTTCCTTAGCTGCTTCACTGCAGCTCTCTTTGCTTTCCAAGCCTGGTCAACTTCTGGGGTCCACCATGGGGGATGCAAAAAAGGATTTTTAACAGCCCTGTTGCATGCCCCCTGTCTGAGGCGTCCAAGAAGGCTGTCGGTCCACTCGTACCTGAAGGTCTTAGGCGCTCTCCTAGCCTTAACTTTCCTGGATTAGAGATCAGTACTGAGCATGGCATGTGATCACTCCCATGGCCATTCAAAACAGTCCACTATACATTAAGGACCGATGACTGGGAGACAAGTGCCAAGTCAATTGCTGTGTCCGCATCGCCAGGCCTCATTGCCATTCTAGTCGGCCTACCATCATTTATACAGACCACATCGGAGTCCACCATGGCATCCGCAAGGGCAATTCCCTGTCGGTTTTCTCCACAATCTCTGTTCCTCGCATTGAAGTCTCCACATATGAGTAACCTATCACCTGGTATTTCCTCCAATTCCTTAAGCCAGTCCCATTGTTCCTTTCTGACAAAACTGTCCACAGTGGCATATATATTTATGATGTTCCAACATAATCCCCCAATCTCCATTTGTATACCCTGGACCTCTCTTGCACTGTGATTCCACTAAGTAAAGTACCACATGCTTCACTCCTTCCTTCACCAGCAGACCTTGCCCACGTCTCATCTGCCCAGTAGGGTTTATATAACTGGCGTACCCAGGGCAATGGTATTTGTCTGTATTTAGCTCTTGGAGCATGAGGACATCAAAATCATATATTAGCCTCCAATACAGGACCTCTCTGCCTGGCACTACGAAAGTTCCAATGTCCCACTCTTCCATGGTTGAGACCTAGTCTCTCCACTTTTCGTCTTGTTCTCCTGGCGCCTGCCCTCTATTTCTATGCCTTCTTCTCACACCATTTCCTCGTCTTCTCCTCCTCACTCTCTCTTCGCGAGCCCCTGAAGGATGTGTCAAGCGCAGAGCACGTGCTCCGTAGCTCCGGCGACGATTCCCTTGTTCAAATAATACCATATTCACAAAGTTTGGATATTGCAGGAAATGAGCGGTCACCCTAGTAGAGCCTGCCTGCTAGGGAAGGGGCAGGGGATGTCCCTCAGGAGTCCATACGCCTGGCGCCGCCCCGCCCGCATACCAGACGTTCCACGTTCACGACTTACTTGCAATTGTACATATAATATCGCACTAATAAATCATACCAATATAAACTTCTCTTGAGTCATCATGAAGAAGATACAAGGAATTGATTGATTGATTGATTGATTGATTGATTGATTTAGGAACCGACATCGCAGCATTCGGGACATTCCCATAAGCGCTCCGTCCCCATCCTCAGCAGCCAGCGAAAAGTTCCAACACTAATAGTTCCAGTAGAAATCTGATTATATGTCCGTCTCGCCTTTCCTCTGAGCGTCGAATTAAGGAATTAAGACTGTCAATTACAAAAAGTTCAGGCAAGTTTCATATGGGGCAGCGGAAACAGGAACCATAACTTCAATATGTGAACCATCATTGTGAAATACAAAAGGTGCAGTGTGCATTTACATGCATGTGTTAAAGATTACTGTAAGGCTTTTGACTGTGCACAATATCAACATTATGCAACGTCGTGATGGATATGAGATTTCTAACAAGTTTGATCCAATTTATTGAAACATTATATTATGAACAATAAGCAACTGTCAGAGTAGCTGGTGAAACATCAAAATGGTATGCGGTGCAAAAGGGAGTTAAACATGGCTGCATTCTGTCACCCACACTAATGTCTTTGCAGAGAATGTTACGCGAAAAGTAAAAAGTGGTGACGTAGTGACGACCTTGGCCCATTCAAAATTGCGATGTCTGTCAGAAGATACATTAAAGATCAATGTTATTTTTCTGAACTTAAAATAATAACAACAATGATTTAAAAACAAAACTATGTCAGCCAAGAATTACAGTCACTAATGAAGACACTGAAAATTCTACAACATTGAATATATTGGGTCATATTCTATAATTAACAACAATTATCACTTCTTGATAGAAGCTAGACGAATTTTGGCTGTAGGTATATATAACAGATTGAAGGGAAGAGACCAAGAGGAAGACCGAGAAGTAAATACATGGATGGCTTAGTCACGTTGCATGGTCGAGACAGGAACACAGAGCTGATCCACGACTCTGGTTATCGAGTGAGATGGCAGAACATGACCGCCCACGCTTATCGGCATAGCATATGATGGATGGATGGAGTTACTTAGTTCGCTGGAGTTTTCACATCAGCAACTGGGTTCTAATGTTGGCCCGATCATGTCGGTAATAAGACGGGACACCAAGCCCTCTCCAATAAGGATATATATATATATATATATATATATATATATATATATATATATATATATATATATATATATATATATATATATATATATATATATATATATATAACTTGTACACGTTAACATCCCCTGTCATTTGGAAATTACAATGCATAGGCCGCAAGGATACTTCCTAGGCAAACTTGTTAGATGTAACAACAGCCTCTCCACGTGTAGACCAAGTCAATTGCTTTTAATGGAATCCGTTTATAGATCTTACCCAAATGCACACTGAATTCAGACGCACTGGCCTCTGAGTTTGAGAGGTGCATTACTAGGCGTGACGTAATCATCTCGATAGATGACATAAGAGGGAGAGGAAGATGCGTCAGCAGGAGGAGGGGGGCATGATTCTTCATTCTGGTAGCAGCTTCTGTTACTACTATACAATGGGGACACATTTTGGGGCGGGGTAGGGGCGGGGAGGCGGTGTAATAGGATGCTATGGAATAACTTTTGTGTCTGATTTCTTATCAACAAAATGACACCTTTACTTACTTACTAAATATATATATTATATATATATATATAGTCGGTCTCTCTGCTCTAGAGGTTACACGACTTTCTCCGTAATCTCGTATACTCTCGTCAGTAACGTGACGTTGCGTGAGAATTGGTAGCGGTTCTCTCCGCGTCGGTAACTTACCGGGTATTGAGTCGGTCGCTCAGAAAGCAATGGCACACTACTGAGCGTAATCTTACCAAGAAATCAACAATCAGGTGAAAGATGCTGATGTTGACAGAGATGTCCTGTAAAGGATATGCGGAAAAAAAATTATTTATATATAGCTGGTCTGCCTGGCCAAGAAGTTAACGACATTATTTGTAATCCCTAATATCCACGTGGGAAAAACAACAGCTGCGAAAAACGGCAGCGATTCGCGCGCCGCGCTGGTAACTTACGGGGGGTATGTGAACCGGTCGTTCAGAAAGCAATGGCAAACTACTGAACGTAAAACTTATCTTGTACATCAACAGCAGCTGGAAAATGCTGGTGTTGACTGCAACGTCCTGTAAGGGATATGCAATATATATATATATATATATATATATATATATATATATATATATATATATATATATATATATAGTCGGTCTCTCTGCTCTAGAGGTTACACGACTTTCTCCGTAATCTCTTCGTAATCTCGTATACTCTCGTCAGTAACGTGACGTTGCGTGAGAATTGGTATAGTTATATATATATATATATATATATATATATATATATATATATATATATATATATATATATATATATATATATATATATATTATTAGAAAGCAGCAAGTCAAATAGTTTAGCCATGCAGGTACGTTACCAGTCAACAGCATACCACAACAAGCAATGATGTACACACCATAAGGAAACAGAGGAAGAGGCCGACCACGTAAACGTTGGACGGAGGGAATAGCAGAGTCCATGGGAATATCGATACATGAAGCCCATAATCGGGCACTCTCACGATGTTTATACTTCACCTCGACACTGCAAGGTACAAGAGGAACATAATGGTACACACACACACACACACACACACACACACACACACACACACACAAACTAGTCCAGTGATTCTCAACCTTTTTTGGCCCGTGCCCCCTTTACCATATTTTAAGAACGTCATTACCCCCTTCCTATCGAAAATTTGGCCCGTGTCCCCCTTCACCATATTTTCAGAACGTCATCCCCCCCCCCCTTTCATATTTCCTACCTAAAAATCCCCACCCCTCACAGTATACGTAACAATGGAAGGTAAATATGTTAAAACAGGTCTAGACATTCACATAAAACGTGATTTGTGGGTCTACTTACTTTCATCATCATCATCATCATCATCTTCCACTTCTGCCGTCAAGCTCCGTGGGGAGGAATAATTTGCGTTCCAGCGCCCGGTGGACGGCACTGGATAGTGTCATTTATACTTACTTTATAAGATGAATTTTAGAAGGATGAGACATGAATAACTGTAAAGTATGAAGGGAAAAGCAATATCAAGTAATTGGTTCTTGTATTAACGCGATCTTGAAATGATCTTCATCCCCCCCCCCCCTGAAAACCCTAAAATTCCCCCCTTGGGGGAGGGGGGAAATTCCCCACCGTTTGAGAACCACTGCACTAGATGACCTGGCTCTGCTTTGCCCAGCACCTGGTGGGGAGCGTCTCATTTAATTCATATAAGTAGTCATATAAGCTCCCGTTCCCGTAAATATGGCGAACAGATTGGAAGAGAACAATCTAAATAGGGCAATCTGAAATTACTGAACGTAAACTTATCAAGATATCACGAAAACCCAATAAATGCTGGGATGACTGCGGCGCAATTCACAGGATATTTAACTAACTTTCTCGCCAAACAAAAATAAAAAAAAAAAATTACATTATTCAGTATAGATGTCGAAGAGAAATAAAAACATGAGTTAGAAAATTTTCACGTATCTAAAATAGATGAATAATTTTAATGAAAACTTTTAAGATACCTTGAAGTTTTTATCACTTTGTTTATAACTCATGTGACTGAAAATAACTTCTTTAAATATTTTATAAAACTTAAGAAAAATAAAACAATTATTTAAATTACCTAATATAGCAATTTTACTAAAAGTAATGCCCCTTGATATAATCTTTGTTTCTAGTACCCTTGCAATATTTTAATTAATGTCAATTTATATCGTAAAAACCTGTTTTTAAACTAAATAATTATGCCAGTTGGCTGCACGGGAATAAGAAGAACATCTGTAGAAAATTTCATCTCAATCCGATGGACCGTTCGGAAACGCATAAAGGACACACAAAGAAACACACAAACATTCTCTTATATATATATATATATACAGTATCAATAGCTAATGACGCAACAGCAGCAAACAAAACGAAATTAACCATTCTGGGAACATGCATCTCTACTATGGCAACACTCATACAAATCACGGACAGTTTCACAATAACTAAAGAAGGAATGGTAAGCCATTTAGATTAAATGTGTCAGCAAAACAAAATATAGAATGCCGTGGATAAAGAAGAATAAATAGTACTGATATTGCACATGATCAAAGGAAACTATGAAATGAACAACACCGTTTCTATAAAACTGAAATATGTCGATAAGATAGGCTTTGAATGCCTTAGGACAGTGGTTCTCACCCGGTGGGGAATTCCCGCCCCCCACCACCACCAGGGGTGAATTTGGGGGGTTTCTAGGGTGGGGGAGGGGGGCGTTAATACAAGAACCGATTACTTGATCTTGTTTTTCCCTTCATACTTTACGGTTCTGTAGTCTCACCGTTCTAAAATTCATTTTATAAAGTAAGTAGACCCACAAATCACGTTTTATGTGGACGTCTAGACTTGTTTTAGTATGTGCTTCCATTATTACGTATACTGTGTAGGGACGGGAGGGGGTTATTTTTAGGTAGGAAATACGAAAGGTGGGGGGGGGGGGGTGACGTGCTGAAAATATGGTGAAGGGGGGCACGGGCCAAATTTTTAGGTAGGAAAAACGAAAAGGGTGGGGGGGGGGGGGGGGGGAGGATGACGTTCTGAAAATATGGTGAAGGGGGGCACGGGCCAAAAAAGGTTGAGAACCACTGCCTTAGGAGAAACAAAACATACTGTACATTGGCGTGGCAAGTGTAAAGGCAACATTATAATGGAAGACATGGTTTATTAAAAAAGAGCCAGAAGTTGACTAGCACGAATCTGGACATATGCATTAAAGATCCTGTGCATGAAAATGCATGAAATCAGGGAAATAGCAAAAGACAATCTTTATGTCTTTGTCGTGGTGGGGGAGCTTGAGTCTCTCAATGACCCTGAGAGCTATGCGGGCGGTAGCGTAGCTACCAGCAGGGCTTCTCAAGCCGGACAGGTCAAAGGGTAGAGAATTGACAAAGAGAAACACCCTGGTCTTCCAGGTTGGGTGTTGAAGCGTCGGGTTAACATCCCCACCTTTGTAAAAACTATTTTGTTACGAAACAGATAAATAAGCCTCGAATTCGGACTGACTTATTTGGACAACGACCTTGGAACGTTAAAGGACTTTTTAGATTTGGAACATGGAATGTACGGACACTATATCAAGCTGGAGCGGCCGAAGAACTAACCCTGGAGCTGGTTGAATATCAAATGGATATAACAGCAATTCAAGAAATAATGAGGCCAGGATAGGGTACTTTAGAGCAAAATGGAATGGTTGTAATATATGGAGGAAACACCCAAAATAAACATGAATTAGGAACAGGATTTGTCATCAAAAAAGAATTATGGGGGAACGTACTAAACTTTAAAGCTTCTAATCACAGGACTAGTAAATTACGAATAAAAGGTAAATGGAAAAATACAACGATGATTAATGTACATGTACCTACTGAAGAGAAAGAAGATGATATTAAAGAAGACTTTTATAATGATCTGGAAGATGTCATAGAAGAAACCCCCAAACAGGATATCCTAATTGTGCTGGGAGACTTCAATGCAAACAT
>OY992876.1:175867538-175920038 GCA_963921405.1 Cepaea hortensis | reverse complement strand
ATTGGTAGCGGTTCTCTCCGTGTCCGGTAACTTACGGGGTATGTGAGCTGGTCGCTCAGAAAGCAGTGGCAAACTACTGAGCGTAATCTTGCCAAGAAATCAACAATCAGCTGAAAGATGCTGATGCTGACAGCGATGTCCTGTAAAGGATATGCGAAAAAAAATTACAATATTACAATATCGATGGGGTGTGTACAGTTTTATACCTCTTGGCGTATACACAGTTTTCTGTGTCTTCGGGTATATACAGTTTCTCTGTGTCTTTGGGTGTAAGCAGGTTTCCGTGTATTTAGATACAAAACGTTTTTTCATCTTTGGGTTATACACAGTTTTCAAAGTCTTGAGATATATAGTTTTCTACGTAATGAGATATAAACAAATTTCAACGTCTTGATATATCTATATATATATAGTTTTCTAAGTCTTGAGGCGTGTTTGGTATATGGCGCTAGCCTCTTATTTTATATACCTATCGGCATCCTAAACTACTGAGTTTAATCTTGCCAAGAAATCAACATACAGCTGAAAGATGCTGGTGTTGATAGCAATGTCCTGTAAAGGATATGCAAAAAAAAAAAAAATCCGCATCCTGCAGGTGCCGGCTTCCTGGCCTAGTGGTTAGATACTTTTCTCCGTAATCTCGTATACTCTCTTAAGTAACGTGACGACGGTGAGAATCAGCAGTGGTTCGAATCGCGTCGGTAACTTACGGGGTATATGAGCCGTCCGCTCAGAAAGTAATGGCAAACTACTGGGCGTAATCTTGCCAAGAAATCAACAATCAGCTGAAAGATGCTGATGTCGAGAGCGATGTCCTGTAAAGGATATGCAAAACATTTTTTTTATTTATCCTACAGGAGGATGCTTAACTTCTGAGAACATTTCTTTGTGCCACATTTAGGCTGGGTTCCTGTGGGAGCCCTAGTAAATTTTAAATACAAATCTTCCCCTGTATTGAACATCAAACACATAACTTACTTCACTTGATTATGTGATGATACCAAGGCTCTTATTGAAGGACCTCACTGCAATATGTGAACGGCTAGCTTCTGACTGAAACGTTGAAACGCCTCTTATTTTGAATGGGCGTAAAAGCTTGATAATAGATAATGAAATGAAGTAGAAACTGGAGAAAAAGATGTTAGATTTTTCACGTGGAAAAACGTAATTAACCATAAAGCCACACGAATACTTCATAGCCCATTAAACATAAGTAACCAACAAATAAAAATGACCGAATGTCATGGAATGGTGGATGACACAGAAAGACAGACAAAAGTGAATTGGATAAATTTCATACATTGTTATAATTGGGAGTGGTAAAAATGGTAGAGGCGAAAATTAAATATACGAAATTCAAGGTAAAATTTTGAAGCATACATGCCAATATAAGACGCTGAGTGCACGAAGTCACATTAATAATAGATAAGAGGAGTAATGGCTGCAGAAGGATATATCAATAGAAAATACTTATAAACACAGGTACGTGTAACTCCTGCAACATAATAAACATAAAATAATATCTACAGTGTGACTGTGTTTAATATGTCTGATTTTCTCGTAGGTGTTACACGTAACTGTGTTTATTTTCTGGTCACATAAATAATAGAATGCTAAAATCTGTAACATGAATCAGTAAATGCTATAATTCTGAATTTTTCAGACTTCAAACTGGTAATTGCCGTTGTTAATATGTTAAAAACTCACAGTCCCATATAAAGCTCAACGTCTAAATGGCAATCTAAACTCAGAGAGAAACCATTCAATTGTTAGTGCCGTATCTGTAGCTTCGTGAAGGTGTAAGTGAATTAAATCATATGATTGATCTTATTGCTTTAGTTTATGTAGTGTGATTTATGCAGTATGTACCTGACGAGACACAGCGAAATATGCCAAGCAATAAATCGTGCAATCTATTGTTTGTGTCTTTGTTATTCAAATTCACTACGAGAACACACTGTTTTGATTTAAATAATTGTTTGGGAGGACTGTGGTCAAACAATGTGCGGAGGCCTATTGGAAGACTTATGGGGAGATACTGCTTTGGAGCTCTCAATCGGAGAGTGAAGAGGAGATCGGCCTTCATAAGATGGTGTTGCTTTAAAGGTGTCCGGTCAACATTATAACTCGAAAATCTTAGCTTCTGGCTAAAGCCTTTATTTCCTAACATAATGTATGCTAAGCTTATTTCTGTCCGTCATGTCATTTTGGGTATTCCATATTCACAGATCAGAAACATGGAGAATAATAATAATAATAATTAAAAAAAGAAAGTTTAAAAATGAATTAGAAACCTTCACTAATTGGTTTCATCTATTATCATCTCATCTTGCTCCTCTTGTACCTTGCGGTGTGGAGGTGAAGCATAAACAGCGAGAAAGTGTCCGTTAATCATGAAGTGTCATCCATTCTTGAACACTCACATTTGTCTAAGGTACTTCTGTGGTGAACAAATTAACTTTTACATTAACCCATTGAAAACAACCATGAATCAGAAATATTATTTCTAGATAACACACGTCCCAATCGTATAAAACCAATATAACAGTGGTTATTCAAATAATATTAGCTTCAATTCCATCAGCGTGCATATGTGCAATTTCTGTCAGTACCAATTTTAAATTATGGTTTTTGGCATTTCTATATAATTATTGTGGACACACGCTGGAGTATTTATCTTGCGAATGCTGTGTGTAATACTCCTCAGGGAGGCCATATCGGATTGGCGAATGATTGCTCCTAATGTTATCAGAAGTTGTATGTTTTTATTTTTTCACATTCCAGTATCGGAAGTTTCAGTAGCGAAGTGGATACAACGGCTGCATCTCGCTCCGAAGGTCTTCGGTTCAACTCCAGGCTGCGTCGTTCTCTTCACGAGTGCACATTTTTTTCGGAGAAATCTGGAGATCGTAGCTGGAGATACGGCGTTTGTGCTTCGTGGAACCCTTCCGGCAGGCCGCTATGTGGAAAGAGACTGGTCCACATGGAATAAAACCCGGTGCAATGAAGTCGATCCTCCAAGCTTTGAAACCATTTTTTTAAAAATTCCATTGCACCTGAGTTGCCTTCTCTTTGCAGTTTATTACATGTAATGAGTAGTTCCTTTCTCTGCACATAAATGTGTACAAGATGTATTTAGCTTCTCTGAGTTGAGTTGAGTTTAATTGAGCTGAGTCAAGAACCGACATGACAGTACTCGAGATATTTCCACGCGGGCTCCGTCTTCATCTTCAATAGCCAGCGAAGAGTCGCAATACTAATCATACCAGTTGTCTGATTATGTGACCGTCTGGTATTTCCTCGGAGTACTGAGTGAGTCGGTCAGATTATCTGGTAGTAATTTCTACATGTAAACACATGTAAAGTATATAATGAGAGTATGTAGTGAACGAATTAAACTGTTTTTATTCTCTGGAATATGAAGATACAAATTTAAAATAAGAAACTTAACCTATGTAGTGCCCAAAATAGTAGGTCAAATAAACATGTATTATCTCTTATCTATTTATTGTATATTTCAATACTCTAAACATTAACATTGTGGAAGATACCGTGAAACGAAACAAAAAACACTAGTATGCGATATATCATTCTTCTGTCCAAATAAGGGGTCACATGTGTCGATATATTATTTTTCGGCATTGAATCAGTTAATGAACATGGTTAATAAGGAACCAAGAAAAGGATAGGGTCAACTTTACAATAACATTATTAATAATAACGGTGGACACTCCATTTGGGTGTTCCCGCTTTCATCAGCAAATAAACCAAACCACACATATAATGGACGGTGATCTGGCAACAATCTTTCTTTAGCAAATATAACCCCCCCCCCCCCCCCCCCAAAAAAAAAAAAAATCACACAAGACACGTACTGAATGGGTTAACAATCTACGCTATTACGATTGTGTTCTTAGAAATTTGCTTCTGTCATCTTATTCCTCTATCCCTTATACACAGCTATAATGCTAGCAGCATTCACTTCATATATATAACAAAGAAAATAAACATTACACTGGCGTATAGTTAATATATATATATATATATATATATATATATATATATATATATATATATATATATATATATATATATATATATAGAGAGAGAGAGAGAGAGAGAGAGAGAGAGAGAGAGAGATAGAGAGAGATTTGTGAAAGGAAAGGGTACAAAAAATGCAATGTACACGTTACGAACACTTATAGAAAGATCAATAGAGACACAGAAAGACATATATTTGTGCTTCATAGATTATACTAAGGCATTTGACAAAGTAAAACATAATGAACTGATTAAAATGTTGGAAGATATTAACATTGATAGGAAGGATCTCAGAATGATAAAGAATATTTACTGGAACCAAGTAGCAGCAGTTAACATGGGAAATAAAGAGGGTAGTTACGAACAGATAAAGCAAGGAGTACGACAGGGGTGTGTCTTGTCACCAGATCTCTTCTCCCTCTATAGCGAAGTAATAATGAGAGAGATCAAAGAGATGCCATGAGTACTCATTGGAGATTATAATGTAAACAATATATGCTATGCAGATGAAACAATATTGGTTGCGAATAATGCTACAGATCTACCACAATTGTTGGATTATATAGTAACAGAGAGTGCAAAAAAGGACATTCTTTGAATATCAAGAAAACAGTAACAATGGTGATATCAAAGAAAAAGGTGACACCAACATTGAATGTAAGAAAGAGAGTGCTAAAATGTTATATAGCACCTATATTGCTGTATGGCAGTTAATCTTGGAATGACAACGAAGAGATTAAGAAAGACTTGGAAGCAACAGAGATGTGGTTCCTAAGACGAATGTTGCGAATTCCTTGGACTGCCAAAGTAACTAACAACGACTGCCTTAAAGAGGCTAATGAAACTAGAACACTATACTGTATACAACAATAAGAAAGAGACAAACAGTTTTCTTTGGTCATGTGATGATTAGCGAGGCATTGGAGAACATCGTGACATCTGGAAAGATCGACGGGAAGAGAGGGAGAGGCAGACAAAGAGAAATGATGCTGGATAGATTGAGAAGGTGGCATGGAGGAATATCAACAGCGGAGTTGATCCAGAGAAAAAAAAACCGAGATATGTGGAAAGTCATGAACGCCCACGCAAGTCGGCGTGGCACATGATGATGATAATGATGATGATGATGATGATGATGATGATGATGATGATGATGATGATGATGATGATGATGATGATGATGATGATGCGCCAGCTAAAAAAAATTTCAAATTAGAAATGTAAACACAAGCCAATATTAGGTATTAGCATGTACAAGCATGACCATGGGACATAATTTACATTGCGTGGTAATTTATACATGTCCCACCCCATCCCATGTTTTTCTGTCCCATCCAATGATAATTTATGCCTGTCCCGCACCCGTCCCATCCCACCCCTACACTATTCAGAAAATCCCCCTTTTTTCCAACGGGATTCCCATATATTTTATTTCATATATGCGATTGCAAGCAAAGTGTTAGGCAAAGACATGTAAAACATGTGAATATTGCCAATGCTCTTGCATGTTACATATAAAAATTGCATTATAGCCACATTGTAATTGTTTCTAATATTATTAGAAGTTAAATTTAAGCTGGACAAAAAACGTAATACCTTAGCGCTTGTGATAATGTGAATTAGTTAGTTAGTTATCAGTTGGGGTATCTTCGTTGCACTCCGGACATGTCCATAGGTGCTCAGATCCTCCCCCCAGCATATGCATCAGCGTCCGGTGGCTAATAGTGCCAGTTCTGTGTTGGTTGACGAGGCGCTTTGTTTTCCCGATGTACCTCTCGCGTCTGGCTGTGCCGATTCTTACTCCCAGGTCTTTCATCCTGGAAAGCGATGTGGAATCACTGGCGTCAAAGTCCTCTGTTCTCGCCATATCTTTAAGGGCGTTAATAACATCGGCACGATCCATGGGCTGGCCATCTACAGGGGGTGCAGAGCCAGCCAATTTATCAGCTCGTTCATTTCCCTCGACTCCCGCATGTCCCGGGACGAAGATGAAGGTGACTTTGCGGACAACAGACTTCCGCAGCGACTCAGTCCACTGTCTACGTACAGATCCAGCTTCGACCTTCTGAATCATGCTCATTGAATCACTTAGTACACACACGTTGGTATAATGCTGTGATTCCAGCCATATGAAAGCCTGTGTAACTGCCATCACCTCCATCGTCATGCTGCTCGTGGTCATGGAGTGGGCACCACTGGATTCTTGAACGGTTCGGCCCGCTGAGCGGGCTGTAAATGCCCACGCACTTCGCTGCTGCTTTACAACAGATCCATCTGTATAGATGAGCACTTCGGGGCTATCTGAGTGATCATAGATGAGCGCGTTAACCTCTGCATTGACAGCGGCAGGGTTCTGCTCTCTGCACCGTCTGTCGAGTGTGATAATGCAGGAGAAGGTACACTTAAAAGCTGGAGGCACCGGCACCCATTCCTTGCCGGGGTTGATACTGGTAAGACTGCAGACCTGTCCGACGACATCTTCCGCCCGACCCATCCATGATTTGCCCCTCTTTAGCCTGTCACCCTTTTCTCTGAATACAGCGTCATGCAGAGGGTGCTGCTCATCTGCACTTATTTTTAAGTATGCACGAGCTCTCCAGATCTTGATTCTGTGTTCCATTGTCGGGAAGTCAAGGAGGTATCTCATTGCTACACAGCTGGTGTCTCTCGTGCAGCCCAAAATGATGCGCATGGCTTCGTTTTGTACCTTTTCAAGTCTTCCAATCTGTGTAGGGCTGACAGTGAGGATGGCCAGGGCATACTCGATGCGTGAAAGCACAAGTCCTTGGAACAGAAGTAATAGCAGTCTTTGCTCGATATTGGCACTCGCCATGACTCTCATTGCTGCCAAACCTTTTCGAGCCTTCGTTATGACATAATCGACATGATCTCTGAAGGACAGGCTACGATCAAGCCTCACGCCAAGATATGTCATTGACTGGGTTCTACTCAGAATGCTCCCATCCATTCTTACTGCCGGCAGGTCTGTTTTCACAATATGGTTGTTTAGTGAGAACCATGTAACCGTTGCCTTTGCAGGGTTGACAAGGGCATCGGCATCAGCACACCATGAGGAAATTCGATCTAGTTCGCCCTGCATATAGTTGGCAACCGCCTGTCTATCTCGACCCTGTCGATACACGAGGATGTCGTCAACGAATGATAGAGTCCTACCCCTCCCATCCAACTGTTGTTCAGTGATCGGCACCGTATACACGTTGAATAGTACTGGTGACAGTGGTGAACCCTGCGGCAATCCTGGACATATCGTTATCGGCTCAGAAGACCAACTCCCGCATCTTAGCACCACCTTCCTTTGGAGTAGAACTGCAGCTATCCATCGTACAAGGTGAGGGTGCACTTTCAGTCTGAGGAGGGTTTGCATCAAGTGCTCGAAAGATACTCTGTTATATGCGTCCTCTAAGTCTATGGCTGCCGCACATGTCTCTTCTCTGACCTGAAATCCTTCGTAAACATCTTGAGCAAAGACCGCCGCATTCAGCCATGACTCTTTGTTGCGTCTGTATCCTCCAAGTGTGGGCGGGAAGCAGCCGAGCTGTTCCAAGTCCCAAGAAAGTCTGTGTGCTACAATTTTCTCCAGTAGCTTGCCAACAGTATTCTGCATCGTAATGATTCTGTAGCCGCTTATCTTGGAGTGGTCTTTGTTCGGTTTTGGCAGCGGCAGCAGGTAGCTGTGTAGCCATTCTTCTTTGACCTGACCCCTCTGGATACTGGTGTTGAATTCTCTGGCCAGTTCTTCCATGTCATCATCTGATATCACCATTAGGTCACCATATCGGATGCCGTCTGGGCCTGGGGCAATGTTAGGTGATTTCTTGAGCATCGCACGCAATATGTCAACTGTGATCGTCCATTCTTCGTCTGTCCCGACCCCCTCGCACAACTGAGAGAGTGTTGTGGTCCTCTGTCTGGCGGGCTCGTCTTTCTGGTCAGTCTGTTCTATGTAGCGTGCAAGAAGGGCCTTACCTTTATCCGCATCCGACTTTTTCCATGCGAGGTCTGTGCCTTGAAAGTCTGGAATACCCCTACGTTGTGCAGCACCGTTCATGCTCTTGTGGAGGCGCCAGAATGTCGTAAGAGATTGCTCGGAGCACACCTTCCTGCAGAACTCGTCCCATTTGTCGGCCTTGGCCTGTTTGGCGCAGGATTTGAATAAAGTCGTCGTCCTAACGACCTCAGTCTTCAGGTTCGCCAATTCAACCTGTGGCATGTTAGCCTTTCTGGCCTTTTGCCAGTCTTTGACAGCCTGCCTCTTTCCCAGCCACACCTTCTCGACCTCTCCATTCCACCATGGTGGCTGCAGCCATCTTTCTTGTCTCCTGCGGGAGGAAGTTAGTTTCCTTCTTCTGATCTTGCTTATGGCGTCTTGACCAGTGGTGTCGTACGGGAAGGCATTGGTCTTGTTTCTTTGACTCATGGCCCCGTCTTTCTTGATCAGGATGACACAAGGGTAGTGGTCACTATCGTGGTATCCCAGTGTGCCCCACCGGCACCTTGGTGCGATGGTGGGCGACACCAGAGCCAAGTCAATGATGCTGTCAGAGTCGCCTGGTCGAGTGGCCATTCTAGTGACCTTCCCATCATTCAGACAGATTAGGGCAGCAGATGCCAGGGCGTCCTCCAAATCTTCTCCCTGTCTATTGGTGATGCAATTCCCCCATTGACTGCCTCTGGCATTGAAGTCCCCGCAGTAGATGATATGCCTTTCATCCATATCGAACAAATTCTGCCATTGTCGCACGTCGACCTTCCCATTTCGCGCATAGACGTTAACGATTAACTGCAGGTTAGCAGTACCAGACTACAAAGAAAGGATATACACAAACAAACTTGGAAATCATGTGACAAGAGAACCTATAATCAAATAGATCACATTTTAATTAACAACAGAAATGCATCAAACATACAGCAAGTCAGAAGTTATAGAGGAGCTGAGTGCCACAGTGACCACTTCCTCGTTGGAGCAAAATTTAAAATAAAACTTAAGAGAGCTTTCTATACTAAATTACAAAGATTACACCCAACATATAACAGAGAAAAACTGCAAGACATTACAGTCAAAGAGAAATTTACAGATGAAATAAAATGTAAACTTGAAACTCTGCAAAACCCTTTGGAGGAAAGCATTGACCAAACTTGGTTGAACATCAAGAATACAATTCAGTCTACCGCAGAAGAATGTCTCGGTGTGTTAACCACGCATAGAAAGAACAGATGGTTCAATCAAAAATGTGAAGAAGCAGTCATTAGGAAGAAGAATGCCAGACATGTATGGTTAAATGACATCAATAACATCCAAAAGGAAGAGCATTATAGAAATGAATGTAAAGAGGCTACAAAAATAGTCAGACAGCAGAAGCGAGAATATATGAGTAATATAATCAAAGATATGGAAACTAATCACCAGAAAAATGAATCCAGAAAATTTTTTAAAGAACTGAAGTCAATGAAACGAGGGCACCAACAAAACACATATGGTTTAAAAGACAAAAATGGGAATATGATAAATACCAATGAGGAAATGTGCAACACATGGAAAGAATATTTTATTGAATTACTAAATTGTGAAGCTCCAAGTAACATTTTCTCACAGGAAGAGGTTCTAACATGCGAACCACAAATTGAAGAACCTACATTTGAAGAAATCCTATATGTAATCACACGACTTAAAAACAATAAGGCAACTGGGACTGATGGAATTGCTGCTGAATTTATAAAGGCAGGTGGCCATGCATTACATCTAAAGCTATACGAACTAATAATAAAAATCTGGAGGACAGAAGAATTACCCCATGACTGGAAAGAGTCATTATTGATACCTATCTTTAAGAAAGGAGACAAGTTCCAATGTGGAAATTATAGAGGAATATCACTACTGTCCACAAGCTATAAGATACTATCCGCAGTATTACTAAATAGACTAAAACCATATTCAGAAGACATATTAGGTGACTACCAGGCGGGTTTTAGACAAAACAGATCAACAATAGATCAGATATTTATCTTACGACAAATAGCCGAGAAACATTGGGAATATAAAAGAGATCTCCATAACATTTTTGTGGATTTTAAAAAGGCTTATGATAGTGTCCATAGGAATAGTCTATGGAATGCTATGCAGGAATTTGGAATACCAAGGAAGTTAATCAACATGACCAGACTATGCATGGAAGATACTTATAATATAGTAACATATAAAGGCAGGAAATCAGACCCCTTCCAAATAACATCTGGCTTGAAACAGGGTGATGCACTATCGCCGCTACTCTTCAATCTGGCTCTAGAGAAAGTTGTAAGGAAGGTAAAGGAGGAATGTGATATTGGAGGAACATCCAAGCTGCTTGGTTATGCAGATGATATAGATATTATAGGGCAAAGTGAACAAAAGACATTGGAAATATTGACTCACTTAAAGGAAAAAGCCCAACAGATGGGGCTGGTTATCAACCAAGATAAGACAGAATATATGGTAATTTCAAGAGACGGAATGGCTAGAAACTCTGGCCACATACAAATAGATAATATGACCATTAAACGAACGGAAACATACAAATACCTGGGTACGATCTTCAACTGCTCCAACATCATAAGGGAAGAAATACAAACTAGAATCAACTCTGGAAATAAGATATACTATGCACTACAACATCTACTAAAATCAAAGGCGCTATCTCGTAACACCAAAATCACAATATACAAAACACTGATCAGACCAGTTGTGCTGTATGGCTCTGAAACCTGGAGTACAACGAAAGGAGACGAAGCCTTGTTACAAACCTTTGAGAACAAAATTTTAAGACGCATCTTTGGACCCATTAGGGATACACAAAGTGGAGAGTGGAAAAGAAGAAGTAACAAAGACATTTATGATCTGTTTAAGTCCCCGCTAATCACTGGTATCATGAAGGCTAATAGACTACAATGGCTGGGGCATATAGAAAGAATGGAAGATAATAGGGAAACAAAACTCGCTTACACTCAGGAAATAAATGGCCGTAGACCCCGAGGTAGACCAAGAAGACGGTGGAGAGATAATACATGTACAGACCTACAAGCACTTGGAATCAACGACTGGCAAGAGAAGGTCCACCAGAGAGACGAATGGAGACGGATTGTATTTGCAGCAAAGAACCTCAATGGCTCGGAACGCTGAAGAAGAAGAAGAAGAAGAAGAGTAGTTTTTCAAGAATGGGTCGGCGTTGACTAAAAATACAAAGTGTGAGGCCAACTTTACAAAATACAATTACGGAAAACAGAAGACGTTGTGGAGATAAGCCTGGACCTGCAAACATACACAAGATAACACAACATATAAACACCTGAGATGACACCACAGTGACTATCTCATTTCATCTCATCTCATCATGTTTCTCTTGTAACTTGCGGTGTCGAGGTGAAGTATAAACATCGTGTGAATGCCCGATTATGGGCTTCATGTATCGATATTCCCATGGACTCTGCTATTCCCTCCTTCCAACGTTTACGTGGTCGGCCTCTTCCTCTGTTTCCATCTGGTCTGTACATCATTGCTTGTTGTGGTATGTTGTTGAATGGTAATCTACTTGCATGGCCAAACAATTTGACTTGCTTTCTAATAAAATCTAGTGCGGCTATAGCCCCAACTTTAGTCCTGATTTCTTCATTGAAGTGACTATATTAAGACATATGAATTGGAAACAAATAGGCATATTTAGCTTCTGCGAGAAGAAACGTATTAAACACAAACACGTTGCACATACCTTACAAGGTGATCCATCGTATACCGGAATACAGTTGAAAATACAACATTAGAAACAATCAATAAATATATGAAATGAAATAATACAATAAAAAACACAACAAATGCGTACAATACGACACAGAGGACGGCCGACGTTTCGATTCTCAGAATCTTTGTCAAAGACAGGACAACACAGATAGATAAAACAACGAAATACAAACAACAAAAAGCACAACTACTCTCTTCCCATGCGGGAGCAGAAATGGCAGCTTTGCCAGTTGAGAAGGCATTCTTTGGCTGCAGAGTTTAAGTATAGTAGGTTGCCAGATAGGTTTTAGGTCGCCAAAACTATGCGAACAGTCTGATATGAAAATATAGGGGTGTGGAGACAGTTAGGTATGAATAAATGGGGGCGGGGGAGTGGGGGACAGCATAGTAATAGACAGTGTAAACAGTTGGAGAAGATGGCACAGTTATACATTAGCGTCCACAATAGTATTGATACCTGCTGGATGGACGCATCCTAGAGAGTTGATTAATTGGCATTCAATTTTGAGCCTAATGGAGCTGTTGGAGAAGCAAGGTTTCAATGCAGTGACACATACATCGTCGACTCCATTATGGTTGGAGGAATTAAATTGGTTGGGGACAAGTTTGTAAGCGCCCTGATTAATGTCTCTGAGGTGTTCTCTAAAACGGTCAGCAAGGCGTCTGCCAATTTGACCAATGTATTTCATGTCACATCGTTTGCAGATGATAACATAAATCAGATTGCGGGATGTGCAAGTAAACGAATCTTTCAAGGAGAAGGTACTAGGGGGAATGCAATCGCCGGTGTCTGAACAACATATGGGCATGTCAGACAGTTCTTACGATGGCATTTGAATGTGCCCACAGATGACGTAACCGTGGGGAGGCGACTATGCACAAGGTGGTCTCTGAGGCTCTCGTTTCGGCGGAAAATTACCCTAGGGCCATTGAAAATTACCATAGGGCCAATGGAGAATACCTCACGAGTGGTTGGATCGGATTCCAGGATAGACCAGTGTCGGAGGAAAATGTGCTTGATGGCATAGGCATGTGGATGGAAGATCTCTTTGGCCTTCTCTTCTTCTCTTCCCAGGCATATACCCCTCCATTACCGTTCTCTCCAAACTTTCGTGACGTTTCAAGTGACCAAAATATTTCACTTTTCTTTGTTTGTTTTGTCGTCTTTAATAGCCAACCTTCTTCAATATTCAGCTCATGAATTATGTATACATTTGTTACTTTCTTTATCCAAGATATTCTTAGCACTCGTCTATAACATTTATACTCAAAGGCATTTATGCGCTGTTTGATGAAGACTAGTCACCTCAAATTCCTCTGTCATCCGTAATTGTATTTTGTAAAGCACATAGACTTGTAAAAACATATATTGGAAACAACAAGCTGCTATAAAGATTTATAATGAAGTAGGTTAATATCAGCCTGTTAAGAGATATGTGCGACAGGGATGTGTATTGTCTCAATATCTTTTATCCCTATACAGTGAAAACATGTTTAGAAATTTAGAAGTTATGAGAATAATCACCACTGGGGGATGTAACATCAATAACATTAGATATGCGGATGATATATTATTAAGTGCAGACAATGAACAGGATCTGCAACATTTAGTAGATGCGGTTGTTGCACACAGTGAACAACTTGGGTTAGAATTAAATTGTAAGAAGACACAGATTATGGTCGTCAATCATCATTGGCACCTTTCCGTCTTGACAGACGATAGTTTGGTACATTGTGCTTCAAAAAGGTTTAATAACTACGAACCATGGCGGTGGTGAGTGTGGCTGGTAAGGCCAATTCTTGCTGCAAATGTTTGCCCACAGTAGGTGCATGTGAAAACATGGTCATTTCCACCATTGTGCACCATCTTACGTCTCTCACGCTCTGTGTGTGCTTTATCTGCAATCATTTTCTCTTTTGTCTTTATTCTATTTCTGATGTTTGCCCTCCATGCAACACGTTCAGCGGCGACTTGCTCCCAACGTGCATTATCAATGCCTGTATCAATCATGTCCCGCTTACACACATCTTTGTATCGTAGTAGAGGCCGACCCTGAGATCTCCTACCCGTCTGTAATTCACCAAAAAAGATGTCCTTTGGTATTCTACCATCATCCATCCTCCTAACATGTCCTTTCCATCTAAATCTACGAAGACTGAGCATGGAATACACCGTCACACAACCTTATCTGTCCAATACTTCAGTATTTGTGATTTTGTCTTGCCACTTAATACCAAGTATTCTTCGCAGACACCGCATATGAAAGCTGTTTAAACGTTTCTCTTGGCGTGAGTAAGTTGTCCAGGTTTCACTGCCATAAAGAAGAGTACTAAGGACACAGGCTTGTTAGACGAGGACTTTTATTTTGGCAGTAAGCTTCCTGTTCTCCCAGACTCTTTTTGCTAACATATTCATTGTTGTTGCTGCCTTGCCAATCCTGGTGTTGATTTCCTGATCGAGTGATAATTTGCTATTTACCTCTGATCCTAGATATGTAAAATGGTCTACTATCTCCAGTTCGGCGTCTTCAATAAAGATCAAAATAACACAATGTAATAAATAAGTTAAATGGGAATATTCTTAAACAAGTGAATCGGTACAAGTGTATCGGAACAGTCATGCTATCTGATGTGAGATGCCGTGAAGAGATTAGCATTAGAATCGCCAAAGCTAAAGTTGCCTTTTGCAAGATGGAAAACATACTGACCAATAAAATGTCAATTGCAAGGAGAAAAAAAGTGTGGAAGTGCTACATAGAACCTGTACTTTTGTATGAATATGAAGCATCGACAATGAGCAGAAATGTGGTTTCTGAGGTAAATGCAAAGAATATCATGGACAAACAGAAAAAAAAACAATTACCAAGTCCAACAAGAAACAAATGAAAACCATAAACTGATTAGACGTAGACAGTCACAATTGTTGGACACGTTATGAGAAGAAATAAATTGGAGAAACTGGTGACAACTGGCAAGATTGCGGGGAAAAGAACAAGGGGAAGGCAGGATAGTAAATAACTGGATGGCCTGGTCACCGTGGTGTGGTCGAGAAAAGAACACAGAGCTGATCCGCGACTCTGGTGATCGTGTGAGATGGCGAAACGTTATAAAAGTCGTACAATATCATTCTTACCTTTCTTAACTTTCGTCAACAAAATTCTAAAACTTTAAAGGCAGTCAGTGTCAGTACTACACTGCGGCCATTTTTTGGTTTAAAATCAAAAGTTCATTTAACAATAAATTTATAATCATTTTCGAAAATCGCTATTAATGTAATTACAGTGGTACCTCGGGTTACGAACTTAATTCGTTCCAAAACTCGGTTTGTAACCCGAAACGTTCGTAACCCGAAACATTAAAATCAATGAAATAAAGACAATCCGTTTCAAGATGAAAGAATCGTTCTTTTTATTTTATTAACATCCGGTAGTTTACCAGACAAAACGCAAAGAATACGTTTACTTCACGTTTTAAATACAGAGAAAGAAAACAACAACATGAATTAAATGTAAAATAAAAAGAGATTTAGTCTATCTTTATTACCAAGAAAACGGTAATGGGAAATGTGTCACTTTCTTTGTTATTCTGAAACATTAGTTTCAGGAGTATCTTGTCGCTGTTTCTTGGCAGCCGACTGAATCTTTCTGCACCAAGAAACTATCAAGGAAAATTTGTCGCTTACTTTGCTGGATAATCTTTCTGAAATGGGCTATCGTGCTATCATTAATCACATATAGGGGCATAGGGCTTGTTAGCAACAAGTTTGTTTGGATGATGGTTCACAATGAAGTCTTCGACGTCTGCCAACTTGCTGCAAATTTCTTTAATCCTGGTAGTTGAAACGGTCACTGAATCCTCATCATCGGACGACTGCTCCTCCTTTAATGTCTTTAGCGGTTTATTCTGAAGATCTACAAGCTCATCTGTAGTACCGTTTGTACTGTACGCGATCGTTTGTCTCCAACGTTACACCTTTCTCTCTCTCGCTCGCCTTCATTCGTAACCCGAGGCACTGTTCGTTACCCGAGACATAAAATTTTTGAAGTCATTGTTCGTAACCTGAATTCTTCGTGACCTGAGGCGTTCGTAACCCGAGGTGCCACTGTAATTTACTATTGTAACTTTTCTTTATAGCCAGTTACTTAAGTTCAGATGCCAGTTTATCAATGTCTGAGCACAAATCTGTCGTGTCCATAGTCATAAGCGCCGCTAGGTTACTGTCGATGAGTGTGGAACGTTGCGTTTGTTTTTTTTTTATAACGGTCATTGCGGAAAATGACTGCTCGCATCTGTAAGTAGAACCAAAACGACAAATTTACCTCTGGGCGAATGAACGCAAGTGTTCAAATTGTTCGACAGGCAATAGTCGCCAGAATGAAATCATATGATTAGCTGAAGGTGAAGCAGGCAGCTCCAGAATTTACATCTCAGTGCAGCATTGCATTTCAAATCAATTACTGTGTGCTGAAGGTTTTGCTGTAATTGACATAGCTTGGCATAAGGAAATACGAACGGATTTGTGAAGAGAGTATTATATTAAATAACGAGGCCTCGCGTGCCACTTTCTGACAGCTGGCGGGCCACAAGTGGCCCGCGGGCCGTGGTTTGGGAACCTCTGCCTTACAGTGAAGGTGGTATAAAATGCGAGTATGTTTAACGTGCACACTAGCATAGTTAATAGCGAACGCCGCTGGTAATGTCATGGGCACGGGTTCGACACCTGGATCGTGGCTTGTAAAAGTGAGGTGAGGGAATGACTGGCCACCTATTCCTCTTACTTGTTTTGGGGCTATCACACCACAGAACCATAGCAGGAAACTGATACGAGATAAACAAACAAACAAAACAAACATACGTGTTAAACGTACACGTTCGCTTATATACCCTCCATCCATCCATCATGTGCCATAACGATAAGCGAGGGCGGTCATGTACTACCATGTTACTCGATCACCAGAGTCGTGGATGAGCTCTGTGTTCCTGTCTCGACCATGCCACGTGGCAAGCCATCCAGGTATTTACTTCTCGGTCTTCCCCTTGGTCTCTTCCCTTCGATCTTGCCAGTCGTCACCAAGTTCTCCAATTCATTTCTTCTCATAACATGCGAAAAAAATATTTTGACTGTCTACGTCTAATGTCTCTAATCAGTTTACGATCTTCATTTCTTTCTCGAAGAACTTGTTCATTGGTTTTCCTGTCTGTCCATGGTATTCTTTGCATTTTCCTCAGAAACCACATTTCCACGGCCATCTATACCCTAGCACAAGTAAAATTGTGTCTATGGGCCCCATCAGTGAGTAGTCACTGGAGGGTCTTCTCTGTGATTATATGTTGTGTTTTGTGTATGTATTTGTTTACTGATGAAGTCTAGTCGCCGCAACGTCCTGTATTTTTCATAATTCTGTTCTGTAAAGCTGCATTACTTTGTGCTATTTTATATTTACATTTCCACAGCTTTACAGCAGTTCCGCTGATTTTATTCATATTTTAACAATGTTCGTAACTGCAACTAAGTGTACTATCTCCTCCTGTTAATCGTTATACGTTTGTATCTGTGATGTAGACTTATTTACTTTCTCTAACTCGTTACTCGCTATCTGTTTTTATTTTTCTGATTAATCTTTTTAGTCTTCTTATGCCGTTCTTAGGCCTTAATGTAGTCATTGGGGGTCTTCTCCGTGATTATATGTTTTGTTTTGTATATGTATTTGTTTGCTGAAGAAGGCTAATCGCCTCAACGCCCTGTATTTTTTTAGCAATTATGTTCTGAAAAGCTGCATTACTTTGTGTTATTTTATGTTGTTTACGTTTCCACAGCTTTACCACAGTTCCTCTAATTTTATCCATCAGTGAGGAGGTCAGGATGTGAGGGATTGGCACAAAACAATGTTGTTGTTTTTTTATCAATGACGTTTTGTGTCGTAATGAAAGAGGCGGAATGACAAAAATAAACTAGCGCCCACACAAGGTCCGAGCCACAATGCGCAGCGATTCGCTTGCCGTTGTCTCGTGCTGTCCCATGATGAAACAAAAAGGACGGGAACCGCCACAGGACAGAGAGTGAAACATGCTTAGGCCCAGACGATAAACCTGAAAATACAATAGCTGCCCTGCAGTTAAGTTTTACCGGCGATTTTAAAGCAAATGATAGTCAAATTTGTGAAACAAGCACTGAGAATATAAGAAGAAACACTGTGAAAGAAATCAACTATATAATGTTCAATACTGTAGACTTAAACTCAGATTTATCCACACGAGAAGTTACTAGAAATTAAATAAAGTACTCACTAGACAATCGGAAACAGTAGATGCTAGTTCAATAACATTTACAGCAATAGTTTTAAATTGATAAAAATTAACCTTTTTTGAAGAAAAATAAAACAATTTAGAAACTTACATTTTATAGAAGGCAAAAACAATAAAATTAGGGGAGAATAATTAAAGTTGAACTTATCATTAGACACTAAAAACCACTAACAACATAGATTATACCTGAGCTTCGATTATCGGCATTACAAAGAATATATAGATAGAAGTTAAAGAAATAATTTTAGATTATATTAAACAGCGCTTCTGTTCTGAGAAGAGACAGCAACATTTAAACAAAGAACAGTTGTATTTTGTTTTTATTATTGTTAAAGAACAATTTAGGCGTTAACAACATTCCAGTAGCCAAGTTGTGAAGTGTAGATAATCAGCTAGCGGTCGATAGGCCTCGGCAGAGGAAGACTATCCTACTTTTAAAGGAGGTTGAATATTATACTGAAAGCAGCAATTTCTGTCCAGGTAAGAAGTAGTATAGATAGTAGTGAAAGACCTTTCATGGGCCTTCAGGCGCCTTAAGGCGCATTGGGCTTTTATTGATAGGCCCTTATTTGTAAAGACCATAGGCTCTTGGTGGGTGAGGCGGTCAATATAACACCGGCTGCCTTTACTTCCCAACACGTTTCCTGGCAACGAGTGTAGACTAGCTTGACCTTGGAGCACAGGTCACATTAAAAGATTCGCTTTGATACGAATTAGAAACCCATGACCATAGTGCCGGCGTCTAGCCATTACGCTAACGCGGTTTAAGAAGCAACAGTTGCCTAGTATGTTCTGCTCAAACCGTGGGTCCACTGGCCACAAGGGTGAACAAATCAGTTTCTCACATAAGGGTACGCAAGCTCAAAGTTTGTTAGTGCAATATAATATCATCATGTGGAGGTCTCTGTGGCGAAGTGGTCAAGCCGTTTGACTCGGGATCCGAAGGTTGTGCGTTCGATTCCGGGCCGCATCCTTCGTTTCACGAGTGATATTTTTCGGAGACTCCTGTGGGTCGTCGCTAGAACTACGGAGTTCGTTCCAGTTGCGACGCTTTACGCACTGCGGAAAGAGACCGAGCCATATGGGATAAAACCCTGTGCAATGAAGTCGACCCTGTCGACTTTTAAGCGACTTTTTAATATCATCATGTGCTATGCAGATACGCGTGGGTGGTCATGTTTCGATATCTCACACGACCACCAGTGTTGTGGTTCAGCTATGTGTTTTTGTTTCGATTATGCCATGCGACCAAGCAAGCCATCTAGATAGTCATCTCTCTGTCTTCCCTTTGTTATTTCCCCCTCAATCTTGCCAGTTGTCACCAAGTTTTCAAGTTTATTTCTTTTCGTAACAGTTCCTTCTCCCATTGTCCTACTAAAGTGTGAAAGTATCTTATCTCATCAATATTGGCCTTAGCGCCCATCCAATGTCAACTTGTGTATAAAATATGGGGCTATCACCATATACTCAACAGGTCTCAAGATATGTAACATTGCCCTCTCTTTATTTAATTGCCAACTATCATTAGAGGCGAAATGGCTAAGAAGTCACGATGCTCGCCTCTCACTGGCTCAGACCTTGTTAGATCCACGATATGGACTGGACGGATGTTAAAAAATATTCATTGGCACCTTGCCGCCTTGACAGACGATAGTTTGTGCTTCAAAAGGGCACAACTTTTACCCATGGCGGTAGCGAATGTGACTGATAAGGTCAATTCGAGCTGTAAATGTTCGTTCACATTGGGTGCATGTGAACACGTGGTCATTTCCACCATCATGCACCATCTAACGTCTCAAACGCTCGGTGTGTGATTTATCTGCAATAATTTTTTCCTTTGTTATTTCCCCCTCAATCTTGCCAGTTGTCACCAAGTTTTCAAGTTTATTTCTTTTCGTAACAGTTCCTAACAAGGTCTGAGCCAGTGAGTTTCTGATGTTTGCCCTCCATGCAACACGTTCAGTGGCGACTTGCTCCTAATGTGAATTATCAATGCCTGAATCAATCATGTCCCGTTTACACACATCTTTGTATCTTAGTAGACGTCGATCCTGAGATCTCTTACCCATCTGTAATTCACCAAAAAAAGATGTCCTTTGGTAATCTACAATCATCCATCCTCCTAAGATGTTCTATCCATCTAAGTCTACGAAGACTGAGCATGGAATAAACCGTCACACAACCTGATCTTTCCAATACTTCAGTATTTAAATATTGAGCACAACCCACTACTGGCTACGCCGATCGCATTCCGGTATGAACCTAAAGCCTATCCACGTCAATATGGAAGCACTATACTCGAGTTTCGCCCTTGTTTGAGCTCGTCAGTAGTGCATATCCCTGACCGGATCCGGAAACAGTCCCGGATCACGCGTGTGAAGCGGGTGTGTAACCACGCGGCACACACTTGACACACCAAATTATCACAACAGAACACCACAACGCTACCCATCGTAGGCTATGTGGCTTTGAAACTTTTCTCTTGGTGTGAGTTAGTTGTCCAGGCTTCACTGCCATAAAGAAGAGTACTAAGGACACAGGCTTGATAGACAAGGACTTTTGTTTTGGCAGTAAGCTTCCTCCTGTTCTCCCAGACTCGTTTTCTTAACCTGTTTATTGCTGTTGCTGCCTTACCAATCCGGATGTTGATTTCCTGATCTAGGGATAATTAGCTATTTACCACTGATCCTAGATATGTAAAATAGTCTACCATCTCTAGTTCGGCGTCGTCAATAAAGATTGATGGTGCCCCATGTGTACCTTGTGACATAATCTGTGTCTTCTTTTTGCTAATTGTTAAACCAAATTCAGAACAAGCATTGGAGAATGCAGATAGTAGACATTCTAATTCTTCCTCAGAGTGGGTCGTAACTGCAGCATCATCTGTAAAAAGCAACTCTCTGATCAGTACCCTCCTAATTTTGGTCTTGGCCTTCAATCTCTGAGCATTGTAGAGGCCGCCATCTGAGCGTGTGTGAATGTATATACCACCATCCTGATCATGAAAGGCATATTTCAGCAGAAGTGAAAAGTATATTCCAAAGAGGGTGGGAGCTAGTACACAACCTTGCTTAACTCCACTCTTGATTTCAAACTCTTCAGAAGTTGCACCATCAAACTTGATTATACCATTCATGCCTGTGTGGAACGAGTCCACAATGGACAGAAGAATTGGGCAGCCAATCTTCTTTAGTGCCTTGAACAGACCCTCACGACTGACCAAATAAAATGCCTTTGTGAGGTCGATGAAGGCAGTAAACTGTGGTTGATTCTTTTCACGGCATTTTTCTTGCTTTTGTCACAATACGAATATCATATCAATGGTAGACCGGTTCTTTCGAAAGCCACACTGTGATTCGGAGTAGACTTGATCTCCTAGGACTTGAAGTCTGCGCAGAGCAATTCTAGCAAATACTTTTCCAACAATACACAGAAATGAGATACCCCTGTAGTTGTTGCAGTGACTCCGATCACCCTTGTTCTTGTACAGTGTTATGATGCTTGAATCTTTGAAACCCTATGGGACTTGTCCTTCTCGCCGGCATAGCTCTATTAGCTGGTGGATCTGTAGAGTGAGTGTGTCTTGCCCACTTCTGATAACCTCTATTGGAATCCCATCCATACCTGGAGCCTTGCCAGATGCAAGTTCATTTATAGCACACTTAACTTCTGTTACGGTGGGAAGTGTGTCCAGGTGGTCGAGAGTTGATAGAGCCTCTATGGCGTTGACGGCATCATCAGCTAGTTTGGTCTCACTTGAGTAAAGCTCCAAATAGTGCTCTACCCATCTGTCCATCTGCTGTTTCTTATCAGTTATGATTTCCCAGTCAAGGTTTTCAATGGTGCACGTCTTTTGATCATTGGACCACAGGCTTTCTTTATTCCTTCATACATGCTTCTGATGTTTCCCTTATCACTTGCTATTTGATTGGACTCACATAACTTGACCCAATAATCATTTTCACACTGCCTTGCAGCCTTTTTCACATCCTTCCTAGCTTGCGTTAGCTCACTCAGAGTGTTATGTGTTGGTCTTTCCTTGTTTCTTAAGAGAGCTATCTTTTTCTTATCAATCAAGGGCTGCAGAGTCTGGCTGTTTGCCTCAAACCAGCCCTGACTCTTATGATCCACAGTGCCGTAAACCCCTACAGCAGTTTTATAAAGAGTTTCCTTAAGTTGACCCCACTTTTCACTTACTGTACAATTTTCTGGTGTATCGGTGAAAGCGTATTCAAGTTGCTGTTGAACCTGAAAGCACTTTTCAGGATCGTGAGTGTTAATACTATTAATCCTGGGGTTAGATTTGTGTATAGCTGTGTAGATTCTCTTTGGTCTCAGTCTAACCCTTGCAACAACCAAAGAATGATCCGTATCACAGTCAGCACTATGGTAACTTCGAGTCAATGATATATGGTTCAGATGTTGTCTCCGTGAGGTGATGAAGTCCAGCTGGAGCCAATGGCCGGATCTTGGATGTTTCCATGTGACCTTAAGCAGCTCTTTTGTTTTAAAAAAGGAGTTTGTAATACATATGTCATTTCTGGTGCAATGTTCCAGCAACCTTTGTCCATTTTCATTCATGCGACCGATGTTGTATTTTCCAAGGCACACTGGCCATGAACTCGAGTACTTGCCCACACGAGCATTGAAATCACCGAGCATATAAATGTAGTCAGATTTTGGAACTGCCTTGATCACGGAGTCTAACTCCTCATAGAACGAATCCTTCACATCATCAGAGGCATCGAGTGTCGGTGCATATGCAGTAATAATGGTGGCAAAACCACAAGAGGTTGCCAAGCGCAGGGATAATAGTCTTTCATTACCTCCTGCTGGAATTTCAATCATTCCCAGTAGCGAATTCTTCACTGCAAAGCCCACACCATGTTGACTTTTATCTAACTGCCCTCTATCCTTCCAAATAAAGGGTTAAAAAATAAGAAAAGGGTATACTCCACACTCATCCTTTGGTAATGGGTGGGACGTCTTATTATATGGGACAACGGCTAGAACCTCTGAAGATCCATCTGCCATATCCCAAGGCACTTAGACGTCGAACAGAGCTGACCAAACAGGTGGCTAACTAGGCTAGTGATCAGCCAACTTTGAATTTTTTTTTTTTTTTGGGGGGGGGGGGTTTAATTCATGACTGCTCATTTGACGAAATTTCTCATTTTTGAACTATATTAATTTTGGCTACACATTTCTTTCATATTGCCAAATTATATATTTTTTTCATTGGCACCTTGCCGTCTTGACAGACGATAGTTTGTGCTTTAAAAAGGCATAATAACTTTTACCTATGGCGGTAGCGCATGTGACTGATAAGGCCAATTTGCGCTGTAAATGTCCGTTCACAGTGGGTGCATGTGAACACGTGGTCATTTCCACCATCATGCACCATCTTACGTCTCAAACGCTCGGTGTGTGACTTATCTGCAATAGTTTTCTCCTTTGTCTTTATTCCATTTCTGATGTTTGCCCTCCATGCAACACGTTCAGCGGCGACTTGCTCCCAATGTGCATTATCAATGCCTGTATCAATCATGTCCCGCTTACACACATCTTTGCATCGTAGTAGAGGCCGACTCTGAGATCTCTTACCCATCTGTAATTCACCAAAAAAGATGTCCTTTGGTATTCTACCATCATCCATCCTCCTAAGATATCCTATCCATCTAAGTCTACGAAGACTGAGCATGGAATAAACTGTCACACAACCTGATCTTTCCAATACTTCAGTATTTGTGATTTTGTCTTGCCACTTAATACCAACACATGTATAAACTCATCTTCATCATCATATGTTATACCGATAAACGTGGGCGGTCATATTCCGCCATCTCACACGTCAGAGTCGTGGATCACATATGTTTTCTTGTCCTGACCATGCCATGTGGCCAAGCCATACAGATATTTACTTCTATGCTTTCCTCTTGCTCTATTACCACGATCTTGCCATCTGTCGCTAAGTTCTCTAGCTTATTTATTCTCATAACGTGCCCAAAACAATTCATGACGGTCTACGTCTTTTTACACTAAATAGTATACGTTTTTAATTTGTTTCTTGTAAGACTTGCTCATATGTTTTTCTTCCTGCCCATGGTATTCTTTCCATTTTCCTCAAAAACCACATGTTCACTACCATTAGATGTTTTTTCAGCTTGTCTGCTCATTGTCCACGTTTCAAAAATAAAGATCAAGCATATTTAAACTAATCTAGTGTAAATGCATTGTTAGAGACTGATTTTATAGTGACGAGTCAACTTTGAATTCTTGGAAAATTCATGAACGCGCGAATGACAAAGCTTCCCAATTTTGAGCTGTACAACTTTATCAACAAATTTCCTCCAACTTTGCAAATTATCACTTATATGCACATGTATTAATAAAAACAGCTAGAAGATGAATATTTACACCTTGACTGATTGTGGTATTATTGACAGGTCTTAGTCAGATATGACTGTGCTATCGTATGACATCAGACGGTGCTACCTGCTTTCTGTTAGCGCCGAATGTTGGGCGGCGCTTACCAAACCCGACACCTCACATTGTGTCAACGGTTTCATACGAAGGAGTGCAATTTGGAGTGTACAAGCCTTACCCTAGTGCAAGGAAATGCAACCTAAAGACTAAATAGCATGGCAGGGAAGACTAGGCCCTAAGCCTTGATCGGCAACTGGTGTAGGACTGAAGCTCTGACAGGCGGACAGTTAGAGTATTGCTTTCCTGATCCGGCAGCTTCTGTAGCTTATCTTGTTTCAGAAGTATTGGTGTTAGCTTCCCTCTGGAGTAAACTAGGCTGACCGAGAAAGGGATCATGTTGCATGGGCAACACGTGGTCTCTAAACTCAGCCCAGGCTTTGTGTTATGGAGAGGTATAACTCCATTTTACAAACTATTGTCTATCAAGGCGGCATGGTGCCAGTCAGGTTGTGGTATAAACACTGTGGGATTCTTGCTGGTGCTACGGAGTTCGTGCATACAACTTGGGATATCTAATGCAGAAGTCTGGAGCACCTAAGAGGATGCAGTTTATTTTACTATTTTTCTACTGTCCCAGTTTCTGACCCACAGAACGGCAAATAATAAAACTTTTAGTTGAATTTGCTTCACTGTGCATTGGATTGCCAATGAAATATACATAAAGCCTGTGAAAACAACACCAATCTATGCATAATCCCAGCACGATGGTGTTGGGGTGAGGAGGGGGCGTTGGTGTAGTGGTAAAGACATTAAATGTGAGACAAAGATGGATGATGCCAGCTCTCATCGTTCGTTACGGGAGAGAAGAATGGCCATATATTTCTTCTAGGTCTACAAAAATGTGATGATGTGATGGTCCTAAGAATTCACATACCAACAGCAACTATAGCAACGGTACTTAGTTTGTGTTTATGGTAAATCCTCATCCCAGAAAGTGCGTTTTTGCTCCATTTGTTGGGGGTTACCTTCTATAATGTCTCTTCGTTGATGTGAAGTTGCAGTGCCAGTCTTGTACATCCGTACTGTTTTCTGAGCTTTGGGAGGGAAAAGAGAGCTCTGCAGCACAGTTCCCTTGAAGATGCCACTCTGGTACCAGCAATAAACAAACTATTCATCCAATCAACCAAGCGATCGACCAACTGACCGACGGGCCGACCGACCAGCTAACCAGTCCAACAACCAAGCAATTCACCAATGCTCACTGTCATTTCCTCTATCTTCCTTTAGTTGCTATATGAGTCGAGTTGAGTTGGGCTAAGAACCACACTGCACTCAGGACATTCCCATACGCGCTCCCTCCCCTCGTTCAACAGCCAACGAAGAGTCACACTGCTAATCGTTCCAACTACTATCTAGTTGAAAGTTCTCATGGTCTTCCCTTTGTTTTGAGATTCTCCCAGAACCCCTGCCGATCCCCCGCAATCTCATTCTTTCCACATACAGGTTCTCAATTAGTTGCTGTATCATATCGAGTAACTCCGTCCGTTCTGAGGAAGCCAACATTGGTGGGGGGAGGGGGGGGGAATTTTAGGGTTTCCAAATGTGGGGGGGGGGGGGATTATGATTATTTCAAGATCATGTTAATACAAGAACTTGATGTTGGTTTTCCCTCCATAATTTACAGTTCTGTACTTCTCGATCATCTGAAATTTGTTTTATAGCGTAAGTAGACCCGCAAATCACGTTTAATGTAGATGTCTAGACTTGTTCTAGTATGTGTTATTAAATTTGGCTTCTATTTTTACGCATACTGTGTAGGTGCGGGGTGGGAGGGGGGGGGGGGTTATAGGGAGGAAATACGAAAAGGGAGGGGGTGGGGAGAATGACATTCTGAACATATGTTGAGGGGGTGCATGGGCCAAAATAGGTTGAGAACCACTGTGTTAGTTCTTGTTTTTGTTGTTGTCTAATTGACTAATCCACAGAACAGCAAATGGTGGTCATTATTGTAGCAGTTTCTCCGTTTTAAAGTTAAAAAAAAAAGAAGCAAAGTCCCTTTTACATGCTTAACTTGTAAGTGGGCATATGGAAATAATTAAGTTGCAGTAGGCGTATGTAAATACTTAAGTTGCAGTGGGCGTATGGAAATACTTAAGTTGCAGTGGTCATATGGAAATACTTAAGTTGCATTAGGCATATGGAAACACTTAAGGTGCAGTGGGCGTATGGAAATACTTAAGTTGCAGTGGGTATGTGGAAATACTTAAGTTGCAGTAGGCGTATGCAAATTACAAGTTAAAGAATTTGCCATACAGCCGCTTCCTGCTTTGGGTCTGTGATATGATAAGTTAGTTAGTTGCATATCCTTTACAGGACGTCACTGTCAAACTCAGCATTTTTGGCTGTTTGTGATCTCATGGCAAGTTTACGTTCAGTAGTTTGCCTATGCTTTCTGAACGACCGGCACCCATACCATTTTATGAAAAAAAAGAAAACAACAACGTAAGGCCGTCTGCTGCCAAATCTTCCACAACTGTGTTTCGAACGCGGTATGCGGGATTATGAACTGTGTCCGTAACTCCTTAGCCACATAGCCGGCCAGATGATAAGGCAGTCCTAATTTGTAGACCTGAATGCACGGTGGAATAGGTGACCAGTCTGTCCCTCACTTAGCAGGTGAACTAAGCGTCGATCTCCTTGTCCGCTCATGACATTATCAGCACAGCACCTTATCAATTTCATTAACGCGTCGGCTACTGGACCTTTGGACCTAGACCTATATTTTATAGACCTGTCGGCACTTGGTAGGTGACGAGGTCAGTATCACGCTGGTCGCTTTTACTTCCCAAGACATTCTTGGTACCTATGTTAGGTTGGATTGTTCTGTGAGCCGAGGTCAGTTTTTTTTTAAATCAGGATCCGCCAAGATGCGGATCGAACCATGACCACAGGGTTGGCAGGCGAATGTAGGGCCACTACGCTACCGAGGTTCCCTGTATGCATTTCTAATACTATGAAAACTTGAAATTCCCCTCTCTCCGCCGCCTTTCTTATTCTTGTAGTTCGATAATTTGATAACTTGCGGTAACACTCCAGTGATATAGTTTAATTATTCATTGTTCCATGATATTGTATATATTAATGAGCACAAAATATAATGACAGTTATATTATTATCAATCAGCACAAAGCATGATGGTTATAATCTTATCAACGAGCATAAAACATGATAGTTATAATGTTATCAATGAGCACAAAACATGACGGTTACAATGTTACCAATGAGCACAAAACATAACAAATTGTAATGTTATCAATGATCACAAAACGTAACAGTTACAATGTTATCAATGAGCACACAACATGACAGTTATAATGTTATCAATGAGCACAAAACATAACGAAACAAGCACACATCATTACCTAATCCTACTCGTATTATCCGTCTGGACTTATCAGCAAAGGGGAATTGCTTTGTAGCGTATTAGGCATATTCTCCTAATCCTACAATTTTATAAATCAATCGGCACCTGATAATGTTGTAGTCAATATCATATCGGTAGACTTTACTATCCAGACCACTCTCTGATGTCCATTTTAGTCTGGGTCGACATGTGAGTTTACATCGATTGTGATTTGAACACATGACCACCGGCTGGGCAGGCACGCATCTGATTCTTCTGTGGGTGACAGCAATCAAGTGCAATTCTATTTCGCTGTTGGAGTATGGTGTGTTTTGTCTTCACATATACGAGGCAACCGCTTATTAATGACAGCCTCATGTGCCCATCCTCGCTGCCTTTGTTTGCCAGACAATTATGAAAATATTCTTAGAATTATTCGATATCCATTTTTTTTCCAGAAGGGTCGACACCAAAACTGTATTGCAAAAAAAAAAAAAGAAATCCAGCCACTGTCACATATCGAACCCGGACTACTGTTTTGGTATGCGTTATGCCAAAAGAGACTATTTTGGTAGTAGAGTTATCTTGGTATGCGCTATGCCAAAGGAGACTATTTGGGTAGTAGAGTTATCTTGGTATGCATTATGTCAAAGGAGACTATTTGGGTAGTGGAGTTATCTTGGTATGCGCTATGCCAAAGGAGACTATTTGGGTAGCAGAGTTATCTTGGTATGCGCTATGCCAAAGGAACAATTTGGGTAGTGGAGTTATCTATTCATAATCATATTCATTTTTTCAATGTTATCCAATACAAGTGTCCTTTCCTTCTTCTGCCTTTCCTTTCCCAAATGAACAATCAACTCTCTACCAACTCTCGCCAAGCCCTATGTAATTATGTTCACGATTGTTTGCATTTTACAGCTCACGTTTTCAACGGCGTGAGAAAACCAGTCGCATGTGCCTCTTACTACTTGCATGATAGGTTACAGTTCGATGCTTCCCGTTTAGACCCTGCTTGCTTGGCTCACTTAGCACTTCACATTTAGTCACACTAACGGGACGCAGAGGTGTTCCCAAGGCACCAGGGCCAGGTTCTATACTGGCCAAGACCTACTAACACGTCCTAGTAATGCGTCCTGGGCAACAGGTCCCTTCGGGGTCCTGGCTAACGTTGCAGTATCGCTGATTCTTCCAAAGTCAGAGAGTATATGCCTGCACGGCGAGGAACCACCAGTCTGCACACCAATAAGCCAGACATGGGACTACGGGTACTCACGCAAACCTCAGGTCGGGTATGACATCACACTGATGTTGGACAACAGGATGTCTTCATCCGACATGAAGCTGGAGTTCACAGCCAGCGAACGCAAGCAAATCACACTAACTTGCATCTATACACATGGTAACTCAGGCGTGAACGGGGTGTCTCCGTTGCGTAGTGGTTACTCCGCCTCTCTCGCCTTACGAAGGTCGTGGGTTCGATTCCTGTCTACGTCGTTAGGTTGACGAGTGAAATTGTCTCGGAGACTCCTGGGGGTCTTCGCTGGAGCTACGAAGTTCATGCTTTGTGCGACCTTTCGAAACGCGGAAAGAAACCGAGCCATATAGCATTACATCGGTGCAATGAAATAGATCTTCTAGCCTTTTCAACCATTTTATACTGAGGCGGAAAAGACAACGAGCGAGGAGATCGTTTGGCGGACATGGCGGCGACGAGGAGCGAGGGACAATGGATAGGCCAGAAATTATCAACGCCATATGTGTGAAAGATATAGATGGGAGTGAATCGGGGAGCCACCAGATATGACCTTTTTCTCAAGGGCACAAGACCATTGGTTAATCAAAACAGAAATAGTATCAGTATATATACGTTGGTGGAGAGGCTAAGAGGAGATTGGAGCACCGACGGATCTGTCCGGAGTGCATGGATGACGATCTTCGGCAATCATTAATCACCCTGGTTTATTTATTTTTTTTTTGTTTATTTTGTTATTTGCATATCCTATTTACAGGACATCGCTGTCATCACCAGCACTGATGTTGTTTATGTCTTGGAAAGTTTACGTTCAATAGTTTACCATTGCTTTCTGAACGACCGGCTCCGATACCATCACTTTAAAACCCACCGCGACACGGGCTGCTGCCAAATCGGTCGCAGCTGTGTTTCGATCACAGGTAAGCGGAATTACGAACCGCATCGTAACGCCATTGCCACGGAGACCGGCAATCATCTTGGTAACATAAGCAAATCCACTAAGATACGTCACACACTAATATTGTTGTCACCAATCAAACACACGATAAAGCAAAGAAAACTGACATATTTTGGTCACTTGAAACGTCATGAAAGTTTAGAGAAAATAATAATTGAAGGGTAAATGACCGCATATGCCCAGGAAGAGAGGAAGAGGAGGGCCAAAGAGAACATGGGTGCAGGATGTGGCGGATGATCTCCAGATGGGTGTATCGGACACGGGACATCTTGCTTATGATTGAGAGGTTTTCCGGAAGGTTTTTATTGGAGCGAGGTTCTGCGACGGACGTGCTACTAAATGAGTGGATGAATCAAACATATGTTCTTTTTTTCATCTTTGGCTTTTCTATGCTCCTGACTAGATGTGGGGTCTGCTGCAGACATCATTACAAACCTTGGCAATGATGACTTTGTTGTGCCTGATGTTGCCCTCAACCCTGGCGGTCAGTTTACTGTCCAGTCTGAGTTCTTTGGAATCAATAAAAGGTAAGCAAGTGTTCAGTGATTGTAATTTCCAAAGTAGGTCTTTTGGTTTTTAGAACGTCGCTTTTATTTGGACCCGTCGAAAAGACTCTAGATCCTTTGCTTATTCCACTTCCTAGGTACTGTCATGAGCAATATATATATATATCTTTGTGTTCGGTCGACCCCTGGCTCTCCTTTAAGAAATCACACCTTCCCTCTCTGTTCTTTCCAAGCCACGGTGACTTATAATATGGCCAAAGATTTGCTGTTGCAGAGACATAAGTAAAGTTTTTTCGATGCTCAAATCTTGTAGCCTGCTCCGTGGCCATGGGTTTACAGACGCTGTCCGTAATCCCGTATAACGCTTTCGAAACACAGCTCAGGGCGATTTGGCAGCAGACCTCCTTGTGTTGGTTTTTTTATGGAATGCTATTGATACCGGTTCTACCGCATGGATGGAAAGTTATTCAATCTCAGAAGGCTGAATGCTAAAGCCAAAATTGGCAGCGACACTGTCAGAGAGCTCCTGTTTGCTGATGATTGCGCTCTATACGCCAACTCAGAGGCGGACATGCAACATAATGTTTCAGCTTTCTCACATGCCTGTGCCAACTTTGGGCTCAATATCAATCTGGAGAAAATTGTAGTTATGTATCAGTCAGCTCCAGGGAATAATCATACTGTGCCGAATATCAAAGTGAATGGTCATAGTCTAAGTGTTGTGGACAAAATCACCTATCTTGGCAGCATTGTGTCACAAGCTGCCACAATTGATGATGAAGTGAATGCAAGAATCTCCAAGGCCAGTGCGGCCTATGGCAGACTGTACAAGAATGTATGGGACAGAAATGGAATAAGCCTGCAAACAAAGCTGAAAGTCTACAAAGCAGTTGTATTATCCACACTGCTATATGCTTGTGAAACCTGGACTGTTTATCAGCGACACGCTAGGAAATTAAACCACTTCCACACAGTCTGCCTTAGGAAGTTACTGAAGATTAAATGGCAAGACAAGATCCCAGACACTGAAGTCCTATAAGAGCGTCCATGCCCAGTATCCACACTCTACTAATTAAGAATCAGATTGGCTGGGCTGGTCACTTGACTAGCATGTCAGATCACAGGCTCCCTAAACGATTTTTTTACGGCGAGTTGCGTTGTGGTAAACACTCCCAAGGCGGCCAGAGGAAACGCTTTAAAGACACTGAAAATCTCACTGAGTGCTTTTGGAATTAATCATGACACCTGGGAGACTGCAGCAAGAGACCGAAATTCGTGGCGTACATCATTACGCAAGGGTGCAGTCACTTGTGAGGCAACCAGGACTGCAAGAGCTGTGAAGAAAAGACAGAACAGAAAAACAACTGCAGAAAATCCTCCTCCAGAAACGTCAAGCATTCTTTGTCCATATTGTCAAAGAACATTTCGAGCCAAAATAGGCCTTATCAGCCATCTTAGAACTCACGGGTCCATACTTTCAACCCCACTGGATGAAATGAATGGTTATCATCATTCTTGATGGACAAACAACAACAACATTGGTATCGGTTATTCACAACGCAATGGCAAACTACTGAACGTAAACCTGTCCAGAAATCACGAAGAGCCAAAAAAAATGCCGGAGTCGACTGCTACGTCCTGTAAAGGATATGCAAATAACTAACAGAACTTGTAGAACATCAGTATCTTCCCCCATCCCTACCATCTTTGTCCATTCTTGGTTAGTGCTATCACACTGCGTGATATCACACTGTTGTTACACGTCATTTGCAGGACGTTGCGATTAACCCTAACCCCATGTTGATTTACTAGGTCATTTTACATTCAATTTTCTGGCTTTCCTTTCTGAACGAGAAGTTACCATTGAAGTCTAACTGACGGGATGTAGGGATGTACCCCACTACCTCCACATCAAAGCACCGGGCGTTTAAACGCAAATGCATCAATACTCGCTGCCACGCCAACCTCTGATTTCAAACTACTGGTGGATTTTGAATTTGTCCATCATGCAACGCGGGACTACCTAGTGTTTTATTTTTCGCCCGCTTCTGAAAAGATTAGACATCAATTCACTATGCCTTTTCGTTTTCGAAGTTTGTAAACCATCCTACCGTCCACACCGTGAATCGTACCAAGTCATTAACCTCACCAAGTGCCATCTCCGCAATTAAGGTCGGCTGTAGTGAGTCGCCAACACCCTTTTTTCGGCGTTTTCATGTTGCATTCGTACATTCTTCTTCCAGTCCATGTCTTGATGTTGTCTACTCACCTAGAACTTTGTCTTCATCCTCCTCACCCCTTCCCCCGAAATTAATTCATTAATTAAGGTTGTCCCGAAGGAGTTTCCTGCTATGGGCCTTGATTGGGGGGGGGGGGGGGGTAATCACATTTCGTAGGCTGGACTGCGGGGAGTAATAGGTGACCAATCTCCTCCCATTCCCTATCAACTTCGCTAATTCGCCTCCTTAAAGAAAATGTGTCACAAAGCAGTTTTCTTCTATGGGTTTGTGATGTAACAGCGTCATCACATTCTGTAGGCCCAACTACGGGATGAATAGGTGACCAATCTCCCCCTCCCCCTCCTCCCCTCCCCACTTAACAGGCAATGAGTCCAGGAGTATAAATCGCTCCCGACTATGCTTATGTCATTATTAGCGCAGTTCGATATCAGCTTCGCTAACATTCACTCTTCATTTTGCAAGCTTACTCTTTACATTCTTGCCTCCAGCGCATCCTTTAACAAATTACAGTATGTGACTCAAGTAACGTATAAACTACCCATAGACAACTCTTGATTACATGTAAGATTTTGGTATCTACACACAATTTACGAGATCCTCGACGGAGGGAAGGAGCCGTGCACAGCGCAGAGATTCTCCTTGTGTGATCTACGGATGGAGGATGGGAGCATATGTATAAAAATACATCATAATTGCAGGCAGCCAGAGTTGCCTCACTCTTTGTTCAGACGTCACAGTAGAGGTTGGGTTTTTAGAATGAAGTAATAATAATTTTAAAGCACTTAGAATATTGATTTAATAAAATATTTAGAAGTACTTGTAAACTAGATACAGTAATTAAATTTTGATGTGCATAGGTAGGCTGGAACTTTTTAGGTTTGGAAGCATGTCAAGTCTGCATACGCATGTACAAGAGGCCACCTTTTTTATTTTCGGGATCTCCAGAGAAATGTGAAAAGCAGGATCGAAAGGTCACTCTAGCTGGTAGGGTGTGTCTGAAACAGAAGTTGTTCTGTAAAATTTTTAATAGTAAATATTGGTTTGCTCATCAAGCACCATGACCATTGGCCAGAGTGTGAGTCTCTGTGATATCTGTGAATTTCGTTTCACTGGTCGACAGACTAGATATCGTGCATTGTGATAAAGACATCAATATGTATGTAAGACAAGGAGAGTTATAACACATTCTATGCCCACAAAACACAATTTTGTGACTATGACACAGTTATGGAAGCTGGAAGGAGAACTATGTAATGAATTGGAGACGGCATTACAAAGCTTTAAACGTACGTATTTGGCATATGTTGCTAGACGAATATTTGTATAGACCAATCAGCATACAGTGGGTGATGTGGCCCGTATCATCAATTACTCCCACGGCATAACTTGGTACCAGTTTTGCAGAACATGCATCTTTCCTGTTGCAACATAAGGATGTTAAACATGAACCATTTCGCAATCAATGAACACGAAAATCGAAGTTCACAGTCCTAAATGTTACCGATACGTTCTTAGAATACTGTGGATCAAGAAGTAAAAAAATAAGGGCATTTTACAAGATCTGCAGGCTTGTCCATGGGACACATTGTTCAGTCCCATCGCATCCCATGGTAATTTATGCCGGTCCCATACCATCCCATCCCATGGGATTCCCATGATAATATTAATATGGAATACAGTTCAAATAAAATTATGAAATTTATGGAAGTTTAGGGTTAGTGTCTACTAAATAGGACCACATATACAAAGAGACATGTAAAACAACAGAATTTATTAATATTAATACTCAAGGGTGACATATGACTGGGTCACTGACAGTGAGGTGAGTGACCTGTAGCGGGGCTACGAAGAAAAAAAACAACCAGCCCTGAGAAATAATGGTGAGGGTGGATGCAGACCCCCCAGGATGGATGGGGTGAGAGACAGTTTAGTTTTTTGTGTGGAGCCAGGAGACGGAGGACAGTTGAAGCGGAGACCGACTGAGGGTCGGATCGTTTTAGGGAGTTAGTTAGAGAGCTCCGTTCTGTGTGGTGGTGTTCTCCCAGTTTTGAATGGAGGCCTAAACCCAAAGGGAGTTTAATAGTTAGTGGAGGCCTAGACCCAGTGTGTGGGTTGTATTGTGTGAGGTCCGGCCGTGGATAGTTGCTAGATAACTGTCTTGTAAATTGGAGATTAAGAAGGGCTTGAGAAGGCAGTGACGTGTGCTGGTTAAGTTGTGAGGAGGATATATATAATCTGTGGATTATATTGTTTTCTGGATATAGAAATATGTTACGTGTGTCCGTGTTCCTTCTGCATTAAAGGATATTATGTGCGCAAACTCAGTCTTGTTCACTGACTGGCGAATGTGTACTGTGGGGGTGAGTTATATTGTGAGACAGGTGGCTAGCTCAACTTACACTCCGTAGTGACACACAAGGAGCATTGTAACCTAGACAACGACCATCTCACTCGATTATCATTAAGAACATCGTGAGATATCTGGAGGCTCTCCGGTCCAGAAACCTATTGCAATATAGACATGCTTGTCATTCTGTTTATATGTGAACTTTTCGCTTATAGAGGATATTAAGTTCAAAGACATTCGTCGCGCACCTGATTACAACTGGAAGTTTATCAAAACGAAACTGAGATATCTGTGGGCTCGTCGCTTAGAGAGGAGTAATTATCTGGTGACTACGTTCGATCAAAACAAACCCGTGACAATTTAGACATTGTTGCTTCAAGAGTTTAATGGGAACTCTTTTGTGTGTGCGCCAGATAATTAACACAGACAGGCGGGAATGAACACCCAAGCTAGCAGACTGTTCTCGGAAAACCAGGGTTGAGTCCAGAGTGGCGAGGACAGCGTTCGTGTGTGTTAAGGACAGGGGCACGAGAGGCCGCCACAGGTAGACGTCACATGAAAGACACGCCACAGATCAACCGGGAGAGTGTACGAGGACGGGTTGGTCATTAGTCACAAACAGCACACGTGAACAGTATCGCTGTCGGAGATAAAGACAGGATTGGAAAACCAAAGATAACAGACAGTGAGTAATTTCGTAGCGAAGTCCTGTGCGTGGTGAGACAGGTCGGGTGTGTGCTGAGGGCAACGCACGATGTGGTCGCAGGTCGACAGGTCAAGAGTTTCACCGAAAATAACTAGATGGGTGAGGACGGTGGAAATTGTGAGTCTCCACGAACAAATGGGGTTGTATTAAAAGAGAGTGTTTGTGTATGACGGAAAACTTTCCACAAACGATGTGGAAAAGAGGGAACATTAATTTTGATCACAGACAGATCCAGTGTGGATTAATTTTACAAAGAGAAACGGAGGTAACTTGTGAATCAAGGCCACGTGCGTTGGAAATTTCCATTCAGTAACATTGAGAAGATAAACAAGTTGTTATGCATTCAGGGATCATGGAAAATTACTGAGGCATTTTCCACGAGTTGTTTTGCAGTGAAACCAAAGTTCATTTTTCGTCGTGTTAAATCGTTCTGTTGTCATCATCTTATCACTGAGCAAACATTCTACAATATACAATCAAGTGCCTTCTCCGCGGGAGTGGTCGCATTTCTTTGCCAATAAAGATTTATATATACAGATTTAAAGTGATGGATATTTGCTGCCATTTTTTTGTTGTTGAACCTTGTCGTTAAACGTGAATCCATAACATATATGATAAAACAAGGGGCCATCTCCGCAACCAAGGTACAAAGACGTTACAAACTGTGTTGAGTCAAGACATTTGGACTATTATTTTGTTGTCACTACGTCCAGGGAAAGTAACAACATATCAAAAGAACATTTTGCTGTTGGGATCTAGCGTTGTAGACATTTCGGAACATTAACCAACAGACATTTCCAGCATATTGTGGAAAACTATTAAAACAAATTAAGAACTTTTGCGAGTGGTTAATAGGCACATTATTGTCGGCCAGCCATTTGGACATTTTGTTTGCTCTCATCGTTCTAACTGTCTTTATCGTTTGTGTATCTATATATGTATATGTTATTACATGTAGTTGTTGGTTAGTTATTTTTCGCAATTTATATCTGAATCAGGATAGGCTTGGCAAAACGTGGTTCTTGTGCTTAAGATATTTTTGTAAGGAAAACGCTAAAAAGTTAGCGTGGTCGTGCATTGGCATTGGGGTCCTGACCAATATCTAGAGCCGTCGTGTATTGCGTCAGATCTGTGTATATTATTGATTTGAGATTCCTTCTTTTCTTCTTCTTATTTTTATGTATGATATTTTATTTCTTTGAGTATATATGTGTTATTATTGTAACTCTTGCGACTAAATCTGCTATATAGACTGTTTTCGGTGTCTTACGCGCACTGTGGTCGTCTCACACAAGCTTGTGGATGTTATTGTGGTTTATTTCTTTGTGATCACCGTCTCCGTGTACTCAGCTTGTGCGTCTAGCGTTTATAGATATCACTTATTGTTTATCATTCATTCGTTTGTATATATATATATATATATATCACTCTATACTCACCCATTCACTCTACAAGCACTAGGTAGTGAGGGGGTAGTTACCTATACTCCCTTATATATATATATATGACAACTAGCTTCATAAAGTCTCTGGAAATATTGTTAAACACACACACACACACACACACACACACACACACATATATATATATATATATATATATATGTGTGTGTGTGTGTGTGTGTGTGTGTGTGTGTGTGTGTGTGTGTTTAACAATATTTCCAGAGAGTTTATGAAGCTAGTTGTCATATATATAAGGGAGTATAGGTAACTACCCCCTCACTACCTAGTGCTTGTATAGTGACTGGGTGAGTATAGAGTGATATTATTAGTACTACGAATGTACGTACACAGTGAGTGGTGGTGTACTTAGGGAAGGTACACAAAGACTAGCAGCAGAGTCTTTACATTCATAGTTGGCTGTCAGACAGCAACGTGTACACAAGTACAAGATGCCTACTTTAATGGAATATATTGAAGCAGGTGAACGGTTATGTTTGAAGGGTAAAGAGTTACAGGAGTTTGCAGAAGCAAAAGAACAAAAACAGGCTGAGAGAGAACAAAGACAGACTGAGAGAGAACAGAGACAGGCTGAACTCGAAAGCAAACGCCTACAGGAAGATAAGTTAGCTGAGAGAGAACAGAGACAGGCTGAACTCGAAAACAAACGCCTACAGGAAGATAAGTTAGCTGAGAGAGAACAAAAACAGACTGAAATGGAAAACAAGGTCTACAGGAAGAGACACAATTGAAATTAGAAATGGAAAAACAAAAGTATCAGTTTGAGATTGAGAAGGCGGTTGCACTCATAAAATTAGAACTATCATCTAAGGGTCAAAGTGAGGAAGGCAGAAGACCTTCGCGGTCGTCACAGCGACTAAAACTACCATATTTTACGGACCGTGACAACCTGGAAGCTTATCTTGCGAGATTCGAAGCATCGGCGAAAGCTTTAAACATTCCAGAAGGAGAGTATGCTATGATACTGAGCGAGTAACTTACGGGAAAGGCCCTAGATACCATGTTTAATTTACCTTTGGAAGAAAGAAACAATTATACTATTCTGCGTCAACATTTGCTTACAAAGTTCCAACTAACGGAGCATGGATACAGAACAAAGTTTAGACAATTAGTGCCAGAGACAAATCAGGATTTTACAGATTTTGGTAATACAGTAAAAAACACATTTAAAAAAATGGATGGAGCTTGCAAAAGTTGGGAAAGATTTTAATAGATTAGTGGATTTGATATTAAGAGACAAGGTATTAGCGTCGTGCAATACAAACTTAGTAGCTTTCTTTGAAGAACGTAAACCAAAAGGCATAGACACAATGTCCCAGTTAGGGCAAAATTACATGACTGCACATCCGATCAGTTCTATGGGTAGAGAAATGAGTGAGGAAATAGTCTGTGCAGCGTATACAAAACAGGACCAGAATCCAGGGATAAGACCAAGATCAAAAAGTGTAGATTTAACACACAGGTACGAGGAACAAGGGCCTACAGACAATGGTTTCCGTTGCAACCATTTTGGCAGAGCAGGACGTTATCCATACAAAAGGGGGAATTTTCAGACGTGTCCAAATAGTTATGCCGGATGTTGGAATTGTGGCAGCTGGAGACATAAGGCAGCACAGTGTGATGCACAACCATCAAATGAGCCAACGAACAACAAGAGGAAGGAGATAATCTGTTTCAAATATGGCAAAAAGGGGCACGTCATCTACCAATGTACGGGTGGACAAACCGAGCACTCTAATGCAGCCCAAGTGATTGAAACATTTAACAAGGAGAGTTGTAGTGGATGCAAACCTCTTTTTGATAAAGACAGTGAGCCAGTCTTAATATGTGGTCACACAGTTAAAGCAGGATCAGCAGTGCATGCAGGAGGAAGTCTGAAGATTTACCATGGATTCGTCAACGATAGGCCAGCGTTAACAATTAGGGATTCCGGATGTACGTCTATCGGAGTTAGAAAAAGTTTAGTAAACCCCTCGGATTACACAGGAAAAAAGATTAGATGCATAACATTTAATGGGACAGTAGAATTCTACCCATTAGCCGTAATCATAGTGGTAACACCATATATTACAGGAAGAGTGACAGCGTGTATTCTGGACTCACCAGTGGCAGATCTCATCATAGGAAATGTGCCAGGAGCTAAAGATTGTACAGAAGAGGAAGTAGTTTATTGGGACCAGAAACATAGATTAAGTAGGAACGAGGTAGTTACCAAAATAAAACCTAAATTAGAGAGTATAGCTGAACAAGAATAGGCACTTGAAGTAGACATAGGGACTGAGGACAAGGATAGTACAACTGAGCAGGTGAGAATAGATCTCAAACATAGCTTTAGTGACTCTTAGAGGCAAGATACTACTCGGGACAAATGGGTCCAAGGGTTTAGTAAAGTAGAACATAGGCAATCAAAGAAGGGTAGATGGTGCTTCGAAAGGAAGAACAATGTTCTCACTCGCCGGTGTTCAGATGGCGGAACTGCACGTGGGCAAATAGTAGTACCGTTAGCACATAGAGACCGATATACAAGAACAGCTCAGGATAGGGCATGTACAGGACACATAGGAGTAAGGCGTAAGCAGCAAAGAGCAGGATGCCAGGTATATTGGCCAGGATTTAATAAAGAGGTCAGACTAAACAGAGACTCCAGTGTAACGGTACAATATGCAGATAGCAAAGTAAAGGCAGTTCAAAAGAATGCTAACGACATCACTGACCCAGGGTTAGGGATAGCATACAGGTGTTTTAAATATACAGGGTCCAGCAGTGGTGGCTATACGAAGGGTAAACGCATCATCGACAGGAATAGGCGGATGGTTGATGCAAGAAAATAACCACCTGATAGAGGGTCGGTACACAAATATGTTCTGTGTTCTTGAAGAGATTAATTGACCTGCGGGTACACAACTATTATGTTTCTATGTTATGTGGATTATTGTGTCATGTATTAGTTCATCCATTGGTACACAAGATGGAAAGTTGGTTGTAGTGATGTATGGGGAATATGGGAGTTTCCTATGATTATTTGATATATTATTTAGTGTGGTACCTAAAATGAGATGGAGTCATACTTAGGGCTACCCAGGCAATATGTCTGGGTCACATATTTGATAAGTATTAGTTTCCCATCATTTGAAAACGATGTTTTCTTTTGAGGAGGGGGTAATGACATATGCCTGGGTCATTGACAGTGAGGTGAGAGGCCTGTAGCGGGGCTACGAGAAAAACAACCAGCCGTGAGAAATAATGGTGAGGGTGGATGCAGACCCTCCAGGGTGGATGGGGTGAGAGACAGGTTAGTTTTTTGTGTGGAGCCAGGAGACGGAGGACAGTTGAAGCGGAGACCGACTGAGGGTCGGATCGTTTTAGGGAGTTTGTTAGAGAGCTCCGTTCTGTGTGGTGTTCTTCTCCCAGTTTTGAATGGAGGCCTAAACCCAAGTGGAGGTCTTGACCCAGTGTGTGGGTTGTATTGTGTGAGGTCCGGCCGTGGATAGTAGCTGGATAACTGTCTTGTAAATTGGAGATTAAGAAGGCCTTGAGAAGGCAGTGACGTGAGCTGATTAAGTTGTGAGGAGGATATATATATATTCTGTAGATTATATTGTTTTCTGGATATAGAAATATGTTACGTGTGTCCGTGTTCCTTCTGCATTAAAGGATATTATGTGCGCAAACTCAATCTTGTACACTGACTGGCGGATGTGTACTGTGGGGGTGAGTTATATTGTGAGACAGGAGGCTAGCTCAACTTACACTCCGTAGTGACACACAAGGAGCATTGTAACCTAGACAACGACCATCTCACTTGATTATCATTAAGAACATCGTGAGAAAGGGTATTTTATTAAAACAAAGTTTAATCTAAATATGAGAATTCAGTGTCATTCTGACACTCTCATTATGCTTCTGAGTCACTCTGCTCATTCAGCACATTATCAATTTCCTGCTGATCGACTGTTCCTAATAATTCAGTTTATCCAGGTAATCTCGGAACCATTTCCACAATTGTCATCTTACTCGCAAATCTGATAAACACAGAGTTTATAAACGAGAGCTGGTAACATCCATTTTCGTAGTTTACTCAACAACAATCCAGCTGCACTAAATAAGCGCTCTACTGCTGTTGAGGACACTGGTATGGCCAAAACAATTTTCGCACTTGCTTTTAGCTGTGGAAACCTGTATTCATTTTTCCAATAATTTAATGGTTGTGAAGTTCGTTGCGGTAATTTTTGAAACATGATGACTTCATCTTCAAGGTATTTGTTTCTTGGGTCATCAAACTTAAGTCATTTGTTTGGTGGAGGATCAAAAAATAAGTCAAAATCACTTTTCGGCTTTTGTTCTACAATTCCTGCTACTTCACATACAGCAGATGATTCAGAAGAAAGATTTAAATCCTTGATGAATGGAATAACAGTTGGAACAAGAGACTAAGAAAAATCGATCCAATCATTGGCCCAATTATTGGTGTCCACATTCCCTTTCTTCTTAGTAACAACTGACTTGACCATGTATTCTCTTTTGGCTTTAATGTCAACTCCAGTAAGGAATGCTGCAGGAACTGCCAGAGATCTGCCGCAATATGGCTAAAGATTTTCTCCAATAATTTTCTGAAAGTTCTGACAATATTTCTTCACCATGCTGCTGGGAGTTTCTTCGTCAATATGAACAATAACTTTGTACAACTGATAGTCTAGGAGGAAGTAAAACAGCAAAATTAAATGAGATGTAGCACCATCAATTTCTAGTTTGTCAAAAATTAAAAAGGGTTTGAATTTCTCATGTATGTACAGCCTTCTTTTAATCTGAGCAATATTTAATATGTGGTTTAAGAATTCTTCATCATCTTCATTAAAGTATTGCGAATAATTTTTTATTTTTATTTTAATGGGCATTAAAACGTTGGTAATATGATCGCCATTCACATGTTACATAATTTGTTGGTATGGAAAATGGCAGCTGTGGTGCCTTTGCCTGGCGTGTATTGTAATATGTTTCAATAAATGAAAGTTGATCCATGAACTAATCCTGTTCAGAAATCACGCCTCTGCTGAAGCTATCAGTAATGTTGATAACCTGTGCTCAGTACAACCAGATCGGTGCATTTCTGTATCGGTATCAAATCGTCCATCAAATGCTGCCGTCATGCTTGCTGCATTATCAGTACACACAAACAATGCACTGGAGAATGTGGTAAATTCGGCAAGAAATGCAAGTGCAAAAAAAAAATTGTGCACCACGAGATAAAGTATTGATACAAATATATAAAGAAAATAGAAGGATAAAAGGCTTTACAAAGATGTTTTTTTAAATAAAAATAAAAAAAAATAAGGGTAGCTCTGATGTAGATCAAGATGCTATGACATGGCTACTGTCCCATGTGTCCCGTGGGAAATACAAATGTGTGCTGTTCCATCCCATCCCATGGGATGTTTCCCATAGGATTCCCATGGCAATCCCATTCCCATGGACAAGCCTGAAGATCTGAACATAGAAGTAAACTGGCGCGTAAAACAGTATAATACCTTGGTAATCGAAGAACTTTGGCCATGCAAACGCTGCAGTAATTTAGAAAGAATAGTAATGGAAAGCAACCCACGTGAGATCATCTCTCATATTATATTGTTTATGTTTGGTCTTGAGTAAACTAAATACATTTGACCTATCATCACAATCACGTGCTGTGCCATTTGGCGTATGCGTTCATGTCTTTCCACAGATATCGATCTTTGGTCCTCTAAATCAACTCTGCTAATGATATTCCTCCATGCCACCGTCTCAGTCCATCCGGCATCACTTAAAAATTAACTTTTTACTGAGATCATATACTGTATTTCAAAACACTCAACGTGCAGTTGAAAATTTTTCCGCTTGCCACACTTGGAATGCGTGCCGTTGTCTGGTATAACCTTTACATAAAGTAGCTTGCGCAAAAAATATCAAGAAGTCAAGCTATGTAGAATGCCATTTGTATTTCATAGACACAGTGAAGACTGTCTGCTAATGAAAGCATGGTAAAATATGGCTATATTGATTCAGCTGATCATTTGCGTGGTCAGCAGGCGTCATAAACAGCGTCGTGAGAATGTCTGTGCACCTTCCGAACTGCGTGGATGCATTTATTATTAAAGACAACATATTTTGTTGTTCACATGGTTATAATTCTAGTGTTTCAATTCTGGCTATGTTTGCTTAGCGGCTTGGTGGTCACGTGTTCGAATTCACTTCGGGGTGGAGAATTTCTTTGTTGTTGACTGAACTATGCAACCGCTGACCTGCGGAGTGGGCGGAGACAGAGCGCTGGGTAGATTAATAAAGATATGGAGGGGTGGCTTGGATGTACGGTATCATCCACCTCGTACTTAAAGACTGCCGGGTTCACAACAAGAGGGTGGAAACTGTTTACAAAACTTCACTAGATGTCACACGTCCTTCCTGATCTTTGTGTAGTATATCGGACGCCTAACCTCCATGGATGGAGGCGACAAATTGGCAGAACCGTGTGCACGTGTGTAACATTAACAATTTCCAGGGAATTGGAAGTTGTCAAGAGTAGACCATATGGTTCCCAAATGGAGAAGTGGCCAAGCCGCCTGGCTCGCGCTATGCAGGTTGTGGGGTCAATTTCGGACTTTGTCATTAGGTTCATGAGTGCAGTTTTTTTGGTCCGAACTAGGAGTTGTGCTCTGGGCGACTTTTTCTTTTGGCAGACGGTTAGATGTGGAGAAAGACCGAGCTATATAAGATACAAATCGGAAGTAACAAAGTTGATCCTATTGCCTTTTAACCATCACTCCCCACCCCCTCCCCTATGTTAGACATTTCGTTAAACTATGAGTTATGAGTTAAGAACCGACATCACCGCACTCAGGACATTCCCACACGCTTCAACAGCCAGCGAAGAGTCATACAACTAATCGTTCCAACCGTCATCTTATTGCAAGTTCTCCTGGTCTTCCCTTTCAGTTTTGAGATTTGTCCAGAACCTCTGGCCATTGGCACCAGCTGGACTTCATCATCACACGGAGACAACATCTGAACCATATATCATTGACTCGAAGTTACCACAGGGCTGACTGCGATACGGATCATTCTTTGGTTGTTGCAAGGGTTAGACTGAGACCAAAGAGAATCTACACAGCTAAACACAAATCTAGCCCCAGGATTAATATTATTAACACTCACGATCCTGAAAAGTGCTTTCAGTTTCAACAGCAACTTGAAGACGCTTTCACTGATACACCAGAAAATTGTACAGTAAATGAAAAGTGGGGTCAAATTAAGGAAACTCTTTATAAAACTGCAGTAGGGGTTTACGGCACTGTGGATCATAAGAGGCAGGACTGGTTTGCGGCAAACAGCGAGACTCTGCAGCCCTTGATTGATAAGAAGAAGAAAGCTCTCTTAAGAAACAAGGAAAGACCAACGCGAACACTCTGAGTGAACTAAGGCAAGCTAGGAAGGATGTGCAAAAGGCTGCCAGGCAGTGTGCAAATGATTATTGGATCAAGTTATGTGAGTCCATTCAAATCGCAAGTGATAAGGGAAACATAAGAAGCATGAATGAAGGAATAAAGAATGCCTGTGGTCCAGTGATCAAAAGAAGTGCACCGCTGAAAACCTTGACTGGAGAAATCATCACTGACAAGAAACAGCAGATGGACAGATGGGTAGAGCACTATTTGGAGCTTTACTCAAGTGAGACCAAACTAGCGGATGATGCCCTCAACGCCATAGAGGCTCTACCAACTCTTGACCACCTGGACACACTTCCCACCATAACAGAAGTTAAGTGTGCTATAAATGAACTTGCATCTGGCAAGGCTCCAGGTATGGATGGGATTCCAATAGAGGTTATCAGATGTGGGCAAGACACACTCACTCTACAGATCCACCAGCTAATAGAGCTATGCTGGCGAGAAGGACAAGTCCCACATGATTTCAAAGATTCAAGCATCATAACACTGTACAAGAACAAGGGCGATCGGAGCGACTGCAACAACTATAGGGGTATCTCACTTCTGTGTATTGTTGGAAAAGTATTTGCCAGAATTGTTCTGCGCAGACTTCAAGTCCTAGGAAATCAAGTCTACCCCGAATCACAGTGTGGCTTTCGACAGAACCGGTCTACCATTGATATGATATTATCATTGCGACAAATGCAAGAAAAATGCCGTGAACAGAATCAACCACTGTTTATTGCCTTCATCGACCTAACAAAGGCATTTGCTTTGGTCAGTCGTGAGGGTCTATTCAAGGCACTAAAGAAGATTGGCTGCCCACCAACTCTTCTGTCCATTGTAGAATCGTTCCACACAGGCATGAAGGGTATAATCAAGTTTGATGGTGCAACTTCTGAAGAATTTGAAATCAAGAGTGGAGTTAAACAAGGTTGTGTACTAGCTCCCACCCTCTTTGGAATATACTTGTCACTTCTACTGAAATATGCCTTCCGTGATCAGGATGGTGGTATGAAAGATTGAAGGCCAAGACCAAAATTAGGAGGGTACTGATCAGAGAGTTGCTTTTTGCATATGATGCTGCAGTTACGACCCACTCTGAGGAAGAATTGCAATGTCTACTATCTGCATTCTCCAATGCTTGTTCTGAATTTGGTTTAACAATTAGCAAAAAGAAGACACAGATTATGACACAAGGTGCACATGGGGTACCATCAATCTTTATTGACGACGCCGAACTAGAGATGGTAGACCATTTTACATATCTAGGATCAGTGGTAAATAGCAAATTATCCCTCAATCAGGAAATCAACATCCGGATTGGTAAGGCAGCAACAACAATGAACAGGTTAACAAAAAGAGTCTGGGAGAACAGGAAGATTACTGCAAAAACAAAAGTCCTTGTCTATCAAGCCTGTGTCCTTAGTACTCTTCTTTATGGCAGTGAAACCTGGACAACTTACTTACACCAATAGAAACATTTAAACAGCTTTCATATGCGGTGTCTGCGAAGAATTCTTGGTATTAAGTTGCAAGACAAAATCACAAATACTGAAGTATTGGAAAGATCAGGTTGTGTGACAGTTTATTCCATGCTCAGTCTTCGTAGACTTAGATGGATAGGACATCTTAGGAGGATGGATGATGGTAGAATACCAAAAGACATCTTTTTTGGTGAATTATAGATGGGTAAGAGATCTCAGGGTCGGCCTCTACTACGATACAAAGATGTGTGTAAGCGGTACATGATTGATACAGGCATTGATAATGCACATTGGGAGCACGTCGCCGCTGAACGTGTTGCATGGAGGGCAAACATCAGAAATGGAATAAAGACAAAGGAGAAAACTATTGCAGATAAGTCACACACCGAGCGTTTGAGACGTAAGATGGTGCATGATGGTGGAAATGACCACGTGTTCACATGCACCCACTGTGAACGGACATTTACAGCGCAAATTGGCCTTATCAGTCACATGCGCTACCGCCATAGTTAAAAGTTATTATGCCTTTTTAAAGCACAAACTATCGTCTGTCAAGACGGCAAGGTGCCAATGATGAGAACCTCTGCCGATCCCCCACCATATCACCCTCTCCGCATACAGGTTCTCAGTCTGTTCCACCGCTTTCTCATATGATACCACTGGCGCCCGACCACCTCTTCCTTGTTTCGTGAAATGTGATTCATAATGCTAATTAAAATTTTTTTTTTAAATATTGACTCAGATAACACAAATGAGTGAATTGTTATTCGTTACTGTTTATTGCTTTTGCCGCGATGGCAATGTTGTTAGAGCCCATCCGCCTAGACAGTGGTCTATGTTCAATTCCCAGCGGAGGTAGAATTATTTTTTTAGACAAGTGCGGTTTTTTTTAGACTGAACCAAACTCATAAAAATGAATACCAGACAATGCTCATAATATTTCGGGAATTATATGGAAAGAAAGGAGACAAGGATCTGATGCCGATGTAGCGTGTTCAACCCCTACACCGGTCAGATGGACTAAAATATTGAATTATCGTCTTGCCTTGGGAACGTAAATTACAACGACATCAGAAAACGGAGTGGGTTTTCCTGATGGCTATAGACACTGGTAAGAGGGAAAGGAAACCCACACGCAAAAATAAGACTAGCACACTAGTCATAGTAGCAAGTGTATGATCAGTTATCAGTTATCAGTTATCAGTTGGGGTATCTTCATTGCACTCCGGACATGTCCATAGGTGCTCAGATCCCCCCCCCCCCCCCAACATATGCATCAGCGTCCGGTGGCTAATAGTGCCAGTTCTGTATTGGTTGACGAGGCACCCCGTTTTCCCGATGTACCTCTCGGGTCTGGCCGTACCGATTCTTACTCCTAAGTCTTTCATCCTGGACAGCGATGTGGATTCACTGACGTCAAAGTCCTCTGTTCTCGACATATCTTTAAGAACGTTAATAACATCGGCACGATCCATGGGGATGCAGAGCCATCCAGTTTATCAGCTCGTTCATTTCACTCGACTCCCGCATGTCTCGGGACGAAGATTAAGGTGACTTTACGGACAACAGACTTCCGCAGCGACTCAGTCCACTGTCAACGTACAGATCCAGCTTCTACCTTCTGAGTCATGCTCATTGAATCACTTAGTACACACACGTTGGTATAATGCTGTGATTCCAGCCTGTGTAACTGCTATCACCTCCATCGTCATGCTGCTCGTGGTCATAGAGTGGGCACCACTGGATTCTTGAACGGTTCGGCCAGCGGAACGGGCTGTAAATGCCCAGGCACTTCTCTGCTGCTTTACAACAGATCCATCTGTATAGATGAGCACTTCGGGGCTATCTAAGTGTTTATAGATGAGCGTGTTGACCTCTGCATTGTGTATGAACTACGCTTGAGTTCAAAACAAGCGAAAGCAAAAAAAATTTGAGGAAAGGAACTCATCATCGCATATCATATGTCGTGGCCTAGAATATGTGAAGGTCTAACAATTCAAACCTCAATGAAGGTCTAACAATTCAAACCTCAATGATAGTATTTGTTATGGGACCATCTTTGCCTATATTATTTAACAGAAATGACGTCAATGCTCTCCTGTCAAGTCCAAAGGTATTTCGTCTCCGTTTGAAAATATCGAAGTCTATTGATGATAGTTACCTCCCGTTGCACTCTGCAAGCACATATCTATTCATTGATGCTTTGGTTCATGTTGAATCATTATACATAAATCTTGCCCTGATCACTTGCAGTAATGATGATTTGTCCGTTAAAACGTTGCCCAATAGCGGCGTTGTAGAAGACGAGATCTATAAATAATTCACCACCGTCATAACGTGCCGTACCCTTAAACGTGGACTATCATGGTTCGCCATCACATACTACCACCAGAGTCTTGCATCAGACCTGTGTTCTTTTCCCGACTTTGCAATGTGACCAAGCCATCTTGTGGATGTGTGCATTCATCTCTATGTTTTTATAGTGCTCTTCACCCATCAAGTTTATCAGTTGAGACTAAGTTTTCAAGTGTACGTCACACACACACACACACACACACACACACACACACACACACACACACACTCACACACACACACACACTGAAAGAGAGAGAGAGAGAGAGAGAGAGAGAGAGAGAGAGAGAGAGAGAGAGAGAGAGAGAGAGAACTGACTCCGTAGCAGAACCTGTTGTGGGATCTCATCAAAGTTCAAAAGCACGGAGGAAGAAAAAGACAAGACGCAAGAGACACGGATAGCAGCCGTTCAGCGCATCCTGGACGAACTGAAGCACGTTCAGCAGAGGACTGAGCAGGATGTCACTCGAATGGCTGCAATACAGACTGAGATAGAATAAACTTTATCAAAAATTCAAGAAGGCAGAGGAAAGACAAAAGAAACACTTAAATAGATAAAAGAAGAACGAGAACAAATAGAACTGCTCAAGTCATAGAACGAAACATCCGAACCAGAAAATGCAAAGACCCAGGCAGAAGAAGAAGCAACAGAATAAGAAATAATAGTGGAGGAAGAGCACGACGGCTACCCAGACCAAGAAAAAGTGTGCATGGAGGTCTTGAGTCGGTATCAGTCTCCACTAAGATCGAACCATCGAGCCGGCCACGACACAAGATACCAATGAAGACCGAGAAGACACGAAAACAGACCATCAAGATCAAGACATAGATGGAGGAAGGACAACGACTGGTAAAGCTCCTTGAAGGAAACAACACCATATGCCGGGGTGGGTACACAATTACTCCAGGCCTTACCAAGTGTGCGACTCTGTCCAGACATGTACAACCGCAAGGATGAAACGAACACAATCAACTATTCAGAAGCCGGGAAGCTGACAACAAGCAGTTCAATCTACGAGTTTTGGAGTATGCGATGGCGATCCTGACTCTCAGCCATAAGCAGATGAAAAGTATGGAAAGGATACAGAACGAAGCTATGCGTATTATTCTTGGAAGTACAAGAGATACAGCATGCAGGACGATGCGCTACTTGATTTTCCAACCATGAGGGACAGAATACAAATTTTCCGAGCACGTGCCAACCTCAGAGTCAACGCAAACACACAACATCCACTGCATAGCGAAATTAAGTGAGGTAAAGGGCAGAAGGTTAAAAAGAGGAAGGTCGTGGATGGGTCGAGCCGAAGACATTCTTCAGCTGGTGTGTTCACTTGAGGACTTAGAACCTGGCGATGAGTGGTTACAAGTGCCAACAGAGTTCTGTACATCCTTTTCAGTGTGCATCCAACTAGACAGGAAATGCAGACAAGAAATGCTAGCTGCCGTGGAGGCGGAAGCACAGGCACTGATCTTCGAGAATTCTTTCGAGGATGATGCTGTTATTTACACGGATGAGTTGGTCGTTCGAGGAGTGAAAAGTTAATGGGCCTTTACGGCTCAGGCCGGACGGAAAATTTTGAAGGAAGAGTCTCGTGCTTTTGCTTTGACCACAAGTCGCCTGACTGTGGAAGTCATGGCAATAAGTAAAACAATAACATGGCTCGAGACACAGATATTTAATTGGTCATGTGTCCTTAGTGACTCAATGAGTATGCTCAAGAGGATAGAGAGGGGGTGGGTCCAAAGAAAGTAGTTGCAGTCTCTGGAGCGGTCTCGGTTGGCAAAGATTAGTTTCATTTTCGTGCCAGGACATTGCAGGTGTACAAGGAAATGAGAAGGCTGACAGGCTTGCAGGTAGGGCTACTGTGGAAGGCGGACGAGCCATGGACCAGGCAGACATTCTGAATGCTCTACGAGAAGTATATCGTTTACGAGAACCAAGCGATGATTGTTAGTCTACAACCATGGTCAGGCTGCGAGAACAAGTTAAAAGAGGTGTGGCCAAACAAGAACACTATGCAGGAAGCCAAAGAAGATTAATATACCAAGACAGAACTGGTGTCGTGAGCCGAAAGACAAAATACACTACAAAAGCCCCAAATACAACGAAATCGATATAGTCGATGGTTGAACGGGGCCATTCGTCTCAAGAGTTGGAATTGAAATTTGAATCATCTCATCTCCTTGTGTTTCTCTTGAACCTTGCCGTGCCTAGGTGGAGTATAAACAGCGGAAGAGTGCTCGTTTATGGGCGTCATGTATCGGGATTTCCATGGACTATGTAATTCCCCCTGTCCATCGTGTACGTGGCGGGCCTCTTCCTCTGCTTCCATTTGGTCTGTACATCATTGCGTGTTGTGGTATACTGTGAGTTGGTAATCTAGTTATATGGCCAAACCATTTAACTTGCTTTTTCTCTGATGAAATCTAGCGCTGCTATAATCTCCCACTTTAGTTCTGATTTCTTCATTTCTGATTTTCTCTCTTCTTGATACATTGAGTATTCTTCTCAGGAATCTCATTTCTGTTGTTGTGATTTTTTTCTTTTCTCATTTTCTGTCATTGACCATGCTTGGCATTGGTAGCTTAAAGTTGATAGGAAAATTATGATGTAGAGTGTTTTCTTAGTAATTATTGATACATGTTTGTTCTTTATTATTGGTGTTTTCTTTGTAATTATTGATACATGTTTGTTCTTTAATATTGGTGCCATTTGTTCAATGAGTTGGTTTGCCTTATTGTCTTATGCACCATAAGATCTGGAGTACGACAATGTTGCGTCCTGTCCCCACTCTTGTTCATAACCTATATAGAAAGCATATGTTTAAAAAAAACAACAACAACAACAACCAAAGATCGATTGTAACAATGCCGCATGAAGAGCAAAACACATAAGAAGAACCAACGGCAAATAACACCATTAAAGAACTATTTGCGGAAATAAAGCATTAATAGCAAAATAACATATTGTATGCGTGAGTGATTGAAGAAATAGGTTACCAGTATTTCTTTTCCGTAGCGAACGTCGAGAGCTGACATCGTTCGACTGCGCTCATGACACTGTCAGAGTTAACTTCCTAACCATTACACTTACGCGATCGATTGTACATTCCTAACTGCGTGTGATTGGGTTGAGATTCACAACTGTACATAACCAAGTTCTCTTGTTTCATATGCATTTCAATAAAGCACATAACTTCATTTGGAATTTTAAAAAGCACATACACAGGTTATTTTGTTTTCTTTCAGTTGGACTTAAACGTTGACTTCTCGTTCAGAAAGCAATGGCAAGCTACTGAACGTTAAATTGCCCAGATAATCAACTTGGTGTTGTTCGCAGAATTCTTATTTATTTCCTCTTTAACAATGCCCATTACCTAACTTCCCGTTATTTTCTGAGCTTTGCAATGTTACTTTCTCAATTTAATTTATTGTAATGACATTCAGAGTTCATTATTATTCGTTCTAACTCATATATTTACACAAATTCATACTCATACTAGCTATTTGGAGAAAGTTAGTCGCCTGCTGAAAGAGTGAAAGCACGGGACGAACAGTGAATTCAGAAGTTGATTTCTGAAACTGTCAATTCTCGGCACGAAGCAAAACCATTTAAGACTCCGAAATTAGGTGGCCAGTACTCAATGAACATTGAAGACGACGACGGAGGGAAAATACTAAGTAAAAAAAAGACTGAAGTTCTTTAAAACAAAATGGAACAGCTTAGCGTGTGCAGCGAGAGTATTCTACACGTAAATTCATCA